>JAYEPQ010000017.1:6390298-6542798 GCA_036321105.1 Dracaena cambodiana
TTCAGCAACCAGATAAGAATTACAACAAACGAATAAGGAAACAATCACTAATTAGTAAGTTAGTAATTCCATAAATGATCAAACAAGCCAAATCAAGTAACAAAATTTCAGTAATTCGCTAATAATCAAAATAATAATCAACAAAAATATAGATATTACTAAAAAAATAGTAAATAATGTAACATAACATAATTTAACGTTACGTTACGTAATATAATATAAAATAACATAAAAAAACGTACTGTTACGATGCACTGAGTTATTTTCAGTTGTTACGTAGCGCTGGAGTTTCGTTAGGTTACGCGACGCAATATAACGGTTTATAGTGTGTTATTTTTAACATTGGCATGGAATATTATAGAATATTATAGAATACAGATTCATGTATATATAATAATACCCTCGAAGCATTTTTTGTTCTACTTACTCAAGATTTGGATCAACAAGATTAGTTTCTATCGATGGATGTTGATTCATGTCACGGGCTCTTTAAGTGGGTGACCTAATACTTTGGTTTATATGTTCTTCTGCATTGTCGATTCTAGTCTTAGATCGCTTTCAATCATGCATGCTAAAAATTGTCAACATTATTGGACCTTTGTAGAGGGAATCAATCTTATTCATACTAGTTATCATATGGGATGTTCATCAAGCTTGAATATTGAAACTAGTTTATTTTTCTTTATCAATTATTGCGCATATAAGATAGATTGATTAGGTCCAACATAAATAGAGCCAAATTCATGTAATTTAAGATCAAGTTCAGAATAAGACACTCTCATAATGATGAACAAATTTCGAGTTTAATAATCTTTTTTATTACTTAATATTGTTCTTATTTAGTGTTTGCTATATACATGATGCTTTAGATCTCTATTAATTTCCTGGTTTCAGTTTGCTTTGAACTTTTACATTCAAAACTATACATCTTGATGTAATATCTGACAAGCTTTTAATTACTTCTTAATGATTTAACTTTCAGGTAACTAATTTATATTTGGCCACATAACATGTAACTTAAAAATTTATGATTATCTGAAAAACAACAACAGCTAAGCCTTTTATCAAGAGAGATCAAGTGATTCCGAAAATTTTATTTATTTTGCCACTTCACATAGTTTTTTTGATGAGATTCGTGTGAGTAATGTAGGAAACGTAGGCACTATTATAGACTTAGATGATGATGATGACGAGACTGATTCAAAATGTATATTGTCAATTTTATCATGAATCTTTGAAGTTAACTAAGCAAAATGCAGTTATATGAGTGGATATAAAGACCTCAAATATATGCTCAGCTAGCTTATAAGGTGTCTTCTGACCTCAATGTTGAAATCAAGAAGAACGAGCCGCTGCAGTCACAAAGACGCATTACGTGCATGTTTGATATTAATGGATATATAGTCGGAGAAAATCGACAAATACAAGATGAGGGTAGCTGCGCGCATTGGAAGACGATAAGGTAAAGCAATCAAATGAATTTGAGTCCATTCTTCGATGAAGTGCTTGTTAAGTTAGTTTATATGTGAGTATAGTCCCATATCGGATATGATAAAAAAATTCTATGGGTTTAAATTCAAAGTTGGAGCTTTGGCATAATAGTTTAAACTTTTGGATCAAACTGATTCTCAGTTTTGTATTTAGATGGTTGCCAAAGTTAAGTTGGTCATTGGTATCAAAGTTCAGGTTCGGACCAAGTTGTCGAAAGTTAACTTTGGGTTTGATTTTCCACGTGTCGGCTCTCTACGTGGATGGTTGCCGAAGTTAACTTGGTCGGGTTAACTTATGTGAGTATAGTCGCACATCGGATAGGACAAAGAAAGTCTGTGTTTAAATATAAAGTTGAGGTCTTGACCTAATAGCAAGACGAACTAGATTTATATCTAAATTGTCTTCATAAATTGATTTTAGAAAAACCGAAGCTTGACACATACTTGCAATATAACTCGTTGGACAAAAGCTGACATTTATAACATATTTTTCTTATAGTGGATATTTCTATCGGCTGAACCAAGTTAATTCTTATATTTTTCTTGTATTGTATTGTTTTCTTCCTCTTTACGATCTCGATAGGGGATTCGATCCCTAACAAAATCGTTCAATTCAAATTCTAATGTAAATTCTTCCTTCATGCGCGCATACATGTCACCACTATGGTAAATTATGACATAGATGGCCACGTTGCTACGATCTTAAAAATTCAAGTGTGCCTAAATACAGTAAATATGAGAAAATGCTAAAATTTTGGATAGAGAAGTCCAGACTCAGATGCAATGTTGTCATCTCCACTTCAAGGGCGTATGCAAATCTAATTTACAATGTAGGCAATTTATTTACTTCTCTTGATAATTATAATATTGGTGAATGTTCTAAGGTCTGTGGAGAAGATACTATTGAGTATTTAACATGCCAAATCTTAAGGAGTTTTTTTATATTATAGGTTTGAACGTGAATTTGGTCGACACTAGCCAACTATACATACGACTTGGAGTTACAAGGTGAAATTCTCAAAGGAGGTAAGCACCATTACTAACAAATATGGTGATATATATGGTAATGATAGCTCAAAGAGCCTCAAATAATTGCTATAAAATTTTAACTCTATCATAATTATTAATTTTTATAACTCCCAAGGAGTTTGTTATGAGTGTAAGTTTTATTTAGTTTAATCTTTTTTGCACGTGGTGCACGTAGGTGTTTCTATACATTGCTTGCACAATAATATTTTAATTAGAAAATTTTATTTTGATAATTTAAGATTATGCGATTTGCTTCTTCCAAATCTTTCGTGGTGATTTGCGAGTGTAGCTAGGCACGTGATTTGTCTGGGCGTGGAGCTCAAATTCCTAATTACATACTAATTTTATCTTTAAATCTCAAAAACAAAATCCTAACTCACGTTCCTTCTTTCCTATGTAAATCTTCTTGCATACTTTATGTAAGATCAAAATCGAGAGAGAATATACCTCATATTAGTATGCAACTAATACTAAGGTAACTCTTTCTTTTTAAACATTTAGTTTGCATGGAACAATGTTTAAAATAGCGATAACAGTAATATAGCGTTTTGCCTCTGTTAGGTTATGTCGCATATAGCGTAATGCATAACGTAGGTTACACAATTTTCCTATTTATTTAATAAAATAAATATAAAACTATATAAAATAATCATTACAAATTGAAAAATAAATTAAAAAAATTCTAAAATGAATATATAATCATTTTATAATACATAATCTATTCTAATTTTATACTAAATTTTACAATAACTTTCAAATTTATTTTCAAAATTATATTAAGTCCGCAACCGTAATTCCAATCATCATCTAAAAAAAACAAACAAGATTACGATTTTTTATTTCAATTCTAGTTATTATCATTATTGTAATTTATATTTTCAAATATTCAATTTATTTTATTTGTAATTGTAGATTTTAGTTCAGCTAAAAATGCAATAGAATCAATAAGTATGATATTTCAGCAACCAAATAAGAATTACAACAAGCAAATAAGGAAACAATCGCTAATTAGTAAATTACTAATTCCATAAACGATCAAACAAGCCAAATCAAGTAGCAAAATTTCAGTATTTCGCTAATAAGCAAAATAATAATCAATAAAAATATAGATATTACTAAAAATATAGTAAATAACGTAACATAACATAATTTAACGTTACGTTACGTAATGTAATATAAAATAACATAAAAAGAACGTACTATTACGATGCACTTTGTTATTTTCAGTTGTTACATAGCGCTGGAGTTTCGTTAGGTTACGTGACGCAATATAACGGGTTTCATAGCGCGTTACTTTTAACATTGGCATGGAATATTATAGAATATTATAGAATACAGATTCATGTATATATAATAATACCCTCGAAGCATTTTTTGTTCTACTTACTCAAGATTTGGATCAACAAGATTAGTTTCTATCGATGGATGTTGATTCATGTCACGGGCCCTTTAAGTGGGTGACCTAATACTTTGGTTTATATGTTCTTCTGCATTGTCGATTCTAGTCTTAGATCGCTTTCAATCATGCATGCTAAAAATTGTCAACATTATTGGACCTTTGTAGAGGGAATCAATCTTATTCATACTAGTTATCATATGGGATGTTCATCAAGCTTGAATATTGAAACTAGTTTATTTTTCTTTATCAATTATTGCGCATATCAATTATTGCGCATATAAGATAGATTGATTAGGTCCAACATAAATAGAGCCAAATTCATGTAATTTAAGATCAAGTTCAGATTAAGACACTCTCATAATGATCAACAAATTTCGAGTTTAATAATCTTTTTTATTACTTAATATTGTTCTTATTTAGTGTTTGCTATATACATGATGCTTTAAATCTCTATTAATTTCCTGGTTTCAGTTTGCTTTGAACTTTTACATTCAAAACTATACATCTTGATGTAATATCTGACAAGCTTTTAATTACTTCTTAATGATTTAACTTTCAGGTAACTAATTTATATTTGGCCACATAACATGTAACTTAAAAATTTATGATTATATGAAAGCAACAACAGCTAGGCCTTTTATCCCAGGTATATGAACCAAAAGAGAATAACATCGGATTGATCACACTGATAATCCTTCTCCATTTATTCCTAACGAGTAATATGTCCTCATTTAAACCTCTAGAACTCATATTTTTTTCGTATTACCTCCATTTATATTTTCTTTTGTCTTCCCTTTGCTCTTTTAACCTGTCATATGTTGATAACCTCTCATTGTCAAATTGGTGTATTTATAGGTATACGTTGCATATGATCAAACTATCATAAGTGATTTTCTTGTATCTTCTCTTCAATGGATGCTACACCAACCTTACTATGAATATCTTCATTTCTTATTGTATCTCTTCTAGTGTTACCGCACATCCGACGAAGCATGCGTATCTCTATTACACATATCTTCTGTGAATGAACTAAAATTATCTAAAACTGAACCGAAATTTATCTAGCACGGTTGAACCCAAAGTTACCTGCATTGCAGCATATATCAGTATTCTACACTTTACTTAACTAGCACCAACCTATTATTGTCTCTCAGTCAGTTTGCTCATATAAGGACGATCAAAGTTCCCCAAAGTTATGGCTAGATTGAATAGCAAGAGCACAAGGTTGTAGCTTGCAATAAACTTAGTGGGGAAGTCTCTGTCTCGCCTAACGATCACTCTCCTTCACCAAACAAACACCCAAAATGAGGAGATATTACTCTTAATGTAGCTTGCAAACAGGGCCGGCCCTGGGCAGGTGCGGGCTGTGCACCTGCCCAGGGCCCCTGATCTAAAGAGGGCCCACAGTAGATCGCGTCCATCTGAGCCTCAAACATGTTGGTGTAGGTGACATTGGTCACCGGATCGAAGGTTCCAGAGTTGTTCATGAACACGGCGTAGCTGACGGTGTCGCCGTTGTAGCCGAAGTAGGTGTAGGTATTGACGACGAAGGGGGTTTTGGTCTCGCGGTGGAATCTGAGAGTCGGGGCGAAGATCGCCCTATCGTAGCCGCGGCGGAAGCGGGCGGAAGAGGGGGGTTCGGAGGAGGAGAGGAAGCCGAGGGCGTGAGGGGTGGAGACGCGGATCTGGGGGAGGCCTGCTTCGTCGAGGGCGGACTTGACGGATCGGAGGGCGGGGACGAGGTGGGCGATGAGGGTGCGGTTGGCGGTGGCCATGATCTCGTTGCCGATGAGGAGGAGGGTGATGTTGGAGGCGGGGACGACGGGGGAGGACGTTGGACTGGATCCAGGAGCAGGCGACGTCTGGCTTGGAGAGGGAGGGGATGTCCGCGTTGGGGGCGGTGTTGGCGAGGGAGATGTTGGTGCCGACGAAGGCGTGGATGAAGGTCGGGTTGCAGTCGAAGAGCTTGACACGGTCGATGAAGGTGCGGGACTTGAGGAAGGCGGCAACCTGCGGGGGAGGGGGATGTTGTCGGCGAGGGCGCCGCAGTTAGGGCCCCTTTCTCATTTCGCCCCGGGCATCTAAAACGTTAGGACCGGACCTGCTTGCAAGCTACTCTCGTTCGATGGAGCTCATATCCAACTTACTACAATTCGACGTTGCTATGATCAGAGTCATGCCTAAGATGCATATTCATGTGCGTAATATTTCCTAATTAAAAGCTAGGAATATTGACAGAATCTTCAACAACGCATGGCAATTACTTTTGACATTCTGTTTACTCTTTATACCAAGTCCTTATTTTGAAATACCACCATTTTATTCTCTATGCCCAAAATTTTTTCCAACTTTAACCCTTCCTCTTAGGACAGTATAAGCATAGCACGCTGAGAAGCAGCACCACTGTCACTCCACCGGCCACCGGCCCCACCATCAGCCGCCTTTTTTTTTGCCCCTCAACTTCCGCCATCAAATCTCTCTTCAGCAACAGCAATCCCTTCCGCCACAAGCCCGTACCCAAGTCCAACCCGCCACCGCCGGTGGCAGCGGTGGAGCCAGTGTTAGCGTCTCCTCCTGTCGCTCGCGACGATGCCAAGAATAGAAAGCGAGACAAGAAGGTAGAAGAAAACCCTTATCCTAACCCCAATCCTCCCTCCTCGACCCCCAATTCCATCCCCAAGAAGCGGAGAAGGTGAAGAATGCCGAAGACGAAGGCGGCGGCTCCTCAAAGGAAACAACGAAGAAGAGGAAGAGGGATGAGGTCGAAGCAGAGTACGAGAAGAGGAAGTATGGGGAGGTTGCTGAATAAGAAGAGATCGCTGTTCACGTCGGAGAGAAGAGGGAAGCGAAGGATGTTGTGGCAGTAGAGACTCTCGTGTCGAAGGAGGAAGACAAGGGTTTCGATGGTGAGAGCAAGCTGTTGAGGACAGTGTTTGTTGGGAACTTGCCATTGAAGATTAAGAAGAAGGTGTTGATGAAGGAGTTTGAGAAGCTTGGGGAGATTGAGTTTGTGAGGATTTGATTGGTTTTGCTTGTGGACGTGAGTCCTGACATTGAGATAGCCTTTTGTGGGGATTTTTCGTTGTTTAGTTTCTATTTTGTGCTAAAAATTGCATCTTTTTAAGTTTCTTGATTTTTCGAGATGGGGGTTGGAGGGGGGGGAGGGGGGTGGGGGCAGGGGGTGAGGAGGTTGGTGGGAGCCAGATGGAAGGTTGGGGCCGACGAGGTCACTAGCGGAGGTGTCGATAGTGTTCTTTATTCCTTATCTTTTTCTTTTCTTTTCTTTTAAGGTAATAATTTTGATAAATTTTGAGAGTGGTGGTAAGATGAGTATGGAGTTAAAAATATATGAGAATGAAGGGTAACTTAATCAAAAAAATAAGTGACAAACTTGTAATTATTTACAAGTTTAAAAATATTACGTGAAGAGTAAATTTCCGTGTGCAAATAGAATTTCCCGATTATGCATCTCTGAGAATGAGGACATCTACCTATAGAACAACAGCCCAATACTGGATGGGCGGGCAAGTGACACCTCTAGACGTAAGGAGTGATCGTATTTACTTTGATGTGTTGTTGTGGTGTACCTGTTACTTTGGCTTAGACTATTAGTGATGAAAGGCCAGTATTGGTTACTTGATGTACTAGTTAGTTTCTTTTTGTAATATTCTATTAACTATCACTAATGAAACGCCCGCCGTCTTTTGCCTAAAAAAAAAAAATTTATTTCCTAGTTGAAAGATTGCTCCCAACTCGAATCATCTTGATATTTCCTTTTAATCCAACAGTGACCTCTTCTACACTATGTCGCACACTTTTAGTCTCTAGCATTATTCAGAGTAAAAGTGAGCATCGTCCATAAATTAAACTTATATCAATCCTTCCTCGAAAAACATTTATAAAATAAAGAAATAAATATTTGCAACTTAATTCATGCTAGCATTATAGCGTCTTTTGCTATTTATATTTTAGTGATGATTTTTAGTTCTCGTCACTAAATCACTCACGTTCACACTCTGAGAGAGAGGGATAGAGAGAGAGTGACTGAGAGAGAGGGATAGAAAGGGAGAGAGAGGGATGAGAGAGAGAGAGAGAAAGTGTGCTGGTTAAAAGGAGGGATGATGGTAGAATAGGAATTTGAGGAACAAGAGTGCACTTTAGTAAAAAAAAAACAGAGAGTGAAAATAACTAAGTCTAGGAGATTTTTTGAGAGTTTCAAATTTTAGGAGTGTTAAATTACACACTCCCAATACTATAAGGGGTCTAACTATAATTAACCATTTATTTTTTTTTATATCAAATACTCACTGACAACTTTAACCCCTTATCACTACGAACTCGTCACTATAGTGTCATGTTCTTGTATTGTCTATCATATAATCAGTTATTTATTTAGACATGAAGATTGTGAAATATAAGGGCTAGATTTTTTTTTTTTTTTTTTTTTGACGAATAAATACGAATCTTTATATATTTTTATACGTAAAATCTAAATACGAAGACAAGGACAAGGACAAAATCAAAATCAAATACGAATCTTTATATATTTTTTTTCTATAAATGTCTCCATTCCAGATCCAGAGATGAGACAAAGATAGTAAGTTTAGCTAAAATGGAAAGCATTATATGATCCAAGGATTGCATTTTATTATAGTTATTTTACTATAAATTTTTATTATATTTCAAGTGCGGCATTGTCCTTTCTATGTATAACCTAGCTCTTGCACTTTCTCTACTTTACCTCAAGTGTCTCATATGCTCATATTTCTTAAGTGAATGATGAAAGCTTGAAAAAGATCAACTGATGATAGCATTGCTAGCTAGGGTTTGTCTTTCCCATGATGATAGTATTGTCCAAGATATTAAGAGATATAATTAAGAGCACTATCTAAAATAAGTTAAGATCATGGAGGAGAGAAATTTGCAAGTGAAAATAGAAAATTAAAAATTAATTAGCATGCATCCACAATAAGGGAACCTTCTCATAACCTCAATAAGAATATAAAAGAATAAATTAACAGTTAGACATAAAAATAGACGGGTTGCTCTATTCAGATTTTTGAATTTGAATATTCACTACGGTTTCAAAGAGCCTCCACCCATTATGAATGTATATTGGCATCAAGAGAACAAACCCAAAACACATTTTTGCTAATCCATAGGCCAGTGGATGAGTCATTATGAACAATTTATATTAGTAAGTCTAAAATCACAAGGAACTTAGTCTTTTATTGATGCAAGAAGATAATTACTTATTGATAGGTGGTTTGAATTGCGACCACGCCCCATGAGGGTATTGAAAATTTATAGAGTATATTAAAGGAAGCCTAGTTATAATCGATTACCTCATTGATAGTTTAGTCTAAAGTGTATTCAGGGTAAAAAAAAATGGACGATGAAAGATGATCTCGATTCAAGCTCTATATCATCATGAGCAGTATGACAAGTAGTAGGGCATTATAGTGTTAGGAGATATTATATTTGTGTATGGCTCAATTACTCCCACATCGATTGGGAGCTAAAGAGATACCATCCATGGGCTCTAGGTCTTTGGTTTTAAGTATCTCAAAAATAATTAGTTGTTTTATAAAATTGTTTTGAAAAAACAGGTTTAATTTTGGAAAGTTTTCCAATTTGAAAAAATTCTAAGTTGTAATTTTGGATTTTCGGGTTTTAGAAAAATTCTCCTATTACTTGGGGAGTTTACAATTTGTTAGAGGTCGTTATAATTTGAAACTTGGTGATAGTGGATTGATCGTCGCACCCGAGGACGTAGGTAACATTTATCAAATCTCGTTAAATTTTGTATTTTCTCTTATTTGCATTAGTTTTTTTTTATTCTCTATCACTAGTTTTTGTGTGGCACTATTTTGGGTGCCTATTTGTGTAGGTAAGATATCTATTTTTGTAACAAGTGGTATCAGAGCCAAAAGTTCGACCATGTCATAGGAAAATTATTGAAAAAATAGTTGAAACTTCATCGTCTACACCGGCTAAAATTACTGTGACTAATACAAAGTTCAAAGTTGAGAAGTTTGATGGTCGTTAAAACTTCGGCATTTGGTAGTGTGAGATTTTGGATATTCTTTATCAGTAAGAGTTAAATGTTGCTCTGGAAGAGGAGAAATCAGAGAAGATGATCGATAAAAAATGGAAAAGAATCAATCACCAAGCATGTGGTACCATTTAATTTTATTTCACAAGGAAACAGAAGCATCCTTTCATGATAGAGACGTCTACAAGTAAGATATGAAATGAGTTAAAAAATAAGTTTATGAAGAAGAATAGTGAGAATCGGCTCTATTTGAAGAAGAAATTGTTTCGCTTCTAATATCAGCCAAGTACATTCGTCAATGATCACATTGCTACTTTTAATAAATTAACAACAGATTTGTTAAATTTGGATGAAACTGTTGAAGATGAAGATCAGCATTTATTATTGTTGGCCTCTCTTCTTGATGAGTACGATCACCTCGTCATTACTTTTTTTGTCGGAATGATAAGATGACTTTTGTTGAAGTATACAATGTATTGTACAATTCTAAAATCAGGAAGAACGATAAGAAAGAATATGGATATAATACAACTGAGACGTATGCTGGCAGAGGCTGATCTCAGAGTCGTAAATCCAATCGGAGAGACAGATCCCAGTCAAGAGGCAGACTTGGTAAAAATAAATGTGCTTTTTGTCATGAGAAAGGGCATTAGAAGAAAAATTGTCTAAAGTTGAAAAAAAAAAGATAAGAGCAAGACTGATTCTGATGCGTGTGTAGTCAAGTGTAAAGATGATGACTCAGATTTTGTATTGGTTGGTCTATCTTTAGTTTATTCTAATGATTGGATTTTGGATTCTGCATGTACCCATCATATATGTCCTCACAAGAAGTGGTTCTTCAATTTTGAAGAGTTTGATGGAGGAGTTGTTTACATGGGCAATGACAGCTTTTGTAAGATAACTGGAATATGTTCAATCTATTTAAAGAATCATGATGGATCAACCAGAGTTTTGACAGATGTTCGGTGTGTATCAGATTTGAAGAAAAATCTTATCTCTTTGGGAGAGTTAGAAGCAAACGGTTTCGCTATATCTATCCGAGATGGAGTTCTCAGAGTCACTTCAGGTGTATTTGTGGTGATAAAAGGTATGAGAAAGAATAACTTATACTACTTTCAGAGTAGTATAGTTATTGGATCAATGGCTACAGTCTCTGAAGAGGATGTAAATGCAGAAACAACCATGTTGTAACACATGTGACTTGGTCATGCATGTATGGAAAATTTGCAGAATTTAGTGAAGAAAGCCTTATTAAAAGGTACAAAAACCTATAAATTGAATTTCTGTGAGCATTGTGACATGAGAAAAATGATAAGAGTGAAGTTTGGCACCGCTATCCATAATACTAAATATATTTTGGACTATATTTACTCTGATATTTGGGGACCTACTAGAATACTTCTTTTTGGGAAGTATGCATTACTTTATTATTTTTGTTGATGATTACTCTAGAAGAATTTGGATGTATATGATAAAGACTAAAAATGAAGAGTTTGGAATTTTTCTTAAATGGAAAAAAATGATTGAGACTCAAACAGGTAGGAAAACAAAGAAGCTCAAATCAGACAAACGTGGTGAGTATAAAAGTGATCCATTTTTGAAAGTTTGCCAAGATGAAGGTATTGTTCGACACTTCACCAACACAGATTCACCACAGTAAAATAAGGTGGCAAAACCCATGAACCGAACTTTGCTGGAGAAGGTTTGGTGTATGTTGCTTAATGCTGATTAAATAAGGGATTTTGGGATGAGATAGTGACTTATGCATATTATCTCATTAGTCGATTACCATCAGCTGTGATTGAAGGCAAGACGCTAATTGATATATGGTCTGAAAAACCTACTTATGATTATGAGTCTTTACATGTATTTGATTCCACTGCTTATTATCATGTGAAGGAGTCTAAGTTCGATCCGAGAGCCAAGAAAGTATTGTTCATAGAGATTAGCTCGGGTGTGAAAGGATATCGCCTTTGGTGTCCAAATTCGAAGAAAATCATTTTTAGCAGGAATGTTACTTTTGATGAATCTGCCATGTTGAAAAAGGTGGCACTTAGCAATTCTGAAAAAGAGAAGAAGACCAGTAATGTTCAACAGCAGATGGAGAGTGCTCTGCAACAGGTGAAGTTTGAAAAAAACCAGAGTTGACCCAGTTATGTCGACAGTTCAGTGACAAAGGAGGATGTCGAAGAAAAAGAGTAAGAGGTTTCAACCCAAAAACCTCCACAGCAATTAAGCTCAATTGTACATGACAGGCCACGTCAAGAAACTAAGAAAGCTACTCGCTTTCTTAATACAATGGTGACCTATATACTTCCAGTTGTATATGATATTCCTTCCACCTATAGAGAAGCAGTTAGAAGTTCAGAAGATAAGGAGTGAAAGAGAGCAATGGATGAAGAGATGCAGTCCCTTCAAAAGAATCAAACTTGACAGTTAGCTCAACTACCTAAAGATAAGAAGGTAATTGGGTGCGGATATTTGCAAAGAAAGAAGGATTTCCTGATAAGAATAATGTCCGCTATAAGGCAAGATTAGTGGTGAAAGGCTACACTTAGAAGGAAGGAGTTGATTATAATGAGCTATTTTATTTAATCGTTAAATATTCTTCCATTCGGATTCTGTTAGGCTTAGTAGCACAGTTTGATTTGGACTAGTTCAACTTGATGTGAAAACCGCGTTTTTACACGGTGAATTGGAAGTGAATATTTATATGGCTTAGCCAGATGGATTTAAGGTTGTTGGAAAAGAAAATTGGGCTTGCAAATTGAAGAAATCATTGTACGGATTGAAGCAATCTCCGAGGCAGTGATACAAGCGATTTGATCAGTTTATGATAAGGTTGAACTACACTAGAAGCAAATTTGATCACTGTATGTATTTTTACAAGCTACATGATAAGTCTTTCATTTATCTACTCTTATTTATAGATGATATGCTGATTACTTCGATCAGCCAAGAAGAGATTGAAAGTTGAAAGCTCAGTTGAATCAAGAGTTTGAAATGAAAGATTTGGGTGAACCTAAAAAGATTCTAGGTATGGAGATAAGCAGAGATCGAAAGAGAGGTAAGGTTTGGTTGTCCTAGAAACAATATTTGAAGAAGGTGCTATAGTATTTTGGCATGACAGAACAATCAAAATCTGTGATTATCCCACTTGCTCCTCATTTTAAATTAAGTGCAGTTTTATCTCCTAGCACTGATGAGAAATATGGTATATGTCGAGAATTTCTTATTCAAATGTAGTTGGTAGTTTAATATATGTTATGGTGTGTATGAGACCTGACATTGCATAGGCAGTTGGCGTTGTTAGTAAGTGTATGTATGATCCTGGAAAAGAACATTGGTAGGCTGTGAAATGGATTCTACGGTATCTTCTGAACACCATAGTTTGGTATTTGAGCGCGATGATACTCTTGGTCAGTGTGTGGTTGGATATGTTGATTATGACTACGCAAGTGATTTGGATAAACATCGATTAACTATTGGTTATATGTTTACTCTTGCTAAAATATTAGTGAGTTGGAGGTACTTTGCAGTCCATGGTTGCTCTGTTTACAACAGAAGTAAAGTATATGGCAGTTACAGAGGTAGTAAAAGAGGCAATTTGGTTACAGGGGTTGCTTGAAGACTTGGGGGTTATTCAGAAACATGTTACTGTGTATTGTGACAGCTAGAGTGCAATTCACTTAGCAAAGAACCAAGTCTATCATGCACGAACAAAATATATCAACGTCAGGTATCATTTTGTGTGGGAAATTATTGAAAATGAGAAGATACTACTTCATTAGGTTGGAAATGCAGAGAATCCTACTGATATAATAACGAAAGTGGTGACTTCGATCAAATTCAAGCAATGTTTGGATTTACTTAATATTTTGCCAGTTTAAATATCTTAGTTTGGAGGTGCTGACGATGTGGGCATTATTCGCCAAGGTGGAGATTGTTATATTTATGTGTAATTCAAACAATCCTACATCAGGTGGGAGCTAAGGAGACACCATCCATGGGCCCTATAAATAGGGATTTGGGTTTTTAGTTTTAAATATCCTAAAAACAATTAGTTGCTTTATAAAACTGTTCTGAGAAAACAAGTTTTATTTTAGAAAGTTTTCTAATTTGAAAAAATTTCAAGTTGTAATTTTTGGGTTTTGAATTTTGGAAATATTCTCCTATTCTTGAGGGAGTTTCCAATTTGTCAGAGGTCATTGTAATTTGAAACTTGGAGATCGTGGATTGATCATCGGTGCCCGAAGACGTAATTAATATTTACCAAATCTTGTTAAACTTTGTATTTTCTCTTATTTGCATTAATTTCTTTACTCTCTGTCACTAGTTCTTGTGTGGTACTATTTTGATTACCTATTTATGTAGGTAATAATGCAAATAATGGCATGACTACAAAAGAGCCAGTTCAAGTTCCAACTGGGCCGGTTACAAAAACACGAGAAAAGAAGTTCAAAGATACACTTAATGAGCTGATTCAAGAGGTTTGGGCTCAAGCAAATTCATGGAGGCCCATTGAGGATGGTTCACGTGTTCAACAAAGATGCATCAATATGATTCAACTACTAGAAGAATCCGGTCAAAACTGATTGTTTCCTTTTGTTTTATTTCTAGAACTTTCCTTGTATTGATCAGCCAAATTAAGGGGCTGATTGTTTCTATTTCTAGAACTTTTCTTGTATTGATCAGCCAAATTAAGAGGCTGATTGTTTCTTTTTATTTTGTTTCTATTTCTTGAACTTTCCTTGTAGGAACTTTCCTTGTATTTTTTTTAGCCTATAAATATGCGTCTAATTAAATAGAAGGGGACAGTTTATAGATAATTGGTGAGTTTATTCTCTTTGGTTCTTTGAAGGACTATTCGAACTTATCGGAATTCTTCCGTGGCGTTCATTATCTACTTATCAAACGGCTTTCCACTACCATTTATGGCTTCTTCTTTATACCAAGGTTCTTACTTCACATTAAATAACAGGTTGAGGTCAATTATACCGAGCTTCTTGTTTTTGTTGAAGCAACGGGTCGAGATCTCCCATCCAAACCTAATCGAGGATGTTCTTGGATTTTCCTCTTGTTCTACGGGTCTCGTTATTTTTGACGGGGTTCGTAACATTTGGTATCAGAGTAAAGGATTTCTCGTCTCAAGTTTGTCTATCCCATTTAAATTTAGTTTCCTTCTCTTATCTAGCCAAATTTCTTTCTTTTACCCCATTCAAAATCTTGTTTCGTTATTAACAAAAGAAAGAATCTAAAAAAAAGGGGTCCGAAATAAAATCCGATAAAAAAACAAAAAAAAAAGGATCTGGAAAAAAAAAAACAAAAAAAAAGGATTCGGAAAAATAAAATCCGAAAAAAAAAGACTAAAAAGATTCTTTTTCGTTTGTTTCCAATAAGCCCGAAAATCATCTCACCCCAAAGACCAAAAAAAAAAATTTGTGGAAATTTTGCTGAATTATGCTTTGAAAATCTAATCATCCATATCCCATATTTTCTTACTTTTTGAATCTGAATTTCCTTGGTGAGTTCTTAGTGAATTGTTGCTGGAATTTTGAATATTATCCGAATAGTTTCAAAAGAACTGAAAGAGGATTATCGAGTGGAAAAAGACAAGAGTGGTGAGCATATTAGAGGGTAAAAACCGATTATACTGAGTGAAACACAAGTGGAATAGAGTGAATCATTCTTTGAATGAAAACACGTGGGGGAGTATGTGAGATCTTTTCCTTTTTTTTATTTTCTAACTTTGATTTGCAGCAATCATGTCTCACAACAGTGAAAAGAGCAACACCGAAAGTGCTACAGGGATGGCTGACCCAAAGTTACTCATGGAGGCCATGATGAGTGAGATGAGGCGTGTGATGAGGTTAGAATTGGAGCAGATACATAAGCGGATTGATCGGGTGGAGATACACATTTGGAGCAGCCACAAAACACTCATAATATGCGTAGGAGGGAAAGAGTTCAATATCGGGGAGTGAGAGATGAAGATGGAGAGTATTATGGGGCTGGTTTTGATGAAGAAGAAGATCGGGGTTCAGTTGTTGGTAATAGAAAATATGGAGGGCGGTTTAGAGGAGATAGGAATCGGAAAGATAACAACTTGGATAGTATTAAGATGAAAATTCCAGCATTTCAAGGAAGAAACGACCCCGAGGCTTATCTTGAGTGGGAGAAAAAGGTGGAGTTAGTGTTTGATTGCCACAACTACTCTGAGATAAAGAAGGTAAAACTTACTGCCATTGAGTTTTCTGACTATTCTATTGTGTGGTGAGATCAGTTAGTGTTGAACAGGAGGCGAAATAAGGAACGACCGGTAGAAATGTGGGAAGAGATGAAAATAGTGATGAGGAAGCGGTTTGTGCCCAGCCATTACCACTGGGAGTTGTACAATAAATTGCAAATGTTCCGACAAGGTAACCGGAGTGTGGAGGATTATCATCAAGAGATGGAGATTGTTATGATCCGGGTTAATATCGAAGAAGACCGAGAGGCTACTATGGCTAGGTTCTTGAATGGTTTGAATCAAGAAATTCATAATAGGGTGGAGATGCAGCATTATGTGGAATTAGAAGATATGGTGCACATGGCCATCAAGGTGGAGCAACAACTCAAGAAGAGAGGTGGTACACGTGCATCCCATAATTCAGATTTTTCCCTATGAAAACCGAGTCATGTGAAGAAAGAGGAGAAACCAGCTGCAAAAACTAAATTCGAGCCAAAACAAAAGACAACCAATCATGGCACTCAAGATAATTCTGACCCTTCCACTTATCAAAATCGTGATATTAAGTATTTTAAATGTCAAGGCAGGGGTCACATAGCAAGTCAATGTCCGAACAAAAGAGTCATGGTGATAAGGGGTAATGGAGAGATCGAAATCGATGACGAGTCCGATACCGACTCTATGCCACCATTGGAGGACGTGGATGAAGAAGAATATGCAGTTCAAGGTGAATTATTGGTGTCAAGAAGACTTCTAAGTTTGCAAGCAAAAGAAATTGAAGAAGTGCAGCGGGAGAACATCTTTCATACTAGGTGCTACGTCAAAGACAAGGTATGTAGTATGATTGTTGATGGAGGAAGTTGTACTAATGTGGCAAGCACAACTTTGGTGGAGAAATTAGGACTGCCAACACTGAAACATCATAGGCCGTACAAGTTACAATAACTGAATGATAGTGGTGAGGTAAAGGTGAATAAGTAGGTTTTGGATTCATTCTGCATCAGAAAATATGAAGATGAAATTTTGTGTGATGTAGTTCCGATGCAAACTAGACATTTGCTATTAGGCCGACCGTGGCAATTCGATCGGAGAGTTAAACATGATGGCTTCACCAACAAATACTCGTTCGTGCTCAACCAAAAATCCATCACTCTTATGCCGATGACACCGAAACAAGTTTATGAAGATCAAGTGAGGTTGTAAAAAGAGAGTGATAAAAAAAAGAGAGTGATCAAAAGAAAGAGAGTGAGCAAAAGAAAAAGAGTGAAAATCAGAAAGTTGCCGAGCAAAATGAGAGAGAAAAAGAAAATCAAAATTCAGCCATTTAGAGAAAATCAGAGAGAAAATAAAAGAATTTCTATGCAAAAGTGAGTGAGATTAAGCAAGCAATATTTTCAAATCAGCCGATGATTGTACTTTTGTACAAAGAGGCATTTTTAAACACTAACGAACTTGACCCTGTTTTGCCCAGTTCTGTTGTTTCTCTTTTGCAGGAATTTGAGGATGTTTTTTCTAAGAAAACACCACATGGATTACCACCAATTCGAGGGATTGAACATCAAATTGATTTTGTTCCCGGTGCGACAATTCCAAACCGACCAGCCTATATGAGCAATTCCGAGGAGACAAAGGAGCTTCAACGACAGGTAAGTGAGTTGTTAGAGAAGGGGTACATGAGGGAGAGCATGAGTCTGTGCGCCGTTTCGGTTTTACTTGTACCTAAGAAGGATGGGACGTGGAGAATGTGTGTTGATTGCCGAGCCATCAACAACATAACGGTAAAGTATCGTCATCCTATTCCTCGCTTAGATGACATGTTAGATGAGTTGCATGATTCTTGTGTGTTCTCTAAGATTGATTTAAAAAGTGGTTATCATCAGATTAGAATGAAAGAAGGAGATGAATGGAAAACTGTCTTTAAAACAAAATATGGTTTGTATGAATGGTTAGTTATGCCTTTTGGGTTGACTAATGCACCAAGTACTTTTATGAGACTTATGAATCATATTTTGCGAGCATTTATAGGCAGCTTTGTTGTTGTCTATTTTGATGATATACTCATTTATAGCAAAAACTTGGATGATCATGCCGTATATTTGAAATCAGTTTTATATGTGCTTAGGAAAGAAAAGTTATTTGCTAAACTGAAAAAGTGTACTTTTTGCACCGATAAGCTTGTATTTCTGGGATTTGTTGTTATTGCACAGGGTATACAGGTTGATGAAGAGAAAATACGTGCAATCCAAGAGTGGCCGAGTCCCACAAGTATAGGCAATGTTCGTAGTTTTTATGGACTTGCTAGTTTTTACTAGCGGTTTGTGAAGAACTTTAGTAGCATAGCCGCACCACTTACCGAAGTGATCAAGAAGAATGTCGAATTTAGATGGGGAGAAGAACAAGAGAAGGCATTTCAGCTAATCAAAGAGAAACTAACTAACGCCCCCTTATTGTCTTTACCTAACTTTTCTAAAACGTTTGAGATTGAATGTGATGCTTCAGGTATTGGCATAGGCGCAGTTCTTTTGCAGGAGGGATGACCAATTGCTTACTTCAGCGAGAAATTAAGCAGGGCAGCCTTAAACTACCCGACTTATGATAAGGAGTTGTATGCATTGGTTCGAGCTTTGGAGACATGGCAGCACTACCTATGGCCTAAGGAGTTCGTGATTCACACTGATCATGAGTCTTTGAAACACTTGAAGGGCCAACACAAGCTAAATAAAAGGCATGCTCGTTGGGTAGAGTTCATTGAGACATTTCCATTTGTCATCCGATATAAGTAAGGTAAGGAGAATGTGGTCGCCGATACACTTTCTCGCAGGTATGCATTACTCTCTACACTTGATGCAAAATTGCTTGGTTTTGAACACATTAAAAATTTATACATTGATGACCACAAATTTTGTGAAGAGTATCAGGCTTGTGAGAAAAACGCTTGTGGTAAGTTACTTGTAACGCCCCCACTTCGGCTCTACCTTTTTTTTTTCTTTTAAATGGGCGACATTACTTAAATACTATAAATAACCCAACAGTCTCATGATCTTGGGATAACCGTAACTACTGCCATGTCAAGATGAATAACCATGTCTGAAACTGAAAGGATTTCATTTATACAGAGAATTGATTACATAAAATAGCACACTGCTCTAAATATTTACACAAAAGAGTTAAATACTACAAGTTAAAGCAGTGCCCAGCAAAAGGAAACAAGAACAAGAAGTGCGAAGTACCCAAATAGTATTGTGCTAGTATCATCTACTCGACCTGGTTGGTGAAGTAAGAATCGTTGTCTGGAGCAATCTCTCCTTCTCTACTTTCGTGATCTGGGCTTAAGAAAACCCAGGGGATTAAACCCAGCAAGTAACACAAAAGCAAGAAACACGTGTACTATCACAGTACAAATAAATAAAATAATAAATAAATAAATTGCGTTGGTACAAACGTATCCTAAGAATACTTGAAAATTAATTGAGTAAGACTATTAATTCAAATAGCAGAAACAAATCATGTAAAGGTGACAAGTGTAGGCGAAGTAAATATCAATCATGTTGCATGTAACCAGAACTATGTAAGTCATTCACAAGCTTCGTGTAAAATTTAACAGGTCTATATGATGTTGGTGTTGGAATTTGAAACTCAATGATGGATAAGATAGCGCGCAGTTTCTCATATTGTACAAGTGCCCGTGCATACCCGGGACCCGGCCTCTAACTCATGGCGCTGAACCATGACACACCGCTAGGTGCTACAAGTCAGACCCCGTTAAATGAAACAAGTAACGGGCATTACCCATATGGTGACTCATTTATCAGACGGTGGCTCAGTACCACCCAGTGCTGCTAGTAAAAGGCTCTCAGCACCTAATCAAGAAGTTGGCCAACAATATCCTTGTACAATACAGTACTTATCTATCCATCATGTAGTTTTTCCCATGTTAGTAATGCATATGATATACGTGAATTAAAAGAAACACGTGGACTTTCATGTCAAATTGTATACATATCATTTCACAAGAATCAAGAGTTCAGGAATCAAGATTTGGAATCATGTACACATATATCATAAGAATACTTCATGTCATGTAATAAGGATACTAGAACTTGTTATCATATCTTGTAATAAAGATACTAGTATGTCTTGTAATAAAGATACTAGAATTTGTTATCATGTTGTGTAATAAAGATACTAGAATTTGTTATCATGTCGTGTAATAAAGATACTAGAATTTGTTCTCATGAATAATCTTGCCTTCATGTATCATGTTGATATTCACATGTCATGTTATCATAAATTCGCGAATCATGCTAAGTGTATAAATCCGTGTTTCTCTTGAACGCGGAGTTTTTACGCGAGGTTAAAAATAGCCAAACGCGAAACTGAAAATTGTGAAACGCGAAGCTAAAAATAACCAAACGCGAAACTAAAAATTGCCAAACGCGAAACTAAAAATAGCCAAACGCGAAGCTGAAAATAACCAAACGCGAAGCTAAAATTTGCCAAACGCAAAGCTAAAAATAGCCAAACGCGAAGCTAAAAATAACCAAACGCGAAGCTAAAATTTGCCAAACGCGAAGCTAAAAATAGCCAAACGCGAAGCTAAAAATAACCAAACGCGAAGCTAAAATTTGCCAAACGCGAAGCTAAAAATAGCCAAACGCGAAGTTAAAAATTGCCAAACGCGAAGCTGAAAATAGCCAAACGCGAAGCTAAAAATAGCCAAACGCGAAGCTAAAAAATAACCAAACGCGAAGCTAAAAATTGTCAAACGCGAAGCTGAAAATTGCCAAACGCGAAGCTGAAAGGTTAGCTCCGCATTCTGTTGTGGAAAATCCTATTTACTTAGAAATTTTCCACTGCCAACATCCGTAAATCAGGCTAAGTATGCAGATCCGAAATAATGTATAATTATCCATAAAGAAAAGGGAATCACGTACTCATAATACAAATCAAATAATTTCCAAGAAAAATCATACTTGCTACTTGCACTCAAATACAATTCAAAGAGAGAACAAGAACAAGGTGATACTTGCCTCTATTCCGTTTAATCTCCTCCTTTGTTTTAGCAAAGTCTCCCTTCTATTTCCTTTACTCAATAAATTAGAAGAACCAAGGGTAAAGAGTGATTTTTATTTTGTTCTTTTGATAAGAATTCTCTTTGAGAGAATAAGCTTATATATATACCTAAGGGCATTTTGGTCACCTTGTCCTCTAGCCTAGTCCTAAGACTTCTTGCATGCATGATAAATGTCAACTAGAGTGTCACCTCTCACTCTCTTCTAACAACTCATCCCCACAAAATGCCAAAGGGGTGCCCTTGGAAACTTAATTAAATTTGAAGGTGTATAGAAAGAAATTTTTAACTTGATAATTTATAATTTAATAAACATGATAATTTTAAGGTGTTACATTCTACCCACCTAATAAAAGAAATTCGTCCACGAAATTCCAATTCAAAACTATGTCAGTGTACCCAAGTATTTATTGTCATATAAAAAAATATATATATTCAAGTAACATGCATGATCGTGAAATAGTTCTGATGTCGTCCTCATGTTCTCGAATAGAGTCCCTTAGTGATCGTGCATCCCATATTAGAATTCGTCTACTTTTGATAGAGTCACTATTTTGGACTTTTCATCTAAGCGTCTCTTTATTTATGATACACAAAATACATGATGAATAATTTTCTGTCTTTGATAGGAATGATATTGGATAGACAAGATTTCCAATTTATTTATAAATGCAGGATAAAATTTAATTAGGAATAGCTGCTACTAATTCAGGGTACCACGCTATCCTGATTAATCAATGGGAAAGATACAAGTGATAAAGATCTTATGTGGTCCTATTACCTAGTTGTGACATACACTAGAAGAGAAAATGAACCTCAATTATTACAATGTTGATGTAATGGAGTAGTGAATGGTAAAAATACAAGATTGGAAATGACTTCATGGTTAATTACAAAATTTCAATTACACAAGATTGTCCTATCAAGTGGCTGCAATTGTTGACGCCAGAGAATAAATCTCTACAATTGCCTCACTGTCTCGATAAGACTTGTGATATTAAAAAAATTTTTTGAAAACATGGACTACATTGAAATAAAGTGCAGATGGAAGATTTAAAATGTCAAATGGGATTGATCAACAAAAGTAATGAAATAAGACAATCGTTTGGGAAGATAAGTTTTAATTTGAGTACCAATATATATGGTCATGTTCTGACTTGATAAAATTTGTCTTCTTTAATTATAATTTATTATCTTTTTATCATCTACTTTCAATCGACTAATTCTCAGCCTTCTAATATCTCTTTGTATCCTTACATTTACCTTTCCGTAAATTGTTCCAAATCTTCTAGTTCGCTTGCCTATTTAATCTCATCAACTATATTTACCCCGCCAAGTCTACCAACACCAATTATTCTTAATAATTCTTCTTCCTTTAGAACTGCATACTCAAGGTCATATCTCTTATATTTAGTCTCCCCAATCTTCTAAAAGAACACAAGTATGGAATCATTCATTTTTTTTTTATATTTATTTTACCTTTCTTGAAAACTTAAGGGTAAGATCCAAATTTAATTATTTTTCCACTTTGTACCAACATATTCATAATCCCTATCAAAAAAATCATTACAAATTTTCATACCTCCAGTATTGTCCGGAATTAGTAGCACTGACACTGCTGTCAGTCTCCATCTTAATTCTTCAAATGTCTTATCTCATTCCTCTACTTTGACATATTCTCCTCCTTTCCTAATTAATTTAGTCAAAGGAGATATGATTTTTGTAAAATTTTGTACAAACCGCCTGTAGTATCCAGCCATCCCCAGAAAATTGTAAACTTCTGATACTGATTTTGGTACAGGCCAATCCATCACAGCCTCTATCTTTTTAGGATCTGCTGATACACCATCTTCAGATATTATATAACCCAAGAAAGCAATTTTATTCAACCAAAATTCACTTTTGCTCAATTTTCCGTATAGCCTTTGTTCCCTTAAAGTTTGTAATGCTATCCTCAAATGTTTAACGTGCCCTTCTCTATTCGTAGAGTAGATCGATATATCATCAATAAACACCACCACAAATTTGTCCAAATACTGAGTAAAAACATAGTTCATCAAATTCATAAACACCGCTAGAGCATTAGTTACCCCAAATGGCATCACTAAATATTCATAATGACCATGTCTGGTTCTAAATGCAGTCCTTGGGATATCTTCTGTTCGGACTCTTACTTGATGAAATCCTGAACGAAGATCTATTCTTGAGAATAGCTTCGCTCCTCCAAGTTGATCGAACAGATCAGTTATCCTTGGCAATGGATAGTTATTCTTAATTGTTACTGCATTCAAACCTCTGTAGTCTATACATAACCTTTTACTCCCATCCTTCTTTCATACTAATAATACTGGAGCTCCCCAAGGTGACACACTGGGTCTTATAAAACCCAATTTCATTAACTCGCCCACTTGCTTCTTGACTTATTCTAGTTCTGCAATCCCCATTCAATAAGGTGGCTTACAAACTGGTTTAGTTCCAGGTAAAATATCAATAGTAAATTCTACTATCCTTACTGGTGGTAGTCCAGGTATCTCTTCAGAAAATATATTTAAGAATTCTGACACTACTGAGATCATTCCTTCTTCTACAACCTATTACTGCATGGAAGGTACTCAACCAATCAATACCTAAGATAACATCATATTATCCTCCATTAATAACTAATAAGTTGGCACAAAATTCATTAATCACCAAGGAATACAATCTATACTCTTTATTGGTTATGATACTATCATTCCCGGTCTTAATATCCCACCTCGCAGGTAAGATAGTAAAATCGATAAAATTGCGGGAAATAAATATGCTAGTGATGAAACTGTGTGACGCTCCGGAATCAAATAAAACAATGGCCGGTATATTGCCAACTAAAATTATACCTGCCAGGACTCCTACAGTGGTTTGAACTTTCTCCACATTCATCAGCTTAACTTACCATTTCCTCCATTCTGTTCCTCCTCGGGTGCTGGCATGAGTTTGTTGTTAGTTTTCCAAAGGCCCTTTCTAATCTGGTCCTGAAACCTTCTGGGTTGATATGCTTGTTGGTCTGTCCTTTGCCTGAAATGAGACCTTAGCTTTTGCCGACTGTTGAGTTTTTGGGCAATCTCTCAACTGATGACTAGTGGATCCGCACACAAGACACAACCCTTGAGCTCTTCTACACATTTTCTTGATATGTCCTGGTTTACGACAATAATTACATATTACTATACCTCGATTCGGCATTACCTGCTTCCTTGTTGGTGTGCCATCAAATTTCCTGGCCGATATGACCCTTTAAATGCTACTGACCTCTTATTCGCCACCCTTAGAAGGTTCACCATTTTGATTCTCTCTTGTTTTTGGCACTGCAATATCCTTTCTAATATCATTATTGTGGTTTGTTGCGTTTGTGCTACCCTTTGTACCATATTTCTAAGCTCAGACTCTTCACTCATTGGATTTGGGCTCGTGCTAGTAGAAGATTGGGTCGTCATCATTATGTGACAGACCAAGGAAGATTAATCAGATGGAGTTTCAAAATAGATATTCCAAATGAATTAGAAACAATAAAATAGGCACGATACTAGATCTGATGGATATCAAAGATAAGTAAGAAGTGTCAAGAGTGTATCTTAGATATGTTTTCATGTGGCAGTAGTCATATGGTCTCCCACCTAAACCTAGGCTCTGATACCAACTCTGTAATGCCCCCACTTCGGCTCTACCTTTTTTTTTTCTTTTAAATGGGCGACATTGCTTAAATACTATAAATAACCCAATAGTCTCATGATCTTGGGATAACCGTAACTACTGCCATATCAAGATGAATAACCATGTCTGAAACTGAAAGGATTTCATTTATACAGAGAGTTGATTACATAAAATGGCACATGTTCGCCGCAAAACTTGCTTTGCTTCCTCCCATTAATACAGTTTAGATTACAATAGAAGTGAACAAGAGAATAATTGAAAAGAAAGGAACAAACGAGAGGATTTTATAATTCAATCCCTCTCTTTTACAATGTATCGTGGGATCAGTGGCGATGGTATCTATAATAGTTCCTGTTGACGATCGGTACGTCGAACTTCTTCTCTCTTGAAGAAATCGGCTGACTGATAGACGATCTTCTTGATCTCTGCTCTTCACGAATCCAAGACTCTGTGCGTAACTTGAATTCTCTAAGAGGAGGACGATCACACAAAAAGGCTTCAAGGCTCTCTCGCGTACTTGAATTGCCAAGGGGATCAGGAAGAAGATCTCGGATGCCGATAAAAGAAAGGACTAAAGCCGAAAGAAAAGACCTCTAATCTCTGGTTTTTGATTGGTTCAAGGCTCTCACGCGTAACTTGAACTTCACCAAACTTCCAAAAGATCCCTAGGGTTTCACCAGAAAGGTATTTATAGCCCCAGGAAGATTTGAGAGAGTTTCTATCCGAATAGAATTTTCTCTCATCAAGGATTCCAATCGAATATTTAATATTGATTTAAATCTCTTGATTTAGAATTCTGATTGGACTTGATTTGGTATTTAGATAAATCCAAATCATAATCTCAATCAGTTTGAGATTCTGGTTATCCGTTCACGCGGAGCTAATGCGGAGCTAAATAACCAAACACGCGGAGCTAACGCGGAGCTAAATAACCAAACACGCGGAGCTAATGCGGAGCTATTGATCATCTCCGCGTTTTACTCAAACGCGGGGCTAAAATTAGCCAGACGCGGAGTTATAGATTATCTCCGCGTTCTGTCGTGGAAAATCTTTTTTACTTAGAAATTTTCACTGCCAACAGAACCCCCTCCAAAGTTTTCGAAATGGTTTAGAACTTAGCAAATTTCGAAATACTTTGGATACTTAAACCGAGACGCGGAGTTAGAATACCAAGTCTATCTCCGGTTTAGCCCGCTTACGCGGAGCTAATCAGCTTCACTTCGTCTTCAGTGAAATGAGTAATTGCTTCATTAATTACTCTAAACTTCTGCGCCAAATACCCAACGACGGAAATCTCATTTAAATAGAGCTCCCGGGTCATCTTCCTCTTCACTTCACCCGCAAAATTTTCTGAGGAATTTCTGAAAAACTCAGAGTTCGAGCAACTCCGGTTCGAGTGAGCGATGCCAATGAGCGATCTTCAATTGATCTCCCTTTAACTCTCCATAGATTTTCATCATTAAGATGTCGCTCCATAAGAGTTTGGCTTTACGCGAATTGGCCGGCGTAGATGGCAGCGGCCATGGAAGTAAACTCGACGGCGAACCAGTCTATGCAGCGTCTTCCGAAGGTAAAATCCCCATCTCTTGGTCTTCTAAGAACCATTCTGAGATATTTTGGCTCGGTTTAATCTGGACAATTGTTTATCTTGTCGGCCACTCTCCGGCCGTAAGGCTCAAAGGAGAAGAAGAAGACAGAGAGGAACTCTGTTCTTTTTCTACGCGAAGTTATCGCGTCATCCCTGTGCTTGAAACTCGGGGCTATTTGATTGGCAGTCGTGATGAATTGCAAGGCTATCTTTGATCTGCGAGGCTATCTTTGATTAGCAGTCGTGATGAATTTGCAAGGCTATCTCTGATTAGCAGTCGCGATGAATCTGCGAGGCTAATTCTGATTAGCAGTCGCGAGGAATCTGCGAGGCTATCTTTGATTAGCAGTCGCGATGAATCTGCGAGGCTATCTTTGATTAGCAGTCGCTTTAGAGAGAGAAGGAAACAACATAGAAAAACTGTCCCTCCTTTACGCGAAGTTATCGCGTCATCCTCTGCGTTTGAAGCGCGAGGCTATTTCTTCAACTGCACGCGGAGTTAGTTTAGCTCCGCATTTTCACACTTTTTGGAAACTCTGTTCCTTTTGCATTAAGTCCCATCCTTTCTGAAGAGGAGTGCATGCAGGTCCATCGATCTTCATCAGCAAAAGTAACTCTAAGGAAGCCAGAAGCATATGCTTTACAATATAGTTGCAGGTTTCAAGCTCTGCTTCCTAGAGGTAAACTTTTGAAGGGATTGCAAGCTCAAGTAAGGAATTGCAGCA
This sequence comes from Dracaena cambodiana, assembly GCA_036321105.1. Taxonomy (NCBI): domain Eukaryota; kingdom Viridiplantae; phylum Streptophyta; class Magnoliopsida; order Asparagales; family Asparagaceae; genus Dracaena; species Dracaena cambodiana. The sequence continues at coordinate 6,417,575 of JAYEPQ010000017.1, forward strand.
CTTGCAGTTCAGCTTGTGCTTCAATGCAGCACTTGCAGTTCAGCTTGTGCTTCATTGTAGCACTTCCCTTTCCTCTCGTGCTTCATTTCAGATGACAGATCCAAGCTGACATTTGCAGAGGAGATCTTTTGCATGTGAACCACGGAACTGAGCTTCAATACCCCGTAGAGATCTCACCGCTGAGTTATTGATGAGTCGATGATCATGTAGAAGCTTTTGGGAGAGCTATAACTCCCTCTTTGTAATCTCTCTTTTTTTTTTATCAATAAAGGCAAATTATTTTCCTCTCTATCTGTTGGCTTCAATAATTTTGCTTGCTCAACAAACAGATGGTTAATAATTCTGGTAAAATAATCTAAGGCTCTTCTGCGTAACTTAGATCATTAATACTGATATGATCGGATGAGGATCCTCTTAACTTGGCCAAAAATCCAAGTTCTTCTTGAGAACGCGAAGCTAAAATACCAAGTTATCCTAGCGTTTTGCGGAGTTAAATAACTTCGCGCTCTGAGTGGTTGCACGGAATTGCGAAGCTAAGTAACTTTGCATTTTCAATAATTACGCGGAGTTGTGCTGAGCTAAGTAGCTTCACATTCTCCTCATCACCACGTGGGATTATCTGCTCCGCATTTTTAGGGAGTAACCGGCCATTCATTTTCTCCGAAATCCGCGCCGAACTCCAAGAGGCGGTTTCCCTCTTTTAAATAAAATTTCTATCTCTTTTCTTCTCACTTCTCTTGAGAATTTTCCAGAAACCCTAGAAATTCAGGCGATCAGAGCTCAGACGACCCTAACGTTCTCCGACCGATTTTCTCCCAATTTTCCGTCGATTTTCCTCGACTTTTCTGAGAAATGGCGCCTAAGACTCGTGCTACTTCCCGCGCGGCTCCATCATCGGCGGCTGGGGCAAGCAGTGGTGGCAGCGGCCATGGCGGCAACGTGCCGGCCCACATTTCGCCCATTGGGGGTAAGGATCTCTCTATCGAGACTCTTTAGGAAATTTTTAGAGTGATTTGGCCTTATTTTGACTAACAACCATTCCTTTCATCGGCGAGATCGCCGTACTCCGGCCATAAGGCTTGGAGAAGAAGAAAAGTCTCTGGCCTTCTTCTCACGCGAAGTTATCGCGTCATCCTCACGTTTTGAAGCGCGGGGCTATTTGGAATAGCAGTCGCGCTGAAACGCGAGGCTATTTTAAGTAGCAATCACGTAGAAACGCGAGGCTATTTTAACTAGCAGTCGCGTAGAAACGCGAGGCTATTTTAAGTAGCAATCGAATAGAGACGCGAGGCTATTTTAAGTAGCAATAGCGTAGAAATGCGAGGCTATCTTAACTAGCAGTCGCGTAGAAACGCGAGGCTATTTTAAGTAGCAATCGCGTAGAGACGCGAGGCTATTTTAACTTCTGCGCAGTCTAATGTTTAGCTTCGCACGGTGCTATTTTTAGCTTCGCGCGTTCTAATTTTTAGCTTCGCGCGTCCATACTTAGAGAAATTTTCTACCTTAGAGAAATTTCTCTAACTCTGGTGTTTCTTTGTGCAGTAGGGTATTCGATGGAGCCCTTTGCTCACAGGAACTACTTTGGCTTCGCTGGAGGCTCTGATCCTTCAGGCCAATTCCGTTTCACTACCATCCTGCCCTCGTACAAACCAGACCCGAAGGATCGCAAGGAGAAGTTGTTCAAGTATCACCCTACCACTGCAAGGGAGATCATAACTGATGCGGCTTTCGAAGATGTGAACAGAAAGGCGATGGAGAAGCCCGCATTCCTCTTCGGAGACCAAATAGATCAATCAGATGAGATCCTCTTTGAAGAGGAGTGCGAGTGGCTCTATAACTCGGGCGAAGCTTTAATGTTTCTGCCCAGAATGAGTCGTGGCTATGCTCTGGTTTATCTTCAGAGGCTGGCGATGCCTCGAGAATTAAAGTGGGGCTTGACTCAGGAGCAAGACGGCGTCCCAACAGGAAAATTTAGTGCACAAGGCCCCTATCAGGATGGTGCCCCAGATGCATTATTGGTTTGCTTCCAGACCGATTTGGCAAAGAGCTTCCAGTAGGAGAAGTCCCCTCTCGTGCTCGAACTTTCTTGACCGAGTTCTTGGCAAGAGATGGTCAATACCCAGCTAGTGATTTCAGAATGCCTGGCTGGGTCTACTCCTCTAACAATATGTGGTGGGCCTGCCTCGTTCAGTACATGCTGGATTCCCACGAGCCCATCTTAAAGGATATTGGCTTATATAAAGCCATCAGAAATGTCCAATTCGGGTTCCCTCAGAGCGCTTACCACTTTTACTGCCTCTTGGAGATGTATAACCCTGAGACTTGCACTCTCTTTACACCAGTGGGTGAGCTAGGGTTCGCTCTCTACGAGATGTTCGAGATTTCTGGGCTTTCCATGGGTGAAGTCCCTTATGAAGAATACATCCCCTCCACCGAGGAGTTAAACATATTGATGGTGAAGGATGAGCGCATCTATGCCACATACTGGGAGATGATGTGCCATTATCATATTTGCGCTGACTTGACGGGTGCACGTAATCACGGTATCGGCCACAAGAAATAGGCCGAATACCTCTTTGCCAACTTAAATTCTAAGGATAGCTTGGCAACTATCCATGGTCACCCTCCTATCCCAATCTCAGAGATCGACCAGCGCGTAACCAGGGGCCATTACCGTCTGTATTATACTACAGATTCCAATGAAAACGGATATGATCCCGGCACTTCGTTCAAGAGCTACCATTATCAAGCCCAGTTCCCGATCTCCAATAGAGGTCTCCTCGCCGGGTTTCTGATGCTGTGGCTGAAGAGATGTGTCGTGCCGTCGTTGCCCAAAGAAGGAATTGCAGTGACCGTGGTATATCCAGCGGTTCTTCTCGCATATGGTCGACCCCTTGGACTCCTTCCTGCTATGGTGTGCAATCTGCAACATGGATTGCGGACACTCTGTCATGATTTCCTCCCCACTGATAAAGTCAAGGGGAAAGGAAAGGGCAAATCGAAGGAGACTGCCCAGCCGAAAACTCCGAACCCTAGGGTGGAGCTGCCCTACACCTATTTAATGGCGTGGCTCATCTTGCACTGTCCATCTTCAATGAGTGCACCAGAGCGTCGTTCGGGCGAAAAGTGCTTCTTTGTAGAGCTATATGAACGCTCTTCATGGAAGCAGAATATATGTCTCAAATTCGGAAGACTCTTCGTAGCTTTCAGAATTACGAGATCTTCCGGTGTTTCCCTGACTTTCCCGGCGGAGGATATGGGTTGAGGCTGAAGGACGCCGTGGGAGCAGATAAGTTCACTGCTTTATCTGCAGGAGCGTTCTGGTGGCTCCTCAACATCCGACCTGGGCACTTGGTATATCGGCGGGATGTCAGGTGTCTGATTGAGCCGTACACTCCAAGTCGCTTTGCTCGCCAGTTTGGATATTCCCAACTTTATGTGGGCAATCCAAATAAAGATCTTGCCTACGAGGGGAATTTATATGAAGGAGCCCGTAGCTGGTTCCATTTTGCAGCGGGCGGAACCGAGGCTGAATTCTTCTTGCCCCAGAAGACACCAGAACTGGCCACAACACTCTGCTTTTGCAACTGGTTCAGCATTGAAAATGCTGATGTTCCTGGCTTCTCTCTTAATCGCAGTTGCTGCAAAGAGATTGAAGCTCTCTACATTAGCCGCCAAGGTGCTTCGAGGGTGAGAATAAAAGGGATGGAAGAATTCCTTGGCGCCGCGGCTGAGCCTTCAGACGCTAGCGAGTCTGACGATGATGACGATAATGATGATGATAACACTGGTGCTGGAAGTGCTCCCCAACCTGTCGTTACTCAACCCTGTAGTCCAACTCTCAAACGCCGAGGTTCCTTAAAGAAAAGGCCTGGTAAGAAGCAGAAGTTGGCCCAGGAAACTTTGATAGCCCCCCAAGAAGTGGCTGTCAAACTTGCTTCAGACTTATTGGCTTCAGTTCTACCCCCAGCGTCAGCAAGAGAGGATGAACCTGCTAAAGCTCCAAGTGTCGCTGAGGTTTCGGTTCCTTCGGCCATAGAGCCTGTTGCAGAACCTGTGGCGCAACCAACGGGTAGTGAGACGGGTACATTATTGGAAACGACTATGGCTCCCCCTTCAAGTCCGACAACTGGACTTGTATCGCCTGGTATGGCTCTTAGCATTTTATCTTTTGCCTGCTATTAGTTTACTGTAACATCACTTTTCTTGTTTTCTGAGATGCAGGTGGTCAACTCCTCTCGCCGAGGCATTCTACTACTCAGGGGGAGTCTGATGACAGGGTGGACCATTCGGGCGCTACTGGCTCAGTGGGTGGTTCGGCAAATGAATTTGACGATGACTATTTCACGCCGACCACATGTCCAATTTCCTCATCAATTCCTCCCACTGATGAATTAGTGAGTGATGAAAGAACAGAAGTTATTATTGCGGCTGCAGCAAGAGAGGCCACACCGTCTCCAAGTATGCCATCTCCAACACCACCAGCTTGCTCCGGGGAGACTTTTCCAACGGTAGTTGGTGTTCCTTCCGTTTCTCAGTCAGCGATTTTAATATCATCTATTATCGTGGCTGCTGAAACACCTGCAACTCCTGCGGCTCCAAGTCTTCTAGCAGGGGAAGAGGATAATTTGAAGTTTTCGTTTGAAGCCACTTCCGCAAGTGGGGGAGCTTCTGGTGGAAATACTCCCTCATCTTCTCCTGTAGGTGGCACTGCCCAGGTGATCTGTACTAGCGCCGCTTCCCTTCAGGTTCCCAGTTCTTCCAGATCTGCATTGGCTTTACTGGTTCCCCACATTCTGAACTTGGTACAGGGACGGGCTTCTTCTTCGATTCCGGTAGCTACTGCTCCCCTGCCCGTGACATCGTTCTCGGCATTGCCTGTGTTGCCCGCTGACACTGCAAGTCCTCTTGAAGAGCTTTTCAACCTCAGTGTTATTGATTTTATGCGTTTGCTAAGGAGATGTATCGAGATGGTCCTGGTAGTCCACGATTTCTTCAATTTCGCACGTCCACTGTTATCTCGCTATCTGGAAAATATTGAAGAAGTTGGGGGACAAGATCGAGCGGCTCCCTACCGGGCCCGCTTTGCAGCCTTAGAAGAGCAGGTGACCATGCTACACACACTCCGTCAGGCGGATGTGGAGTCAATCACTGAGATAGAGCTGGCGCGGCTTCGGGCAGAATCAACATCGCGCAGAAATGCTTTAAGGCAGCAGGAAGAGAGATGGTCTCAGGAGCTGACAGAGCTCGAAGTCAGCCGGGAATCCATTCTTGGAGATCTGAGGAGGGTGGACTCTGAGATTGGGGAGAGTCAGGCTGCCATCTCTAGAGCCTAGGAAACGATCGCTAGAGCTCGGGCCATCTTGATAGACAATGAACTCCGGTTAGGGGAGTCTGTCAAGAAGCCGGAGATGTTGCTTCTCCAACAGGAACAGGTCAAGCAGGAGGAGACGAACAGGAATCGTACCATTGAAGAGTCTCGTCAGCAGCAACTTGCAATAAATGACGATGAGTTGCGTAGACAGGCTCAACATACCGTGGAGTCATCTCATCATCGAAATTTGGATGAGACGATAAGTAAATTGAAACTCCTGGGAGACCCATAGTTTCCTCTCTCTATTTCTTCATTTTTCTTGTAATAAGAACTTTGTAAACAGGAGAGAGATAATCTTCGATGGTTCTTTGAAATTCTTTTTGCATCTTCACCTTTTTAATAAAGATGATTCTTTTGACTCTTTTTATTTGCCGGCTTCAAAACAGATTTGCTTGCCCAACAAATAACTTATCGTCAAAATGATTTATCTCGGTATCGTTTATGCACAATTTTTCGAATCATACTGTCAGAGATAAGAATTTAACAGGACAGGGTTTATGGGATTTTTAGCAAATCCCAAGTTATCAACGGATTTGATTAGCCTTTACCAACTACCGTTTGAGTTGGGCTAGCCATGTTATTCCCCCCAACATGGTGAGTTGTCAAGGATTTCGTTTGGGCTTAAATGCCAAATTTTTCCTCTCCCCTTTACCTTATCGGTGTTGGGTAATTCATACTTTTTACCCCCAATATGAAGGGGTTGGCGAGAAACTGGTTCTCTTCCCATTGCCTAGTTGGCGCCAGATAATTTTATACCTTTTAGGTCAGAGGCGCTTAATTACACATGCCTAAAAGAAAGATTGGGGGCTGTTCAAACTTAAGAACTAAGCACACCATGTTTAGGTCAGAGGCGCCAAACTGCGCATACCCAAGAAAAGACTGATGGTGGTTCAAACTTGAGAACCAAACTGGAGGCGGTTCAAGGCTCTCTCTCGTAACTTGAACTGGGCACACCAAACACACCAGGTTTAGGTCAGAGGCGCTAAACTGCGCATGCCTAAGAAAAGACTGATGGTGGTTCAAACTTGAGAACCAAACTCACCAGGTTTAGGTCAGAGGAGCTAAACTGCGCATGCCTAAGAAAAGACTGATGGTGGCTCAAACTTGAGAACCAAACTGGAGGTGGTTCAAGGCTCTCTCGCGTAACTTGAACTGGGCACACCAAACACACCAGGTTTATGTCAGAGGCACCAAACTGCGCATGCCTAAGAAAAGAGACTGGAGGTGGTTCAAACTTGAGAACCAAACATACCAGGTTTAGGTCAGAGGTGCCAAACTGCGCATGCCTAAGAAAAGAGACTAGAGGTGGTTCAAACTTGAGAACCAAACACACCAGGTTTAGGTCAGAGGCGCCAAACTGCGCATGCCTAAGAAAAGAGACTGGAGGTGATTCAAACTTGAGAACCAAACACACCAAGTTTAGGTCAGAGGTGCCAAACTGTGCATGCCTAAGAAAAAACTGATGGTGGTTCAAACTTGAGAGCCAAACTCACCAAGTTTAGGTCAGAGGCGCCAAACTGCGCATGCCTAAGAAAAGCGACTGGAGGTGGTTCAAACTTGAGAACCAAACTGGAGGCGGTTCAAGGCTCTCTCTCGTAACTTGAACTGGCACCAAACACACCAGGTTTAGGTCAGAGGCGCCAAACTGCGCATGCCTAAGAAAAGAGACTGGAGGTGGTTCAAACTTGAGAACCAAACACACCAGGTTTAGGTCAGAGGCGCCAAACTGCGCATGCCTAAGAAAAGAGACTGGAGGTGGTTCAAACTTGAGAACCAAACACACCAGGTTTAGGTCAGAGGTGCCAAACTGCGCATGCCTAAGAAAAGAGACTGGAGGTGGTTCAAACTTGAGAACCAAACATACCAGGTTTAGGTCAGAGGCGCCAAACTGCGCATGCCTAAGAAAAGACTGATGGTGGTTCAAACTTGAGAACCAAACTCACCAGGTTTAGGTCAGAGGCGCCAAACTACGCATGCCTAAGAAAAGACTGATGGTGGCTCAAACTTGAGAACCAAACTCGAGACCGTTCAAGGCTCTCTCTCGTAACTTGAACTGGGCACACCAAACACACGAGGTTTAGGTCAGAGGCGCCAAACTGCGCATGTCTAAGAAAAGAGACTGGAGGTGGTTCAAACTTGAGAACCAAACACACCAGATTTAGGTCAGAGGCGCCAAATTGCGCATGCCTAAGAAAAGAGACTGGAGGTGGTTCAAACTTGAGAACCAAACACACCAGGTTTAGGTCAGAGGCGCCAAACTGCGCATGCCTAAGAAAAGAGACTGGAGGTGGTTCAAACTTGAGAACCAAACACACCAGGTTTAGGTCAGAGGCGCCAAACTGCGCATGCCTAAGAAAAGAGACTGGAGGTGGTTCAAACTTGAGAACCAAACACACCATGTTTACTGGGTTAAAATCACCAGAATAGAAGAAGTCCAAGTGCTCATCTGCGTAACTTGGATAAATTGGAGGCTTATACTCTCAGAGATATTAAGCATAGTATTTCTTCAGAAATTTGCCATTGATCGGCATCATCATCCTATCGCCGTTTTGATTCGTCAAACGATAGGCTCCACTGGAGTACACTGTCTCCACAATGAACGGTCCTTGCCACTTGGGTTCAAATTTACCCTTGGTCTTGTGAGTCAGTACCATTGGCCTTTTAACAGCCAGAACCAAGTCTCCTTGTTTAAAGGTTCTCGGTTTAACATTCTTATTGAACGTATGAGCAATTCGGGCTTGATACAACTCAATTTCTTGTTGAGCCCTGAGACGCTTTTCATTCAACGCCTCTAGTTCTTGCAATCTTTGCTGATGGCGCTCTTCTGTCGTCATCTTTGTGGCTAAAGCCACTCTTAATGAAGGAATCTGGACTTCGAGAGGCAAGACGGATTCGCTTCCATAGACCAAAGAGAATGGAGTAGGTTTTGTAGGGGTGCGAACAGTGGTGCGATAGGCCCACAGGCATTCTCCTAGCTTTTCATCCCAATCTCGTTTATTAGAAGAGACAAACTTCCGAAGGAGTTTAATAATCGTCTTGTTGAAGGCTTTGGCCAACCCATTAGCTGCGGGGTTATATGGCGTTGAAGCAATATCTTTGATTCTGAACTTATTACAGAATCTGAAGAATCCCTGACTGATGAATTGCGGACCATTATCATGAATAATCCGTCGGGGGACGCCGAAGCAGTAAATGATATGATGCTTGACGAACTTGATCACATCTGTCGTTTTCACCTCTTTCATGGGCACGGCTTCGGCCCATTTTGAAAAATAATCGTTATTGCAAGAATAAACCGATGTCCTCTGGATGACGGGGGAGTTATAGGCCCCACAATATCCATCCCCCATGCTTCAAATGGCCAACTTGCAATAGTATTGTGCAAGTATTCTTGGGGTTGATGAATAAAATTGGCATGTATTTGGCATGCATGGCACCGTTTAGCGTATGCCATTGCTTCCGTAATCATGCTCGGCCAGTAGTATCCCAGCCTTCTTATACGGTCTCCGAGTTTTGGACCGGGCTGATGAGCTCCACATACTCCATCGTGTGTTTCTCTCAGCACTTCTTCTGCTTCTGCTTTTGATATACAGCGTAGCAGTAGACCATCTCTTGACTTTCTATACAAAGTCTGAAGCTTATGGTCATAATAAAATCTTTGGGCCTTCCTCTTTATCGAGGTGGCTTCCTTAGGATCTTCTGGTAATATCCCATGTAAAGCATAATCCACAAACGGAAATCGCCAATCACGGGGCTCCAGGGCCAAGCCTGTCTGGCATACTTCTTTGTTTTGAAGAAGAGTATCTGGATGAAAGAGCTCTCTGCTTTCAATAGTGATACTTTTAACCTCTCCTGGCGGGATCGCCAATGTTGCAGCTAATGCGGCAAGGGCATCTGCATATACATTCTCATTCCGAGGTATATGAGAGATGTAAAATTGCTCAAAGTACCCTGCTAGTTCAATGGCTAGCTGATAATAGGGGATGAGGGCTTCATGTCTGACTTCATACTCGCTTGTCATCTGATTGACGATGAGTTTAGAGTCTCTATATGCCTCTAGATAGTTCACCCCCAGTTGTAAAGCCATCTTCAAGCCGATAATGAGTGCGTTATATTCCGCCACATTATTCGTGCACGGTTCTGTCAATGAGTAACTGTTAGGAAGTACATGTTTATGTGGGGAGATAAGCACAACCCCCACTCCAGCAGCAGATCGTCTGGCAGCACCATCAAAGAACATTTGCCATGTTTGTTCCTTGGTAACTGCGTTGACCTCTGACGTCTGTTTGGAATTAGACCCGATTGGATGGTCTGCAAGAAAATCAGCAATCGCCTGTCCCTTTGTGGCTTTTTGAGGGACAAAATGCATATCATATGGCAATAGCAATAATGCCCATTTCGCCAACCGGCCATTTAAGGATCCCGGTTTTGTCATCAGAATTTTCAAGGGATTAACCCGTGATATGACATGAATTGTTTGCCCAGAAAGATAGTGTCACATTTTCTGAATAGCGAACACTAGGGCTAAACATTCCTTTTCAATCGGGGTGTACCGTTGTTCGGCCCTAATCATTGTCCTGCTTAGATAATAGAGTGCATGTTCATGGCTGTGCTCATTATATTGAGCAAGTAATGCTCCTAAGGTATTATCTATGGCCCTTACATACATAAGGAATGGCTGCCCAGGGACCGGCGCCATAAGAACGGGAGGTTTGGTGAGGTATTCTTTAAGGTCATCAAATGCCTGTTGACATGCCTCATCCCATACAAAAGAAACCCCCTTCTTCATAAGTCGGGAGAATGGCTGGCATCATCCCGATAAGTTGGAAATGAAGCGTCGAATATAAGCGAGCTTTCCTTGTAACCCCCTCAACTCTTTAAGATTGCGGGGAGGCGGCATCTCGCTAATTGCTTTTACCTTTTCAGGGTCGAGGAAAATTCCTTTTGAAGTTATTATAAATCCTAGGAACTTCCCACTCGACACCCCCATGAATGACTTAGTGGGATTCACTTCAAATGATGTTTCCTCATGAGATCAAAGAGCGTCCTCAAGTCCTGAAGGTGATCTCCTTTATTCTTGCTTTTGACCGCCAAGTCGTCCACGTAACACTCTACTATCTTGCGTAGGTGTTCTTTGAATATAGTGCTCATCGCACGTTGATAAGTGGTACCGGCATTCTTTTGCCCAAATGGCATCACCGTGTAGCAGTATACTCCCAGCGGCGTTCTGAAAGCTGTATACTTTTCATCATCTGGGTGCATCTTAATTTGGTTATATCCTGAGAAGCCATCCATAAAGGACATTCTCTCATAACCACAGGTATTGTCTATCATCACGTCGGTGATGGGAAGTAGAAACTCATCCTTGGGACATGCAGCGTTCAGATCCCGAAAATCGATACAAATCCGGATTTTACCGTTCTTTTTACGAATTGGCACTATATTGGCCACCCAATCAGGATGTTGTTCTTCGCGAATGAATCCGGACTTTATAAGTTTGTTGACCTCAGCAACTATTGCCTCCATCAATTCCGGCCGAAAACGCCTCTGTTGTTATTTGACAGGTTTGGCATCTTCTTTTACATTTAACCGGTGTGTGGCAATTTGAGGGTTAAGCCCAGGCATGTCTTCATAATTCCAAGCAAACACGTCTATATACTCTTTGATAAGAGATATAAGTTCCTCCTTTTCTAATGGAGTTAATGTGTCGCTTATGAAGATGGGTTTCGAGTTTTCTTCCGTTCCCATGTTGACCTGTATCAATTTGTCTTCAGTGGGCAGATCATGCTGTTCAAAGCGGACGTCCCAGAGAGTGTCCATATGGTTAGCCCAGGAATCGTCTTGAACATCAATTAGTTCCTCGTCGCTTTCTAGGGCGGCTGAAACCATATTGGCTGTCAATGATTGAAACCAAGCACCAGTGCTTATATTTGAATCATGGTCGGGTGAAGATGTATCTTCCTTAGCCGAAGAACTCTCTTCATCTTTGGGCAGCGATGAGGGTGGAGTAGATACATAACCCAACCCCCTGCGAGTCTTCTGATAATAATCAGGGCTCTTTTTTCTCGGTCTGAACGAGGGTATAAGATTGCGTTGCCCCTTCCCGAAGTTCAATCCTGGCTTCTGAGTAAAATTATAATCCATCTTCTCCATTATCTGCTGGGATTTCTGTTCATACAGATGAAATTATGGTGATGTTTGTTCATCACTTTCGCTGCTTTGCTTTCGCCGGGGTGATGTAATTACCTTGCCAAACATAATCGGCCTTTGGGATCCTCTTCGAGGAGGCACTTCAAAGTAGTGACCTTTTTCCTTAGCTATTTTAGACTGAGAGAGGAGGAATGACCTAAGTGGCAAATGATATGCCGCCAGAACTTCAAGTTCGGATAGGCCATCCACTTCAGTGGAAGTACAAGAGGGTTCAGACTCAGTAGCTACAGCATACTCATAGACTAACTTTATGTCTTCATTAATAACCCACTCACTTTCTATTACATCCATTATATTATTCAAACCTAAACTAAAATCTAGGTGAGGGTTGATTTCATAATCACCCTCGTCATCTTCTCCAGGAAGCTCATTCTCGGTATCGGCTTCATTGCCACCATATCGGGCTTTGGAAGTTCGTCAGGATCGTTATTGGAGGCTTCATGGGCTGGTTTATAGAGTGCAGCATCTGTGAAGTAATTCTCCAGTCCCTTAAATGGTTGCCTGTCAGCAATTAGTGTCCGTATCTCTCCTTCCTCATCGCAATATTTCATGCATTGGTGAAGATTTGACGGGACTATCATATGAGCGTGGATCCAAGGCCGCCCCAACAAAATGTTGTATGAGGTATCTGCATCAATGACGTAGCATGTAGCCTCCGTCCTCAAATCCCCGATTTGACATCGGAGTCGGATTTTTCCGAGGGGCCGGCTATTGTTGGCATTGAACCCGTATATAGTTGTGTTGGTTGGCGTCAGACGATGGAGGGAAATACCTAACAGCTGATTCAACCTTCTGGGCACGACACTTAATGCAGAACCCGGATCAATCTGAATTCGGTCCACTTTTGTGGATCTGACATATCCGGTGAAATATAAGGGCCTGTTGTGCTTTATATTCTTCACCTGCATGTCTTCTGGAGAGAAGATAATCTATGGGACCTGCCTCCTCACTTGATGACAATGGGGGCAAGGATCCTATTCTTCATTAGCCGGCTCGACTATCTGAGCTAAGAATGACTCAGAGTCTGCCAAGGTCTCTCGTAACGCTTCACGTGTTGATTTTGATAGTCTCAACAATTCATAAAGCGTTACTCGTGCTGGGATGTTGGCCAGCTGGGTAATTATATCGAACTTGAAGGTAGACTCTTTATCTCCTTCATCTCTGACAGGCCTCCTCTGAAAACGAAGCCCTTTCTGATTTGCGGGTTTCACAAGCTCCGCGTAGATATCTTTCGGATCTACTCTAGTGTAGTCCTTAAGATATGTCTTCTCGGATCGGGTACCGGAAGGGCCTGCCCCATCTTGATGAGTGGCCATAGTTTCGGGCTCCTCTTCAGAACTTGTGAAGGTTCCTGAAGCTATATATTCTTCTTTTATATCCGCAGAGATGGCATTAACAGCCCGCTTCTTCTTTTGACTTCCTGTAGTAGTCCATTGCTCATCCTCAATCAAATCGGCATGAACCCACATGACTTCCCCCTTTTGGGTCGTCACAGGAATAAGTCCTTGGGCTTTGTTGTAGGGGTCAAGGTTCTTCGTAATCATCTTACCTTTAGGGATTGGGGTCACTCCTGCGGGGAACTCGTGGGTTCCAACCACAATGGTTGCCATATTGACAGTGACCTTCTTCTGCTCTTCCTTAAGCGTCAGAACTCCAGCTTCTATTAGTGCTTGGATTCTGTTCTTAAGGGGAAAACAATCCCTGGTAGGGTGCCCAATATTCCGGTGATAGAGACAGTAGTTAGGATCTTTAGTCTTACCAGCATCTTCTGGCTTCTTATTCTCCGGTAGTTTTAGCATCCCCTTCTTCTGGAGCAAGTGAAAAAGGATAGGCGTCTGTTCCGCCTTGAAAGTGTAATTCCTTTCTTGCTGCGATCTACTTTGCCTTGATCCTCGCTGACCTTGAGGTTTCGGCTCTGGCGAAGGACTGGTTTTCTGAGGAGCAGCTTCTGACGACATCGCTGCTTTCCCTTTATTCTTATTGCTGTTGTTTTGGGTATATGACTTACTACCCCCAGCACTTCTTGTCCCACGGGACTCTTCAACTAGGCGGATCAAGTCTTCAGCTTGCTCTCCTTATTTGAGCAGGTCCCTCCACGTCTTAGACTCTACGACCCCCATTTTGAGGAGCACATTGGTCTTAAGGTTGTGTCGACAAGTTTTGACAAGAGTTTCCTGGATCATTCCTTGTTTGCAATGCACGGACTTCTCCCGGAACCTTTCTATGAAATCTTTGACCATTTCTTGTTCTCCTTGTCTGGTTGCAAGGAGGGAATGAACCGTAATCTCGGTATTATCCTCAAAGAAACGTGAGAGAAATAATCTCTCTATATCTAACCAGGTATTAATGGTACCTGGGGGCAACTTCATGAACCAAGAAAAGGCAGGCCCTCGCAAAGTACTTGCGAAAATCTTGGTCATAACGGGGTCATTTCTCACCAAATGTCCAGCTTGGGACAAGAAGTAGTTGATGTGCTGACTGGGCGATCCCTTCCCGTCATAGGGCTCCAACTTGAGCGGCTTATATTTTGGAGGATAGGGCACCATGTCCCATTCTGGTGGATATGGTCTAGAGACCCCTGACTCCTTCAACTCTTTTTTATGCATCAAAGCTTCGAGTTGATTTTGCAATTTTTCAATCTTTTCTCCATGCGGATCATGGAAAGAAAATCTGTCCTCGTCCTCGTGCATCGAGTGAGCTTTCTCTTCCTGTTCTTCTTCATTCGGAGTCTTCTTGCCCTGTTTATTATTATCCTCGACGAATCTTGATAGCATGGCTTTAAGGTCTTCAATCATCTTTTGCTGCTCTCGAATCATTCTTACTTGAGCTTCAAATCTCTGATTGATATCATCAGATTTATCTGCCATGTGAGATGCTGACTTCTGTAGTCGAGAAGATGCAGAGGAACGAGGTGAGGCTATAGCTGAATTATCACTGTCCTCATCGTAAAAACCCCCTGCGAGCCTCTTATAATTTCGAGGCGGGACGGCTCCTGATTTTAGTCGAGTAACACGATGAGGTTCTTCATCGCTCGACTCTGAATCATCATCCGTCTCTATAACTTTCTTTCCTTTCCCCACCATGTTGGAGGTTACAGCTCTCCAGTGTTTTAGGGAAGTGGTTCTTGTTTTCTTGGTAGGGTTGTTGTCCGTCTCAGATAACCGGTCAAACACTGATACCCTGCTCTTGCTGCAGCCACAGTTGTCCATCACGGCAGATACTGCAGTCACAAGTTGTTGGTAATGACAGACAGGTTCAACTTGAAGTTGGTCTATGCCTCTCTTCTTGGAGAGGTACTCCCTGAGATCAGCGCCTTTAGCCGTGGAGTCAGGAGGTCCATTCAACTCTTGAGAAGGTCTGGGAACCTATTGAAGCTTCTTTGACTGATCAACCCTGACTCTGGGGTCGGACCGATCCTCGCGGGGTTTAGGAATAGCCTCGCGTTTCACATTGCGGGCCTGAAGAATAGCTCCGCGCTTATCCACACTAGCCTCGCGTCTCTCGCTGGCTTGGTGAGTCTTCAGAAGTTTAGCTTCTGGGATGATTGCCTCGCGTGAAGGGAAGTTCTTGCACGCTGGCTTATCTTTGTGTTTAACGCAGATCATAGCTTCGCATCTAGCACGATTTTTACGACTGACAACTATTTGCCAATCGTCCTCGCGTCTCTCGCGAGTGTCATAAGTTTTGCGTTTCTCGCAACCAGTACTGGCCTTGCATCTCTCGCTTGGCTCAGTATCAGCCTCGCGTGGAGAATCACATGCTGGCTTTAAAGAATTTTTATACTCGCGTAACTCGCGAGTGTCATAAGTCTTGCGTTTCTCGCAACCAGTACTGGCCTTGCGTCTCTCGCTTGGCTCAGTATCAGCCTCACGTGGAGAATCACATGCTGACTTTAAAGAAATTTTATACTCGCGTAACTCGCGAGTGTTGGGTATTCTGCGACTAGCGCAACCCTTACTGGCTTCGCGTCTCTCGCTAGGCTCAGTAATAGCCTCGCGTGGAAAATCACACGCTGGCTTTGAAGAATTTTTATACTCGCGTAACTCGCGAGTGTTGGGTATTCTGCGACTAGCGCAACCATTACTGGCTTCGCGTCTCTCGCTAGGCTCAGTAATAACCTCGCGTGGAAAATCACACGCTGGCTTTTCCTTACTTTTAAGGCAAGTTGTATCTTCGCGTTTAACGCGGTAGAGACTGGTCTCGCGGGTAGCACGAGACAGTTTGCGAGGGACCATAGCCTCGCGTCTTCTGGTGTTAGCTCCGCGTCCAAGGCGGGCTTTGAGGGCTTTATGCCTCGCTCTCCGGTTCCTGTTTCAGAGTTGGGTTCTGGTCCATCCAGTTCCCAGGTCTTCTTTGGCAGTCGGAAGCTTCTCCTCTGCTAGGACTTCTTGTGTGGACTCCGGCGCTATAACCGCAGTCTCCAAGGATCCCCGTTTTTTGGTGGATACCTTTCTGCCCATCACTCGGGCATTGGAGTACATACGGCGATAGTGCCGTGTATCATCCAAGTCACCTGATCCGGAGGAGAGAAACTCCTCGTACTTCTGCTGGTCGATTTCTACAACCAGCGTGTCCACTTCAGATCCGATCATGTCGACGTCCGATTGCGCCACAATCTCTTCATCAGTGAAAGAGATGGCTCCCACTGTGGTCGCCAGTTTGTTCGCCGCAAAACTTGCTTTGCTTCCTCCCATTGAATACAGCTTAGATTACAATAGAAGTGAACAAGAGAATAATTGAAAAGAAAGGAACAAACGAGAGGATTTTATAATTCAATCCCTCTCTTTTACAATGTATCATGGGATCAGTGGCGATGGGATCTATAATAGTTCCTGTTGACGATCGGTACGTCGAACTTCTTCTCTCTTGAAGAAATCGGCTGACTGATAGACGATCTTCTTGATCTCTGCTCTTCACGAATCCAAGGCTCTGTGCGTAATTTGAATTCTCTAAGTGGAGGACGATCACACAAAAAGGTTTCAAAGCTCTCTCGCGTACTTGAATTGCCAAGGGGATCAGGAAGAAGATCTCGGATGCCGATAAAAGAAAGGACTAAAGCCGAAAGAAAAGACCTCTAATCTCTGATTTTTGATTGGTTCAAGGCTCTCACGCGTAATTTGAACTTCACCAAACTTCCAAAAGATCCCTAGAGTTTCACCAGAAAGGTATTTATAGCTCCAGGAAGATTTGAGAGAGTTTCTATCCGAATAGAATTTTCTCTCATCAAGGATTCCAATCGAATATTTAATATTGATTTAAATCTCTTGATTTAGAATTCTGATTGGACTTGATTTGGTATTTAGATAAACCCAAATCATAATCTCAAACAGTTTGAGATTCTGGTTATCTGTTCACGCGGAGCTAACGCGGAGCTAAATAACCAAACACGCGGAGCTAACGCGGAGCTAAATAACCAAACACGTGGAGCTAACGCGGAGCTATTGATCATCTCCGCGTTTTACTCAAACGCGGGACTAAAATTAGCCAGACGCGGAGTTATAGATTATTTCCGCGTTCTGTCGTGGAAAATCCTTTTTACTTAGAAATTTTCACTGCCAACAGCACATTGCTCTAAATATTTACACAAAAGAGTTAAATACTACAAGTTAAAGCAGTGCCCAGCAAAAGGAAACAAGAACAAGAAGTGCGAAGTACCCAAATAGTATTGTGCTAGTATCCTCTACTCGACTTGGTTGGTGAAGTAAGGATCGTTGTCTGGAGCAATCTCCCCTTCTCTACTTTCGTGATCTGGGCTTAAGAAAACTCAGGGGATTAAACCCAGCAAGTAACACAAAAGCAAGAAACACGTGTACTATCACGGTACAAATAAATAAAAGAATAAATAAATAAATTGCGTTGGTACAAACGTATCCTAAGAATACTTGAAAATGAATTGAGTAAGACTATTCATTCAAATAGCAGAAACAAATCATGTAAAGGTGACAAGTGTAGGCGAAGTAAATATCAATCATGTTGCATGTAACCAGAACTATGTAAGTCATTCACAAGTTTCGTGTAAAATTTAACAGGTCTATATGATGTTAGTGTTGGAATTTGAAACTCAATGATGGATAAGATAGCGCGCAGTTTCTCATATTGTACAAGTGCCCGTGCATACCCGGAACCCGGCCTCTAACTCATGGCGCTGAACCATGACACACCGCTAGGTACTACAAGTCAGACCCCGTTAAATGAAACAAGTAACGGGCATCACCCATATGGTGACTCATGTATCAGACGGTGGCTCAGTACCACCCAGTGCTGCTAGTAAAAGGCCCTCAGCACCTAATCAAGAAGTTGGCCAACAAGATCCTTGTACAGTACAGTACTTATCTATCCATCATGTAGTTTTTTCCATGTTAGTAATGCATATGATATACGTGAATTAAAGGAAACATGTGGACTTTCATGTCAAATTGTATACATATCATTTCACAAGAATCAAGAGTTTAGGAATCAAGATTTGGAATCATGTACACATATATCATAAGAATACTTCATGTCATATAATAAGGATACTAGAACTTGTTATCATGTTTTGTAATAAAGATACTAGCATGTCTTGTAATAAACATACTAGAATTTGTTATCATGTCGTGTAATAAAGATACTAGAATTTGTTATCATGTCGTGTAATAAAGATACTAGAATTTGTTCTCATGAATAATCTTGCCTTCATGTATCATGTTGATATTCACATGTCATGTTATCATAAATCCGCGAATCATGTTAAATGTATAAATCCGTGTTTCTCTTGAACGCGGAGTTTTTACGCGAGGTTAAAAATAGCCAAACGCGAAGCTGAAAATTACGAAACGCGAAGCTAAAAATAACCAAACGCGAAGCTAAAAATTGCCAAACGCGAAGCTGAAAATAGCCAAACGAGAAACTGAAAATAGTCAAACGCGAAGCTAAAAATAACCAAACGCGAAGCTAAAATTTGCCAAACGCGAAGCTAAAAATAGCCAAATGCGAAGCTAAAAATAACCAAACGCGAAGCTAAAATTTGCCAAACGCGAAGTTAAAAATAGCCAAACGCGAAGCTAAAAATAACCAAACGCGAAGCTAAAATTTGCAAAACGCGAAACTAAAAATAGCCAAACGCGAAGTTAAAAATTGCCAAACGCGAAGCTGAAAATAGCCAAACGCGAAGCTAATTATAGCCAAACGCAAAGCTAAAAAATAACCAAACGTGAAGCTAAAAATTGTCAAACGCGAAGCTGAAAATTGCCAAACGCGAAGCTAAAAGGTTAGTTCCGCATTCTGTTGTGGAAAATCCTATTTACTTAGAAATTTTCCACTGCCAACATCCGTAAATCAGGCTAAGTATGCAGATCCGAAATGATGTATAATTATCCATAAAGAAAAGGGAATCATGTACTCCTAATACAAATCAAATAATTTCCAAGAAAGATCATACTTGCTACTTGCACTCAAATACAATTCAAAGAGAGAACAAGAACAAGGTGATACTTGCCTCTATTCCCTTTAATTTCCTCCTTTGTTTTAGCAAAGCCTCCCTTCTAACTAGAAGAGCCAAGGGTAAAGAGTGATTTTTATTTTGTTCTTTTGATAAGAATTCTCTTTGAGAGAATAAGGTTATATATATACCTAAGGGCATTTTGGTCACATTGTCCTCTAACCTAGTCCTAAGACTTCTTGCATACATGACAAATGTCAACAGAGTGCCACCTCTCACTCTCTTCTAACAACTCATCCCCACAAAATGCCAAAGGGGTGCTCTTGGAAACTTAATTAAATTTGAAGGTGTATAGAAAGAAATTTTTAACTTGATAATTTATAATTTAATAAACATGATAATTTTGGGGTGTTACATTATTTAAACATGATGGGTTCTTATTTCGAGAAAATAAGTTATGTGTGTCTAATTGTTCTTTGAGAGATTTGTTAGTGCAGGAATCCCATGGAAGATGATTAATGGGACACTTTGGAGTTGCTAAGACCTTAGCTATTTTGCAGGAACACTTCTATTAGCCACACATGAAACGAGATGTTGAGCGTATTTGTAGCAGATGTGTCACATGTAGGTAAGCTAAATCCAGAGTGCAGCCCAACAGTTTGTATACTCCTTTGCCCATTCCTAGTGAGCCTTGGATTGATATTTCAATGGACTTTGTGTTAGAATTACCTAGGACTAAACATGGAAGAGATTCGATTTTTGTGGTTGTGGATAGATTTTCTAAAATGGCACACTTTATTTCATGTCACAAAACGGATGATACTTCGCATATTGCTGATTTGTTCTTTAGGGAGATTGTGAGATTGCATGGCATACCCAGAACCATTGTTTCGGATAGAGATGCTAAGTTCTTGAGTTACTTTTGGAAGACTCTGTGGTGTAAGTTAGGTACCAAGTTTTTGTTTTCAACTACTTGTCACCCATAAACTGATGGTCAAACCGAAGTAGTAAATAGGAATTTGTCTACTTTATTGAGGGCAATAATTAAAAAGAATATCAAAACATGGGAAGACTGTTTACCACATGTTAAGTTTGCTTATAATAGGTCTATTCATTCTGCTACTAAATCTTCACCGTTTGAAATTGTTTATGGGTTTAATCCTTTGACTCCATTGGATTTAACTCCATTACCTGTTTCTGAGTGTATTAATTTGGATGGAAAGAAAAAGGCTGATTTTTTTAAGCAGATACATGAGAAGGGAAGGCTCAATATTGAGAGAAGAACGGAACAGTATACAAAACAAGCCAACAAGGGGCGTCACAAGCTTATTTTTGAACCCGGAGATTGGGTTTGGTTGCATATGAGAACAGAGAGATTTCCGGCGCAAAAACGTTCCAAACTGCTTCTAAGAGGGATGGTCCTTTCCAAATTCTAGAGCGCATCAATGACAACGCTTACAAGCTAGATTTGCCCGGTGAGTACAATGTTAGTGCTACTTTCAATATTACTGATTTGAGTCCTTTTGATGTAGGTGATGATTTGAGGGCAAATCATTTTCAAGAGGAGGGGAATGATGCAAATAATGGCATGACTACAAAGGAGCCAGTTCAAGTTCCAACTGGACCGGTTACAAGAGCACAAGAAAAGAAGTTAAAAGATGCACTTAATGGGCTGATTCAAGAGGTTTGGGCTCAAGCAAATTCGTGGAGGCCCATTGAGGATGGTTCACCTGTTCAACAAAGATGTATCAACATGATTCAACTACTAAAAGAATCCGGTCAAAACTGATTGTTTCATTTTGTTTTATTTCTAGAACTTTCTTTATATTGATCAGCCAAATTAAGGGGCTGATTGTTTCTATTTTTAGAATTTTCCTTGAATTGATCAGCTAAATTAAGGAGCTGATTGTTTCCTTTTGTTTTATTTCTATTTCCTGAACTTTCCTTGTAGGAACTTTCCTTCTATTTTTTTTAACATATAAATAGGCGTCTAATGAAATAGAAGGGGACAGTTTACAGATAATTGGTGAGTTTATTCTCTTTGGTTCTTTGAAGGACTATTCGAACTTATCAGAATTGTTCCGTGGCGTTCAATATCGACTTATCAAACGGCTTTCCACTACCGTTTGTGGCGTCTTCCTTATACCAAAGTTCTTACTTCGCATTAAACAACGGGTTGAGGTCAATTATACCGAGATTCTTATTTTTGTTGAAGCAACGGGTCGAGGTCTCCCATCCAAACCTGATCGAGAACGTTCTTAGATTTTCCTCTTGTTCTACGGGTCTCGTTATTCTTGACGGGGTTCGTATCAGGTATAATATCTATTTTCGCAACAGGAGATACGATATCTCCATGTTCCATATAATTGTTGTCATAACTCTTCTTAAGTATTGATGTAATTTTTATTTTATTTATCTTCCACTCACGTGTGAGGTACTATATGTAATTTACTGTATCATGTTTCATTATGACGCGGGAAGATTAACCACCATTTATTCTCAAAAAAAGAGGATAATTGCTTATTAATGTAATTTTGCAAGTCAAATTACATGGCGTTCAAAGTGACAAAAGCCATTTGGGTTCGTATTTCCCACAATGATAGCATCACCAAAAATGTAGAAAAATATGATTCAAGACAAATAATTATCTACACTAAGTTAATAAATCACTCTTTAGAGAAATGAAAATATAGAGGATCACCTTGTCTAAGACCCGGACTGCTAAAGACTAAACTAGATAAAGAGTTGAAGTGATTCAGTTGAATCAACCAGCATAAAGATGAAGAAAGAGTATTTCTTAAGAGTTGGTAGCCCAAGGACCTTCTCAGTATCTGAACAAGGATTAACAATGCTCAAACTCTTTTAACTGTTGGGTGACCAAATCCTTACCTTGTGTCTTTAAAGGAGTTGATTCGACATAATCTAGGAGAAATTTTATCACTATAGCATTCACCACCATTTCAAACAAACTGATCAGAAACTAAGAGAACAATGGCAAACAATCAACAAACAGAGAGACATGCATCTACTCTAACAATTTGACGTACTTCACTTTACAAGCATACAGAAGTATAAGGACTCTCCATAATAGGGATGCAGACGGACGCAAAGACTCCAATCTGAACCCAATTCCGTAGCAAATATGCAGACTGGTGCATATGCATCCATTTAGGGTGTGTTTGTTTGCATGGAAGTAGAAGTAATGAAAGTAAAACTACTTCTACTATTTCAAGAATTTGTTTAGCCCAAAAAAAAAAAAGTTGTAAGTTACTTTTTATATGTTGAGATGGTGCCTATGTGACACTTTACTTCCAAAATTTTCTTCCTCTCATTTTAACTTGGAAGAGGTATAGGAAGTAGAGAATCATGATAATAGAATAATTTCTTATTTGAATGCCATCATTACCATTCAATAATTATAATTTTATACATAGAAAACAAATAAAATAATACGCATATGTTTTATTTAATCAATTAAATAATAATAACAACTCATCTCCTAATACACTTCTTTTCTTTCAAAACTGAGCACACAAATATAAGAAGTAATCTCTTATTCTATTTTCATCTTGAAAGTTACTTATTAATTTCTTTCCTACTTCCACTACTTCAAACAGCCAAATACTTACTATGTGGGTAAGACAACAAGAAGCTTTAACCGAAATATCTGAGGATCAGAATACATGTCCCACCATACAAAGACTAAGAACATTTTCATCAAATGTATAGGTTGAAAGACAGAATGTGAGAGATAATCAAAGCAAAAATATTGGATAGAATGTAGCTTATGCATAAGTAACGTCAAATAGCTAAGCACCCAAGGCTTCAAGGCATCTTAAATACATTTTCTATTATAACCTTCGTTCTCTGAAAATAAAGTTGCCTGAAATTATGGCTACTAAGCAATCCTTTATTTCCCAAGGTTTTATCAGCAGATATCAATACATATATACCGCAAATATTGTACAGGATTTTGAGGTAATATGCCTAGTGTACTTATCGCAATATGATGAGAAACGATTCCTCCCAATAGGATATAGATTCTATAATATCAGTGTTAGTATTGTTGATATTTTGCCAAAAAATTATATATTATTGGTTTAATATATATATGATAATTACCGATTTCTAATATCATAAACCATACCCGATATTGTCAAAACCGTAATTTTGATTTGCTGATTTCTGATACCATAAACCAAGGAAATTCTATTTGCGCACGGTATTTTACTCTTGGCGTCCTGATTACTCTTTACACCAAACTTTTATTTTGAAATACTGTCATTTTACTCTCTGCGCCCAACAACTTTTCCAAAAATACCCCTCCTCCTTTTCTCTCACTCCTCACCCCGTCCGATTCCATTTTTATACGTTTTTGTTTGAGTCGGATGTTAGTTTAAGAGGAAAAAAATATTTTGGTCGGGTATTAATACTCGACCACTTAACATGCTGATCGGGTAAGCAAGCAAAGTCTCTCCCATAAAATAAAACTAATTAATGATAAATTTCAAACAGATACACATAAAACCTCAAAAAAAAAAAATCAAATTGTACCTTAGATTTGTTCTCTGACACTAATTGCATATTTATTTGCATAAGAAAACTCAAACTCAAATTCCAAACCTAAATTTCACTTGTTATGGTGAAATCGAAGAATTCAAAATTCTTCCAATATTTTTATGAACGTTAATGTAAAAAATTTTAAGGGACCAAGAAATCAAATCGATAATTTTGTAAGAGATGTATTTTTATTAAATACCAAAAAAATTATTTAGGATTTCAAAGAGAAAATAGAGGAGGAAGATGGTGAGTCGTAGTTTCAAATTTTAAAAAGTCTTCGTTTGGAATTTATAAGGGTAACTTAGTCCAAAAAATAATGGCAAACTTGTAATTATTTATAAGTTTCAAAACCGCATGTCAAGAGTAAAATGCCATGTGCAAATAGAATTTCCCCACAAACCATCCACGGATACAGATTTTGGGAGTTTAAACCTTACTTACTGATCAAATCTCATCAAAAGCTAAAATATTGCATAGAATACACCTAATACCCAACTACTAAGACTTCAAGATAACTAACTTAAATTCCCTTACTATCATAACAAATCTTTTTCTAAATACAATAAACTAAAAAATACAATTCAGAAGCAATCTTTTATAATTTTATTAAGTTTAATTTACTATTTCCAGATTTATTTCTTAGGTCTCACTTATATACCAAATTTATATGGTGTACAAAATTCTCATACATAACCAAATTAACAAATACAATTTGATATTGCAAATATGAACATAATTTTTGGGGCAAAAAAAAAATATATCTTGGTGTATGTCAGATCAGAGAAAATGTGTGCTTATTGGTTTTGGTTGGTAGATTTATTAGATTAAATATTTATTTCTTACGTTAATAAATAATCAAAGTCAGGGTACTAAAATTTGATTATTTAGTGATAATTATCGACCACCAATATAACTCTTACATTTTCAAACCAAAAAAAGAAGAGAAAAAAAAAATTATTAGTCTAATAAAGTCTTGTTATGTATTTAGTGCTAGTATTTAGGCTTTTTTTAATAATCTATTTGTCATTTTCAAGACTAAGACTTAACCCTCTCGGTATAAAATTTTGAATTAGAAAACTAAAACTTATATTTTTAATTCAAAGTTTTGTATAAGGAAGACTAAAAATTGATTCATGAACACATCCATTACCATCCCTAATTATTTCTGTCACTCACTTGCCATCTCATTAATTATATATGTTTTTTATTCTCATGTTCTTTAATAATTTATGAATATGAACTCCATATATTTATACGTCGCTAATATATTTGGTTTCTAAAAAGACAATATGGGTTTCAAAATTGCTAAGGAAATCAACACTTGTCGGCGTGAGCACGCCGGCTAGACACTGCTCCGGCCGGAGATTGCACACCGACCAGGCCTTACAAGGGACTGGTGTGTGCAGTCAGCATGTTCCGCCTGGCTTGGCCTTGTGTGGCCGGCCGAAGGATATTGGGCTCTCTTGAGTTGGGTCTCTCATGGGTTTCAATGCATCAACATATAAGCATTGCAACTAAAATCACAAAATAATATATCAACATATTAACAAAATCACATAATAATAAAAAAATCAACACATAATTACTTTTTAAAAAAAAAAAATTAAAAAAGGATCCATCCATACATTCATAAGTCACGTAATTCTCATGTACCACATGCAGATGCTGAAACTTCTTTTAGTTATATTAGAGAGGAAGAAGTTACATGAGGCTCGCCCTTAGATGAAAGATTGAACACATTACAAGAATTTGCTTACTCCACTGGCATCTTTAGTGATAATAATTCATAATGTTTGAAAATCCCTTTTACTGTATCAAAACTCTAAAATTATGATAAGAATTGAGAAAAATTATTTTTGTATTTTAACATGCCTCCATAGGTTGAAGCTTCATTTTATAGCGGTATTATTTATTTTTTTAATAACCCGCAATTAAATGCGCGTCTGGTAGGAATTGAACCTGAGTTACTCAGATGCCATATTGAAAATCTCTATCACTTTTTTTTTTTCTTTTTGTATACAAGATTCTATATTGCTGGCTCTGACACCATATTGAAGTCCCTTCTACTGTACCTAAACGCCGAAGTTGTGGTGAGTATTGATGGAACTTACTCTGTACTTTAACACATAACTTATTTTGTATTTTAACACATAATATGGGTCTTCAACCAACTAGAATATGGTTGCCATTAAAGTATTCACTGAATTCCATCTCCTTATGCTTCATATAATGTTTAATAAGATAGTAAATGGTAACAAAAAAAACCTTAAAATAAGAGATCTAACTAAAATTGTGACTAAGAACCAATGTAAAAGAAATTCCTTTCTCTTTTTATCTAAATCTTCTCACTGAATAAATAGCATGAGAAGAGCATCCAAATAACATATATTATAAGTGCATCCAACCTCTAAGTATGGAAGTATAGACCACAAGCCTCTAACTAACTAAATTACTCTCCATTATCTCGACCAAATATTGCGAGATTGAAAAAGTAAATTTTCAAAAAAAAAAAAAAAAAGTTCCTTAAAAGTTTTTTTTCAAAATTTTAAGGATGTACCGAAAACTTGGGAAATTCTATTTACGCACGACAATCTACTCTTGACGTACAGATTTGAAACTTAAAAATAATTATAAGTTTGACAATATTTTTTTAATTAAATTACATTTTTAAATCCCAAAATATCTAAAATTTCTTAAAAATTTAAAATACTGTCATCGTTTTCCTCCTCTGCTCTCTCTCTAAAACCCAAAAAATATATTTTTTGTACTATTTAAATCTTAAAAAAATACATCTTGCACAAACTTATCGATTTTCTGACTCTCCAAAATTTTTATTTTGCGTTCCAATAAAAGTTATGAAGAATTTTAAGTTCTTCGAATTCACTTTGACAATTAAAATTAGGGTTTAGAGTTTGAGTTTTTTAAAGCAAATAGAAAAATCCAACGTGCAATTGGTATCAGAGGATAAATCTCAAGTGCGAATTAAAATTATTCTTGATTTTTGAAGTGTTTTTGCTTGCAATTGATTATTACTCTTTTTTTTTTGTTGGCATGACGATCAGTCACTAATTGAAATAAAGGGTTGGGACTGGAGACAGAGGGTGATGTTGGAGGCGGTGAGTAGCGATGGAGTTGGAAATAATGATGAAGGCGAGCGAACAGGGCTTAAAGGAAAGTTAAGGAATTTTAAAGCTCAGTTGTGATAGATGAAAATATGAGAGAGGGAGGGAGGTTAAATTTGGAAAAAAAATTGGACGTAAAAAAGAAATTGATGATGTTTCAAAATGGAAGGTTGATGTAAAAAGTAATTTTGACATCCAAAGTAATTTGCTGTGCTAAATAGAATTTCCTATGTTAACTTTATGCTCCATATAATGTTTAATAAGATAGTAAAAAGTAACAAGAAAATCTTAAAATAAGAGATCTAACTAAACTTGTAACTAGGAACCAATGTAAAAGAAATTTCTTTCTCTTTTTATCTAAATCTTCTCACTGAATAAATAGAATGAGAACAACATCCAAATAAAATATATAAGTGCATCCATGTTCTAAGTATGGAATTATAGACCGCAAGCCTCTAATTAACTTAAATTATTCTCCATTATCTTGACCAAATATTGCTGGATTAAAAAAGTAAATTTAAAAAAAAAATCCTTAAATTTTTGCCCCCCTCCCCCCAAAATTTTAAGGATGTACCGAAAACTTGGGTTTTTCAAAAGGGTTAATTACAGTTAGACCCCCTGTAGTATTGGGGATGTGTCATTTTAATACCCCTGAACTTTGAAACTCTTAAAAACCCCCCGGACTTAATTATTTTCACTCTTTTTTTTTACTAAAGCGCACTCTTGTCCCTCAAATTCATATTACTCTCATCTCTCTTTTTAACCAAGTACACTTATTAAAGAGAGATAATGGTAGAATAGAAATTTGAGAGATAAGAGTGCACTTTAGTAAAAAAGGAGAATGAAAATAACTAAGTTCAGGGGGTTTTTGAGAGTTTCAAATTTGAGGAGTGTTAAGTGACATATCCCTAATACTACAGGGTGTACCTGTAATTAACCCTTTTCAAAATTGTAAGGATGTACCTTTAGAAATAATGTGCCCTTAGACATTTGGTGGTGTGCCTTTGGAATGTCCCACTTATTAGAATCCAGTGACAAAGCAAACAAATCTATTATCTCGTAGTTTTCTCATGGATGCGGCGGCCCCTTTCCTCCCACTTTTCCGGCCCATCGCCCGATTCCCCTCCTCCGCCGCCCGACCTCTCCTCAACAACCGCCACAAACTCATAATCCGAGCCGCCTCCTCGTACAAAGTGCCCAAACCCCAGCGTGATTTGGTCCGAGATTGGGTCTCCAACAACGATGAGCTCGTCCGGAGTCTGCCCATTTACGTCGGCGGCCTCTCCCTCCTCTCCGTTCTCGTCAATCGAGCTTTCTCCGGCATCGCCCCCGTCGCCGACGCCTCCAGGTTTCTTTTCTCCCCTTTTGGTAATTAAGGAAATTATGTTCCCTAATTTTAGAGATGTATGAAGCTCCGTAATTTGGGGGTGTTTGGTTGCTTTCATAAGTGTATAAAGTGGTTGCAATTGCAACTACTTTTGCTATAAATGTTTCTGCTGTTTGGTTACCGTTGCAATTGCAATGATTTACAACTTCAATTGCAACCAGTTGTGGAAAAAAAAAGTGCATAAGATATTTTTTTCACGCCTTTGCAGAGTGATTGTGTTTTTGATAAATGGAGTATTTTAAAGACCTCTTGAAAATAAAAAATTAATATTTAAAAAAATTTGCAACTCTAGTTACCATTTAAAATTCCCAATCTGAACAGAGCAATATAAGTTATAGTAACCTCAATTGCGGGAATTTCAATTCCAGTAATATAAATTGTGACTTGCAACATTACTTGCAAGAAACCGAGCAGCCCTAAGTTGTTTGTTTTTCTTTAATTGGCTGCAAAACAGTAAGGACCCACCCTCAAATCCCCATAAACCCCTTCTATGTTTATATATTGTGATATTTTTTATAAACACCTTATGAATATTTCATTTTGACAATGGGCTCTTTATTGCTTAGATTATTTGCTAATTATTGATTACAGTTATAGGCATGCATATACTGGATAGGTTACTAGACTAGACAGTTATTTAGGCTGAACTTGAATAGCGGAATAAGAGGGTCCAAGTACTTCTATTATTCTTAATAACAGTGAAAAAATTTTTGCTGTATTTATAATTTATGCACAAAGTTTTGGTCATGTGCAACTCCAATGAAACTTGGAACTGCTTATGATGGAAATTCCTCAAGCACAAAAAGAGTCAACCCGAATGAATGGGTCCTTGATGTGATTTTAATGCTTATTGGATGTACATATATAGATGATTATAGTTATCGAGAGAGAGCAGTTTTTAGTAATAAGCACTTACTAGATATTGTAAGCTTTAAAAAAAAATAGAACAATCAGCCGAAGTAAAACTGTAAAAGCACTAGACTTGCACGTCCGGAAGAGTGCGCCCAAGGACAATTGCACCCAAGAGCACGCATCCCCGGCCCGCGCATGTCCAAGAGCACGTGCATCCCTGGAGCGCAAGGCGCATGTGCGGAGCGGGCCAGTAACGCACGTTGCAACGCTCTCCTAGAAATTTAGGAGGATTTATTATAAATCTCTGCTCTCTCATAACATGGAATTTGGTACTCCGATTACAGAGAGATTGGGTGAGGAAATACGAGAGCGGTTACGCTTCTTGATGGCTATAAATAGCCTTCTTCAATGAAAAAAAAAGAGGGGAATAGAGGATCCAATAGAGGTGTCCAAAATTCAACAGAGAGGAAGAAATTCAACAAAGGATGAATCTGTAGAGTCCAAAAAAGAGAGAACTATTAATGTTCCTACTGTTTTCTCTGTGGAGAGATCTTGAGTTTGGATCTATAGAAGCCAACGAGCATTCAGATTATCAACAGAAGATAGGATCCATCTTTCCTCACTATCCAAGAGAGTCCACAACAAACAAAGGAAAGGGTCATCCCTTTCTTCCCTTGTAATCTAAAATCTGAAGAGTTGTAATTTTTTCTTTTATTTGCTGTAATCGTTCATTTAATGGCAGTGGAAAAGAAAGCTCCGATTTTGGGCATACAAATATAGAAATATAGATAACTATATAGTATATAAAAGATGGAAATTGTAACAAGTACTTGTAGATATCCAAATGTGATTGTACCCATTTAATGCTATTCACATGGATCAATCAAGTTTGTTTTAAATGTATCTTTTGAAACTATGGCAATAAGAGTATGTGGCCACAAAAGTAAAATGTAATGTACATGTTTTAATCTCATTTTAAGACATTTGCAACAAGTACCATTTTAAACTTTGAGATACCAGTTTCAGATATCATGATGATGCATTTACTTGAACAAGTAGTTATAAGAACTCAATAAACATCGGTTCAAAGTCAAACATCTTGTTCTGCTGTCCATCCTCCTTTCAATTACTTTGAGAGATTTTATTTGATGATTTTATTTTATTGTTAGGAATTCTATTAGATTTTGGTTATTTAAATACACGTAGCTAGTTTCCTATTAATAAGACTTGTAAACAGAATTTGAGATTATGATATTGTTATTAAAAATTTAAACTCTAGCATGATGATTTGTTATTGTCCTTGAAATCTTGTTTTGTGAAATTCACTGAAAGTGGGCGTGGATTTGCCGAGTGGTGAGTCTTATAAACCCTAATTTGTTCTTTCCTTAAAAATCCACCAAAATCTCCAAATTCCACCATCAAAATCCGATTCCCACTTCCACAAACCCTAATTAACTAATGTGCTGCGTTAAATTAATACCAACGCTAAAAATTCAACTTTTTTTTCTCTTTTAAAAACCATAGCAAAAAAGGATCAAAAATAAAAAATTTCAAGCATTAGTCATAGTTGAGACATCTCAATTCACTAGAGGCCACCATGCTCCCCGACTATCCTTCCTTCTCTTCTCCTTTGCTGACAATTCAGGAGAAGCCATACTGCAGTCGTGCTGCTGGCTATAGCAGAGGCTGTAGCAGCTGGCTAACAGACATAGAAAGAAGAAGAAGAGTGAAGGTAACGGTGTGAGAGGAGGGAGAGAGAGAGGATTAGGGTTAGGAGTTGAGGTGAGGGGCTAAGATCTATTCCACAACTACAGCTCTGATATCATGCTGTTAAAATAGTTAGATATCTTATTATAATTTAAGGGATACATATATAGGTGTTCCCACTCTATACAAACAAATCCATAGGCAATGTGAGACTTAACACATATATATGATTGTAATATAATCTAGCAGTGTTCATATTGTATCTTGTAAGAGAACTTATGGTAATCACTAGATGAGCTATGTAAGACTTAGAAATGTCTTTCTATGGTATTATGAAATGCCATGAGTTGTCTCTAAAACAAAAACATTTATTTAGTAGTTAGGGAAGATTGATGACTTCCTAATTAAGAAGATAGTCACATCTCGCAATCACCATAATGTAGAAGTTCTAGATTTGAATATCAACTATATTGCGGATTGCATCGAGCACATAACAAGAATCAATCACTATTGAGCATCATTATCAAGGGAATATATTTACTGCTGCAGTGGAATCCCACCTACAAGAACTGAGCAGTAGATTCAATAAGAACACATTAACCTTGTTGGATAAGTTAAAGGTCATTGAAGTACCAGCTAGACAACTATTATCTTGATCATCTCAAGATCACGAGCCTCAAATCTTCATATCAAGTGGACAGCTTTGTCATGTTTTAAAGAGGACAAGAAAGTTGGTAGTAACTTTTTCTCTTGCTGATTGGTTGATTTGGCAAGTTTTAACTTGCCAATTTCAACTGCAATTACTGATTGTGATTTCTCATCTATAAACATTGTCAAAACTGAAATGCAATATAAAGTAGATGAATTTCTAAAAGGATATCTCACTTTTTACAACAAGATAAAATTGTGAAAACTAGCTTGTCAAATGAGTTTCATTGTATGATATTTGCCTATTAAAATTTGATTTTTAAAAAAAATAAAATTGTTAATATTTTATCATCTCTTTCCATGTGAATTTTGTTAATATTTGTTACTAACTATTAGATCATACTATCATTTTGTATATGATTTTTCTATTTCTTATAACTTTAACTTGCCCCTGTATGAATGAGTTCTGGCTGAGTCCCTGAATTACATACTTAGGGATGTAACCATAATATCTACACAAGCTCATTTCTGCATGTGAAGACACCTTGGTTGTGCTGGGGCCCTTGCACATATCATGTGGAAATAAATCCGATTGACTATCGATTTTGTAGATTGTAGGCAAACAGCTGAGCTGGCTGGCTACCTCCAATTTGTAATTCAAATTGAAGTATCTTCCACTAATTTGAAATAAAACATTTCAATATATCCAAACATGTCAAATAATATGTAAGCTTGTCATTTTCATGGGAGCCAGATTTCATTTACTACGAAAGAAAATGCAAGCCGTCCCTATTATAGGTTGTTTCCCCTTTTTAAAAAGTGACTGAGTTTCATTAGTGTTCCTAGAAATGGCAAAACAAGGAGAAATTACAATTTATTCCCATCAAACTGCGATCTCCTGTTTTAGCACGATTTAGAGTCAATAGCAGTCCATAACATCTCATAGATGGTAATCAGCATGATGTCAACCCTATATGAATTCATGACAAATATTTTCTCAGGATGGTAAGCAAGCTAGTAGAGTCTTGCCATAAATCACCTTCAGATGATGGGTAGACTGACCTTTTTTTAATTTTTCGTCAGTTATCAGATGGCTGTCTTGAATAAAAAGTTTTTTGCAGCATAAGGTACTGATGCTTATCACCAGAGCTGCATAGTTCAATTACAATCAGACCAATAATAATGCTCAATGTAGTTATATACTGTCACATATCTAGAACCTGCATGGTTATAACCTTCATACTGTATTCCCGTTGATCATAATCTCTATCCAGAAAGTGATATTTCTATAAACTTTTAGTATGTACTGTATAGCTAGTTATCTGGCACATTGCACACATTATACACACAATTTTCTATAGACAATTGACCTTGACTACGACCTTGACCATATCTCTATCCGGAAACTGATATTTCTATGAACTTTTAATATGTACTGTATGGCTAGTTATTGGGCACATTGCACACATTATACACACAATTTTCTATAGACAATTGACCTTAACTACGAACATTATTAGCTATTTCAATTCTCTAATTTGGCGTTTTAACAAAGTACAGAGGTAAGTAGGAAAAACAGATATATTGATGATGAATAGAGGAACAAAAATTTATCAGCTTCTTCTCTTTTTTCTTAGAGAATTTGTTTAAATATTCTTTAGTTGCTTCTAAAGTACGGTGACGTGTTAGATAAATGCATTTTTCACAGAAACATTTGTCATGCTAGTGTAATGGATCCCTTCATCTTTCTTGATAAAAATTTTGATGTGTTATCATCTTTCTGTTAATGGTTCTACATATCTAGATAAAACTTTTGTAATTCATTTATTTCATTTTCTTTCAGCATCTAATTACCTTCTGTGGTGAATAATGGGAAAATTTACGTGGGCCTCTTGTTCTCTAACAGTTCACAATCAAGGGCAGACATATTAACTCTTGGTCTGGCTGTAACTAATCTACTTACTGGCCTGGTATGGCTGTCAATTCGTCCAAAGTATATTTCTTCGGTAAGGATTTTCCTGTCAATTTTTTTTTTCATGTGGCTCGATGGACGATATCTTTAATGTCAATGAAACTTGCTATGTTGAAATCAGGTGGTTCCTCAGGGTGTAGATTGTAGGCGGATTAACTCTGCTATTTCACAAGATGCAGTTTCTGAATTGCTATGGTATTTTTATATAAAAATAGTATTCTTTTTTTTTTTCCCTTAAATTTCTGCTTGTACTCATTTTTTTTTCAAAAATATTTACTGATACCACTATTATTTCCAGTTAATGCACATAAAATATAAATTTGAATATAGTTGTTATGAAATAATCCGAGCCAACTAATATGTTTATTATGAGTCAAGAGATACATATATTTATAGGTGTCTCAACATCATATAGATAATCCAACAGGCGATGCGGGAATAAACCTAAACTAAACCCAAATACAATATAGTTTTCTAATCTAACACTCTCCTCAAGTTGGATTATAAATATCAATTATACCCAACTTGTTACACATATTAGAAAACACTGTCTCTCTTTTCAATAGTACATATTAACTTGAAGTGGATGAGCAGTAGCAGCAATAGCAGCAACAGTGGACGGTAATAGTGGTAGTAGTAGTAATAGATCAATCACTTGAATCATCAGAGCAGACCCATATTCGACCAGTAGCAATAACAACAGATAAACTTCTTTTTTAAAAGCAGTAATAGACAACAGAAAAACTTTTTTCTTAAAAACAGTAGTACGCTGTAAATAAATTTCTTTTTTAGAAGTAGTAGTAGACAATAGATGAATTTTAGACAATAGATGAATTTCTTTCTTGTAAGCAGTAGTAGGCAGTATATAAACTTCTTCTTAAAAGCAGTAGTAGGCAGCAAATAAAATTTAGTAGGTAAAGGAAAGGGCAAAGTATTGTATAAAGCCTGAATTACACCCTTACAGTCGAGGAAGGACAAGCCAGATTCCTAGCAATCACGAAGCAAAGAAGAAATAGAAACTGAAGCAAATGTGGA
Source organism: Dracaena cambodiana (assembly GCA_036321105.1). Taxonomy (NCBI): domain Eukaryota; kingdom Viridiplantae; phylum Streptophyta; class Magnoliopsida; order Asparagales; family Asparagaceae; genus Dracaena; species Dracaena cambodiana. The sequence continues at coordinate 6,451,862 of JAYEPQ010000017.1, forward strand.
ATCAAATTGGCGATGCGATTGTGGAGTCGAAATCGAAGTCGGAATAGGAATTGGTATCAAATTGGTGACACTATTGCGGAGTAGGAATCAGAATTGGCGTTGGAATCAGAGTCTATATTGGAATTGGAGTCGACATCGGTGTCGGAATCAGAGACGACCATTAATTAAGATTGTTGAGATTGACGACTGGGATTTATTTCGTAACGTACTCTGCTACCATATGCCAACTAATATATTTATTATGAGTTAAGGGATACATATATTTATACATATCTCAATATTATACAAACAATCCAGCAGGCAATGCAGGACTAAATCCAAATACAAGATAGTTTCTAATATTTCAGTTGTGATCATTGTCTGACTCCATACGAACTTGTTGGATCTTTTCTTTCATGCTGTAGTTGTAGACAACTGATAGTTATTGTTTTGCTAGTTTCAGTATTGCTTGCAATTATTTATTAATTTCAATAATGCAACATATGGGGTTTTTCTGCAATAAACCTTAAAAAAATTGTACTATGCCTAGTTGAAATATGATGCATAATTGTCAATTTGTTCATTTTCCACAGAATGAACTAATTAACTTCATTTTTAAACGTCATCCTTGAAAGGTGAAGCGGATAAGTTAGGTGGGGAATAAATGAAACCATATGCAAGTCTTTTTTACTTTCCTTATATAAATAACCTTTGTAATAAAGAAATAGCTTTTCATAGGTATTCTTTTCAACAATAAACCTAATTAATTTTCCAATATAAATGCTTCTTTCTTAGCCTTTGACTCTCTTCCAAAGGTCCATTGTGGGACTCAGATGTTTAATCTAAGATAGTTTTAACAACTAAGTATATCACCTTTATTCTAATATATAAGTACTAATTTGTGAATCCTCTATTTGATGAACATTTCTTAGCATCAGTAATTTTGTTGAAATTTAGTTAACCATGCTACATTTATATCTCACGAACTCTTCCAAACTTCAATAGAAATATAATTAGGTCATACTATTTTTTACTTTTTATCTTCCTTCAAGCATCATTGATTTCACTTTCCCTATTTTTTTTTAGAAGTATTTATGACTCCTACGATGAGTTGAGTCGAAAATGCGGTTTCATTTTTAGTCTGTCGAGGAGCACGTGGTGCGTGCATAAACAAATTATACAATGATTAAACAGATGATAGAAAATTATGTGGAAATGAATATTTTTATTTATAAATATAATAATAATACATACATACATACATTAAATCTTATACGATCCCAACAAAAAGGAAAATACATATAAAATATGGTAAGTGCGGTTTCATTTTTAGTCTGTCGAGGAGCACATGGTGCGTGCATAAACAAATTATACAATGATTAAACAGATGATAGAAAATTATGTGGAAATGAATATTTTTATCTATAAATATAATGATACATACATACATACATTAAATCTTATACGATCCCAACAAAAAGGAAAATACATATAAAATATGGTAAGTATCGAAATATCAAGTATAATACTATTTTTACGATAATCAAAACTATAGTGTAAAACTTGTGGCCTTAACCTCTTCTCACATAGACCATCAACAATGATAAAATAACACCCATCTATTGTGTTGTTTACAAGTATTCTACTTAGTTTAGAAGTACATATCTTAAGATATGTAGTTTTAAAGTTGGGTCCTTGAGTTCTTATTGCTCACCTTTAATTATTGAAATGAGAGAATCCAAACTCACTCACAAGTTACATTTGCTTGACCAAAAAAGTAGTAAGTAACAAAAAATACTCTTAGCTTTATTCTGATTGTTCTAATATTGGATTTAATTGTTCATAAGCTTACGAATACGGAAAGTTTGAGTTGAATTAAAATTGATTTTGGTTCAAACAACTAAGGGGAAAAAAAAATGCATAAAAGCACCATTTGATGTGCCTATATGGGCACACAATCTGCCTAGGCATGCTTATGCAGCCTGGCCATATAATGTGGATGTATAGGTGCAAATTAGTTCGTTTTTGGACTTCATACGGTTATGTGGCCGCATAATCAACCACAATCTGATTTTGGAACACCAGTTGTATCATTAGGTTCAACCATATACTCTACCATCCATTTCTCATTGGACAACTTATGTGAACTCAGGCTCTCACTAACGTCATCCTCGTTTAGCAATACTCTTTGATCTTCACTCTTAGTTCATTTAACATTACCTTAATCTCTACTCTTTCTTTCTCATCTTGGCATCTTAGGTATCTTTCTCTCCCTCCTTAGTTTCTATCTTTTCATGTAGGCCTCATAGTATTTATCATTTCTCAATATCCTGATTAAACTACCAAATTATTTTTTTCACTTTAGCACATGAATTTTTTAAATAATAGAAAGCACTTCGGAACAATTTTAATCAAATAAAGCCATGCCACACAAGAATAATGATTAAGAAAAATGATAAAATATTTAAATACAAGTTTTAAAATTGGCGATGATCCCATGCATATAATCGAACCAAAGCAAAAGGATTATTGACCCTATTATTGACTTCCAATGGGTAAGACATATGATGATGCTTTCTTACCTGAGAAGGCTCACAATTCAAACATGATTCATATTTCACTTCATTATAAAGGTCTAGGATAGGAATAGCTGTGGGCCTGACCTATAACTTGATCTGATGAATTTTTCTGGTTTGGATCCCTCAAGTTGGATCCGCTAGGTTGTTGGGTAAACCATGGGTCCCAGAACAGATCCATTTCCTTTATCTGATTTGGATTTGAATTTTTAAGGATACAAAGGTAGAAATCAATCTTAAAGACTCATCCCTATCCTTAGTTAATTTTGTATATCTATTTTCCCATTTTTAGAAGGACCGGATGTTAAAAACATAATTAAAGAAACTAAGAATTATTACAAGCAAGAAACTCTTATCAATTTATACTTTATTTCTTAACGGGTTTGCAAATGGTAATTGACCTGGTTAATTCAAAAACAGAATTCATTTTGATAAATTATTAGAACTTGGACTCCACGGTTGGGCATTGATCCTACAAAACTGAAAGGGATCCATATGTACTTCTTGCTGATCTGGCGGCCGGCCTGAATCCTACCTGGTACCATCCATACCCGAGTTTGAAGATAACGGATCTTATTCGAAATAGATTTTAACTGAATGCTTGTTATAATCTTCGGTGTATTGCAGATTAGGTTGTCAAATAACATTAGGAAAGATCTGCTTTTATTGATTTGATTTCTGTCACTCAGGTCTTGGGAATCGCTTTCTTCTGCATCATGTTGCAGATCATTAGTCATTGTTTACAGAGGCAACTGTCTTCTTCAAATTGGGGTTGCAGCCAAATCTTCAGAGGAAGGAAGTGATGCTGTGGCAATTGATGTTCCAAAGTTAATGCAGGGTTCACTATATAGAAGTGCAATGGAATCTAGGAAGCGTATGTTTTTAATTATGTCTTTCAGATATGTTCAATTGGAAACACCTTGCCTCTTGAAGCTCAACTGTGAACTAAACATTTGAAGTCTCTTTTTTTCTGCAGAAAGCTACTTGGCAAATCTCTCCCTGTATCCTGGAAAGTCGGAACTTCCCTTCTTACCTGTTGATACACAGGTATTTATAGTCATTAATCTAGATAGATTTGTTCTGCTAATTACTTTTAAAATGCAATAATTTCTTTTCTAGCTTTTTCTGCACTGTAGTTTTTTCCTTTCCAGACTGCATATGTGAACAATTGTGGCACTTAGAACTGGAAGGTCCAGTTCTCTCCATGATATGTTACATTTAGATATGTAGAAACCAAACAAGGCAATAATAAGCACATATAAATGGTGTAAGTTCTCGAGTCTCTCTCCATGATATGTTACATTTAGATATGTAGAAACCAAACAAGGCAATAATAAGCACATATAAATGGTGTAAGTTCTCGAGTCCTTCAGTTTCACTGATCAGCATGCGGTCATATTCTGTAAATATCATGCAAAATCTTTTCAAATTGTTTGTTAGCGTGGTACCGTTGAATTATTTGTCTAGAAGTTTATCATCTCATAAAAGAAGGATTCCAGTGAGATGAAATTGAAAACTGAGGAGGAACTACAACCTGCACACATGCTTAATCAAGACCAAAAAGAAATGGTAAGGCCAAATAAACCTAACAAATGACGTGTCCTGGACGTAGCATGGCCCATAGGTATGCATAATCAAGAACAAGGAGAAAAGTTAGAGAGCTTAAAGGAACCAAAGAAATGGTCTGCCCTTATTCAAATGAGTGGGGGACACCATTTGCTCTGGCTTAAGTTGCAATTGGTAGAATGACTGTGGCATGTTAGAGAAAGGAAGAGGAATATTATGAATGCCTTACTTTTGTGTTTGATTTTAAAAAAGTTGAATGGTAAAAATGGATATGGAATAAGCAGAAGAAGACGCACATAGCAGGAAAACTGAAATATAAGTTAATTTTTTTCTTCAAAAAATAGCCTGGTTTCAGTCTATACGTAATACTTACAAATTTACAATAAGAATCAAAATGAGGATGGCACTGTTAATGAAGTTACTGTTGAACCGAAGACGCCTTATCGTTCTACTTCATTCTGTAGATGTAGTAACTGTCTGAATTGTAACCAAATCTAGCTAATAATTTGGCTTGTGCAAATGCACTGAAAAGAAATTCCACCTTGGGACACTGAAGGATCGAGCGTATTTAATTAATTTCTCTTTCTTTTTTTTTTTTACTTGAGGCCAAACAGACCATTATAACTTATCCTTTTCACATCTTTGAGAAATGAATCATTAATAATGCTTAGTAGAATTGGATGCATTGATAAATTTTCAATTAAAAAATTGAAGAATGGGCATGGTTAATGGTTGGCGGATGATAGTTTCACTCTTTTGGATAGTTGGGATTGCTTTGAGGAGAGCACCAAAGAGTTGAAGCATGGACACAAGACACATATACGGCACGATATAGATATGGGGACACGAAAAACCCTAAAAAAGTAGGATACAAGGATACAACGATACAGAGACATAAATATGCACGTACTTATGTATGCGATATATATTATGCATATTGATACTTGTAATTGTTAAGACATGTTTTATAAAATAGAAAGAAACGAAAATTTTTAATAATTTAAAATATAGATTCTAAGCAAGTAACTATATTAAAAAAAGAATTCAAATCAATCCAATGGACCAGTATGTCAAATAAAATATTTAAAGTTTGCATCTATACAAGGCATTTGGGACTTATTAACTTGGTATCCCTTTTTTGTCAAAAGAATTGTCTTTTTAGACAATATACAACTCCATAGTGCTAAACACGCAATATCTATAATTTTCCAAAAGAAAACATGATCCTAATACACGATTTGTATGACTTTTTGGAAGTGGATACGGCTCCCAGCACGCAAGCTTTTAGGTTCCTAATATCTGACATGGCTTCCGTACATCCGATACATATCGTCAAGTGTTATGGAAGCGTCGGTGTTCGGTTTATGTCTGATAAGAATATGACACTTAGTTTTAAGTGTCTGTACTTCATAGACAGAGAGTTTACATTGTAAATGTAAAATTTAATTTTGCTAAAGCCCTTACTTCATCAAAAAGAGTTTGCATTGTAATAGTAAGATAAATTTTACTGAAAAGTTAATGAAAGTAAAATTCTTTGATCTGATCTAATATCCATTGAAAGTGCCACCATATAACTGGCTAGGCCTTAATTTCTACAGTGTTCTAAACTAGCCTAGTATCGTTATATTGTATCAAGTCTCAAGTTCGATTTACATATTTCAATTGCCTATTTGATATTTTATACATCTAATATTGCTAATTTCGATACCATAATTGATCAGCTGATACCCATTACCGAATCTGATATTGTAAACCTCTTATTTGATATATAACCATTTCTTGCATCTAGTACATCTGCAGTGTATTTTCTTGTGGTTCACATCATAATGAATCTTTACTACTGTGCACATTTTTCCAAGGTAGACCAGCTGATGTGCATATTACTTTACTAGGCAGTCATTTTGCAGCCGCTGAGTGACAATGGAATTGCAATCATCGGCGGTGACACTATTAGGGGTTTTACCAACCTTGATCAGGTAACTTTTGTTTGTAATGCGGCAGAATGCTTCTGCCTGACATTTGTTTTATGATTAAGAATGTTATATTTTCTTCTTGTCAACTGAAATGTTCTGGTTGAAAACTCCTTAACCTAGCTCATCTATATCCTTGATAGGCTCCACAAATTAGATACGACTCATATTTTATAAGGACCTTCTAGGTGGGTTGAGAATAAATGAGGGACTTCTAAGGTGAAAATTTCATGCCATGGACACATTTCCAAAAGCTATGTACTGAAACAAGAATTTATTGGCAAATGGGAAGTGTTTAGTACATATAGTGGATTACATCGAAAAGTTATAAATAAAATCTGTAGGGAAATAAGCAAATTTGTGGAGACTGACAAGTGGGAAGCATTGATTTACTTCATATGAAATGAATAATTCTGGTTTTAAGAAACCATGTGACCATAGACAAACTTTTCAGATATGCTGGTGAGTTCTGTCCCAAGTACTGTGGGTGTCAAGCAGACACATATTACTTTTTAAGCTCCATTTTCGATGATATGCATTTTCCATTTCGATAATTATCAATCCAATGAAAAAAATGTGCGAACTTCAATTTAAGTTGATCTTCTTATTTGAATAAAAAATTAGGACATGACTCTTTATATAAAACATGCATGAAAAGGTAATGCTGGAGTTATGTTTAACCACATATTATGTGTTAACTTAGAAGCTATGAGGTTAGTGTAATGGGCATTGCCTTCTAGTTGAAATGCGTATTTTTTGGTCCTTGTGCCATGCTTCGGAGATGAATTAATTCTCGAGCAATTTAATCACCTTTTACCCTGGTCCCTGTCTCCTATTCTCCTATTCTAGAAGCTGATGAAGGTGCTGCTCTTTGTCGCTTGAGCTTAAACTTGCACAATTAGTAATGTTTCTTTTCCTATCCAACAACTCGGGTGCTATGTTTTATGCAAGCTCCTATCATTTACCGTTGCGTTGGCTGAAAACTTTGAACAAAATCTTAGTAGAGCTAATCAAAGGTATCTTTTATTCGTTTTATCCCTCTAACAGCCAATATATGCTTTCTAGTTTATATGCTAATGTTAGTACAGTAATTTGCAGAACGTTACAAAGTAATAGCAAACTATGCACAATAACTGAAATCAGACAAATTAACATATTATTTGTCTATCTTCAAATAATTCATATTGGCTGCAAATTGAACCTGATAATTTGTGTTTCATTCAGTAAAATTGTGAATAAGTGCAGTTTGTTTTTAATAAAAGTAATCTAAAATCCCTACTGTGGGCTTCGAACTGTTAACTCATGTTGACAAGATAGAGTGCATTTCTCATCTTACCCAGGACTTGATTGCACAGTGGGAAGCATTAAATTGTACGTAGGGGAATGTAACACTCCCAACTATTGCTACATAATCCCCAATTATTATATCTCCCTAGCTTCGAACTTTTGTCTGGCAAGTTATTTCTGAACACCAACTCTGAGACTTACGAACATGACTTCATTTGGCTCTTTTGCTTATTTTGTGCCTCAACAGTGGATGTGATTTCATATCTCAGGAAAAAAAAAATGATTGTGACGTAATATGGGATATGTCAACTTGCCTTTCATATCTCAGGAAAAAAAAAAATGATTGTGACGTAATATGGGATATGTCAACTTGCCTTTTCATCAGGATTCATCCCTGAACTAGCTAAGTTTAGGAGCTTGTTTCTTAGCTGGAGGAACTTAAAACTGCATGAAATGATACTGTACACATACCTACCCCTTGGTAACTGTTCAGAGTTTCCGTTAGACCTTATCTTGCTCAGAGTTACCTACTTACATTAACTATGAATATGACACTAAACCAGAGTTCTTTAATGTCAGATTGACAACCAGTCATAAAAAATCGTTTTGTGAAGACTTTCTGACTTGTGCTCATGGATAATTCTGTTTGATGGTATATAGTTTACATGGTGATAATAACCGTTAGCAATGAGTACACAACTTGCCTTTAATACATCTCTTGGAACACTCCGAATGATCAAATGAGTAGACAATGTATTGATTCACATTTAATAAATTCTTCGTTTCTGCAGGCATGGATCACATCGATCGCAGAGAAGTTGGATGCTACATTGTCAAAGTCCTTCGGTATCATTACATGACTCTTTCTAAATTTATGTTGAATGTGCAATTTAGCAATCCAGGAAGTATAATTAATCAGCAAAATAGTAGACCATCCTTTGGTCAGAAGTAACTAGATGTGCATGTATACCCTTGCATTTTTTGTAAATATGCACTTTCACTTGTAGACATGCTTTTATTTGCACAAATATTAATTGTTAAAATACAAAATAATTTCTCTCAAACCTCACCACAACTTCGGAGTTTTGGTGCAGTGGAAAAGATTTTCAACATGCTATCAGAGCGACCCAGGTTCAATTTCTATCGGGCGTGCATTTAATTGTGGGTTTTAAAAAAAGTTATACCGCTGCATAAATCCTAGATTTCTGTCCAAAAATTGACCTTCAACCTGCTGGGGCGTGTTAAAATATAAAATAATTTTCCTCAAATCTTACCACAACTTCGGAGTTTTGATGCAGTGTAGGGATTTTCGACATTAATTATTTGGTGCATACAATTTGTAGTACAATCATTGCTACGTATGTAATAACTTCCGTACTATCAAGAAATTCAAACTTTTTTTTGGTTACGATGACAATTACATATGAAAATATCAAACTGTATGTATCTATTGATGAATATAGAAAAACGAAGATCTCAATTTGTTTTGCAAATAAAACATCATGCAGCCTAATGGATGGTCGAGGGTTTTAAAGGAGGCCCATAGTTTCTAAAGTATGCATCTATTACACTTGTATAGCCTTCATTTCTATGGGTTTATCAAGCAGATACGTGAAATTTAATTAAGATAGTTTAGTGACTCACTTGGATGCTGCTTAAGTTCCCCCATTCCTAAATCTTATATGGTTTTTCATTTCTTCTCTCTATTTGCAGATTATTGAAAATTCCTTGCATATCTCCTGCCAGCTTCTTGAAGTTCTCCTGCCGGTTCATTTCACATTTGGTGAGGGGGTTTGTCTACTGGATTATGATGCCTTCACGTCTTGATTAGTCGAGGGGTGTTCCTTGCCGTTATCTCACTGCTGCCTAAATGTGATATTGTGGTCATCTTATCACATTCCATATTATCATCGTTGTTGTGGATGTGTCCATGTGGATTTGAAGCATCATTTCCATCATCAATAGTCACTTCAGTGCCAACTTCTGCATGTAGATTCACCAGTTAATTCCTTGTACTAAAGTTCCTTGTGAGCATTTTTTTTTTGTAGGTTTAGGGAAACATGTTGCATTATTTTTTGCAAGTTTATGCCTTCACAATAAAAGCCCAAGTGACGATGTTTTATCGTCAGACTACATGTATGCATTCCCACATGTGCATCCTCTCTTGAAAATTTAACAAAAGTTTGTAGTCCAACTCTTATTCTTTTTCAATCTTCTGCTACTTGCTTTTCGTTTATTAGTGCAAGGTCAGTGAAAGCACTAAAATCTTGTGATTCTGTTGGATTGATTGTGGGTAATAGCTCCATTCAACTTCTTTTACCAGCTCTTTGCTTAGCTTAAGATGTTTATTTTGAGTTTCGGCAAAGTAATGCTTAATGGTTTCTTATTCAAATAGCTGTTTTACTTTGATATTTTTTGATAGATCAGCATCACTGATCTGATTACTTTTGTATCTTTCATGGATGCGCTTGCTTGCATCTTATGAATCTTAAAATTCTAGGACTTGAAAGACAAATATTAGACTTTCCTAATATTATAGCTAGTGCACTCTTTTGACAACAATGGATGAATTTGTTTTGGTTCTGAAGTTTTTAACCCCATATTTAGTGTGAACAAATGAGAATTGGCTAATAGGCGTTGGTCCAATATACTTGCACTATGAAGAAAATCAACAGCTATTGCCTTGATCATTCTCCATCAATGCTATAACTTGATCATTCATCTTATTTTTAATGAAGGTCATGAGCTCGTACAAGGAACCTTGTCATTGCTCGTACAAGGAACCTTGTCATTGCCCTGCCCTCTTCTTACTATTCTCAAACCTTTCACCTTCCTCGTTTTAATCTTCCGCTCTGCATTAAGACATTTCATTGTTTCAGAGTCTGCATTTCATTGTTAACTCACATAAAAAATTAACACATTACAGATGAAGATAAACTTTTTTCATAATTAGAACCAGAATCCATCGAAATTCAATCTGATTGATTTTGCCGATGACAAACATTTATACATAGTATGATATTTTGAAAATAAAAGCATCCTGCTGCCTGTACTCAGAAGCACCAGAAGATAAAAAGAAAAAGAATAACAAGATTGTTGATGAATAAAAATAAGAGTGATTAATATTTTTGAATGGATCTAAGAACCAATTCTCCATCCATCTGTACTGTTTAAAATTTTAAATTAGAAAAAAATTTAAAGACAAAAAGTTGGCCCTTGGACCAGATCGAATGCAAGTGCCTTGTAATTAAAAAGGTGTTCTGAGGCCTGGATACCGTCACTAGCAACAAAAACAAAAGAGCGGAAAATTGCAGAAAATATTTACTCTTCTGAGGTTTTTGGTATTTTGGAACCTCTCAACTAAGATTTTAAAAATCAGGATAGGTATCGTATTGGAAGAACGGTGGTTTCATATTGGAAGGGAGGCATGAGCTTAATATCAATCAGCCATTCTTATCATTCCGACAGACCCCCTCAAAACAAAGTAATTTTACACTCTTATCAGGCACTCCTTGATCCATGCAAGGGATCTCCGAATCCTGGATCCCACTTCTCCAACATACTAGCCAGGGAGAAAGCTATGGTTGCGAAACTTGAGTTTACAAAGGCAATAGTTACTGCCGAGGAAGTGCTCCTTGATCCTTTGTCTCAGGAGGTTCTGCCCTTTGTGGATCAACTCAGGTAGCAGATTCCGGTGGACGGTCCGGTTCGGATTCAGAGATTGGGTAATGAATGATAAGGATAATTCCCATTATTGTGCCATCATTGTACATATTATTGAAGGGAACATGCGGCTGAACGAAACCATTGAAGTTATTCCCAAGGGAAAAAAAATCCTAGTCAATAGATCCATTTGGTTATTCAGCTACAATGGCGTATCTTCTCTGATGTATGGGTTTCCAGAACTTGCTAATACAGAGGACTCACTACGAAGGAGCTAAGCTTTGTGTTGCTAATGGAGCCCTATTGCTGTAGTGGGTTCGGTCCGTTCAAACGGTTTCAAAACCAGTCCAAATGACTTGTTATGTTTTGCAAGGGTTTTGTGGCGGCTGATTGATTAAATCAAGTGGTGGAGATTTATTTTGTTATTGGCCAAGGTTTTCTATTCTCTTTGAAGAAAACAAAAGAAATCAAGAGAAAACAAAGATGGGTGGCTGTGATTTGATGATTCTTTGAAGCAAACAAAAGAAATCATGAGGCAACTGTTGAATTCATTCACTAATTTGAACCTTAAATTGAGCCAATTCACTAGTTCAAATTAAATAAATTAAGTGAATTGAAATTGACTTCAAAAGTTGAGTACATAGCAAAGGAACAAAAAGGGAAGATGAAAAGATAGTCCCACATGGGATAGGGGAATGTAAGGATATGGGTTTAAATATGATAGGTTGCTCATTTACTTTGCTTATGTAAGAAGAGGAAAACCATGAGCACCACGGGTGGTGCTACGCACCGCACGCGCACGAGCACGCGCGTGTGCGAGGGCGAATGGACGTTTAGGGCGCATTGGGCGCTTTACAGGCGCAACTGTTGAAATCTCAACCGTTGCGACTGTTGAAAGCCTATAAATAGGGTCTGGGTCAGTGTTTCAAACTACACGTTTTTCTTTTCTCTTCTCTTTCTTCTTCTGCAGACAGAAGTTCCAGAATTTCTGTCTACAGAAGAACTCTATTCATCATTTTCAATAAAGTCCAGTCCTGCATAACATAAACCAGAGAGAACCTTTATCAGATTCGCCAGAGCAGAGGGATTGCGGCTTCCTTCCCTCTGCAGATCGATCGTTGTATCCTGGGAGATCGACGTCCAAAAAATCCAGAAGCGAACAGTGGAGGACGAATCGATTTTAAGGAGATAGTGTCCAACACTAGCCTCGATCTTCATCCAATCTACTTCCTGTTAGTAAAGTCTTCTTCCAGTCTTCCTGCAACCAGGTTTTTCATAATCCAGTTTCTTCTTTATTCACTTTAGGTTAAGTAAACTAGTTAAAGAAGAATAGTTTAATTCTGTGTTAGGTAATAAGATAACAGAATACTGAAACCTAATTACAGAATTAATTTCCTATAAGATAACAGTATCAATTCTGTGTATCTGCCCTCTTGTGTTAATCTAAAACATATCTGTATGCTTCAATCTGCAACCACAGAATTAGTAACCTCCACTTTACATAATATACTACGGTAAAAAATATACCAACAATCTTAAAATCGATTATTGCATGTTTTAGATTAACTTTTTAAGAATACAGTTTAAACATTTTTAGTTTGAACCTACATTCTTAAAATCGAATTTCGTGCATGTTTTAGATTAACTTTTTAAGAATACAGTTTAAACATTTTTGTTTAGAACCAACATTCTTAAAACTGAGTTTTGGAATTCTGTCACAATATCATCAATTAAGAGTACTGTTATCAATTAGAACTCTGTTATAATAGTATTTAATCTTTAAACTGATATTTTGTTTTAGATTAAAATACTGTCATAATAGTAATCAATCACTAGTAATCTTAATTGCTTTTAGAGAAGACTGGTTAATTTCTGTTTTGTGATTTGGAGTGTTGTTTTATTAGAAAGTTAAAATTTATTACAAGATATTAAGATAGATAAATTTTAATATTTGTAGATGGCTACTACATCTGATATGTCCACTGTGATAACTCCTGTCATGCTTACTCCAACTGTGCCTTCAAGCCAGTACGAGAAACCAGAGAAGTTCAGTGGCTCAGATTTTAAGAGATGGCAACAGAAAATATTGTTGTATCTCACTACAATGAATCTGGCCAAGTACTTGAAGGAGACTGTGCCTACTCTTGTTGAAGATGATCAACAATCAGTGAAGGCGGTTGAAGTATGGAAACATGCGGATTTCTTGAGTAAGAACTATATCCTCAATGGTTTGGACAATATACTGTATAATGTATATAGTTCAGTTGCTACTGCTAAGGAACTCTGGGAGTCCTTAGACAAGAAATATAATACAGAAGATGCCGGCTCTAAGAAATATGTAGTCGGTAAGTTTCTGGATTATAAAATGGTTGATTCTGAAAATGTAATCAACCAAGTACAGGATCTTCAAGTAATCATTCATGAAATTCATGCTGAAGGTATGACTATCAGTGAATCTTTTCAAGTGGCTGCAATAATTGAAAAATTGCTACCATCTTGGAAAGAATTTAGATATTACCTAAAGCATAAACGAAAAGAAATGACACTTGAAGATCTAATTGTACGATTGAGGATTGAAGAAGATAACCGCCTTTCTGAAAAGAAAATTGGAAATCCATACAATGTTTCTAAAGCTAATGTTATGGAAAATTCCAATAAGTCTAATGACAGGAAGAGAAAGCACAATGGTGAAGACTCTAAGAGTGGTAACTCGAAGAGATTCAATGGCAAGTGCTACAACTGTGACAAGCCTGGACATCGTGCAAAGGACTGCCGTGTGCGAAAGGCACCAGATTCTTCGAAGAAGAAGAAGAAGCATCCTAATGCACATTTGGCCGAAGAAGAAAATCTTTGTGCAAATATAGATTGTACATCTGTTGTCTCAGAGGTTAACCTAGTTGGTGGCAACTCTAAAGAATGGTGGGTGGATACTGGAGCCACTCGCCACATCTGCGCCAACAAGTGGATGTTCTCCACATATGAATCTGTGGAAGGAGAACTACTCTACATGGGTAACTCTGCAACCTCCAAGGTTGAAGGACGAGGCAATATTGTACTGAAGATGACTTCGGGGAAAGAACTTACTCTTACTGATGTACTTCATGTACCAGATGTCCGCAAGAATCTGGTCTCTAGTTCAGTCTTGAGTAAGAAAGGCTTTAGACTTGTGTTTGAGTCTGATAAATTTATACTCACAAAGAATGGTGTATATGTAGGTAAAGGGTATATGACCAATGGTCTGTTTAAATTAAATGTAATAACCATTGCCCCTAAGGTTATCAATAAAATTGATTCTTCTGTTTATATGACTGAGTCACCTTTTATTTGGCATGGTAGATTAGGACATGTTAATTATTATACTTTACAAAGATTAATAAATTTGAATATATTGCCTAATTTCAATATAAACTTTGAAAATAAATGTGAAATATGTGTTGAATCAAAAATGACTAAGCTTCCATTTCACTCTATAGAACGTAGTACTGAACCTTTAGAATTAATTCATACAGATGTATGTGATTTAAAATCTATTCAAACTAGAGGTGGAAAGAAGTACTTTATTACGTTTATAGATGATTGTACTAGATATTATTATGTATATCTACTTAGAACAAAAGATGAGGCAATTGAAATGTTTATACAATACAAAAATGAAGTTGAGTATCAACTTAGCAAAAAGATAAAAATGTTAAGAAGTGATAGAGGTGGAGAATATGTGTCACCATTTGCACAAATTTGTGCAGAACATGGTATTATATATCAAACAACTGCTCCTTACACTCCACAGCAAAATGGAATTGCTGAGCGTAAGAACAGAACTTTAAAAGAAATGATGAATGCCATGTTAATAAGTTCTGGTTTACCCCAGAACATGTGGGGGGAAGCTCTGCTTTCTGCCAATTATATTCTCAACAAGATACCCCAAAAGAAACTTGAGAAAACACTTTATGAATTATGGACAGGTCGAGCACCTAGTTATAAATTCTTAAGAGTGTGGGGGTGTCTAGCTAAGGTGGCAATTCCTACTCCTAAAAGGACTAAAATTGGACCTAGAACTATTGATTGTATATTCATTGGATATGCGCATAATAGCAGTGCTTATCGTTTCTTTGTTTTTAACTCTGATCATCCAGAAATACATAAGTACTCTATTATTGAATCTAGGAATGCAGTATTTTTTGAAAATATGTTTCCTAGTAAAGAATATAATCCAAGTTCCTCTAAAAGGACTTGTGATGATATAATAAGAGAAACAGAGTCTGATTCTGGAAATAAAACCAATGAGGATGAATATAGACGGAGCAAAAGGGCCAGGATTAATAAATCGTTTGGTCCGAATTTTCTAACATATATATTAGAAAAATAACCTCAAACTTATAAAGAGGCTATGTCTACTCCTGAAGCTCCTTTTTGGAAAGAAACTGTAAATAGTGAAATTGAATCAATTATTCAAAATCACACCTGGGAACTTGTGGATCTTCCTCCAGGAAGTAAACCATTAGGATATAAATGGATCTTTAAGAGAAAGATAAAACCTGATGGGTCTATAGATAAATACAAAACTAGACTTGTAATAAAAGACTATAGACAAAAGGAAGGTATTGACTATTTTGATACATATTCACCTGTAACAAGAATAACATCCATAAGATTAATAATTGCTTTTGCTGCATTATATAATCTTGAGCTTCATCAAATGGATGTAAAAACAGCATTTTTAAATGGTGAATTAGATGAAGAAATCTACATGGAACAACCTGAAGGGTTTGTAGTTCCAGGTAAAGAAAAGAAGGTGTGTAGACTTGTTAAGTCTCTTTATGGACTTAAACAAGCACCTAAACAATGGCATGAGAAGTTTGACCAAGTTATGTTGTTAAATGGATTTCGCTATAATGAATGCGATAAATGTGTATATGTAAAAGGGGATATGCACAACTATGTCATTGTGTGTTTATATGTGGATGACATGATTATCACCGGTAGCACGGTGGCTCTAATTAAGGAAGTAAAAATCATGTTCACACGAAAATTTGATATGAAAGACTTAGGTATTGCAGATATTATTCTTGGAGTTAAAATCTCCAAGGCATCTGATGGATATACCTTATCCCAGTCACATTATATCGAGAAGATACTTAAAAAATTTGACAAGGGAAATACTAATATAGCTAAGACACCTGTAGATATGAGTCTATATCTTACAAAGAATATAGGTGCTAGTATATCACAGTTAGAATATTCTCAGATCATTGGCAGTCTTATGTATTTAATAAACTGCACAAGACCTGATATTGCATACTCAGTAAGCAAACTGAGTAGGTTTACAAGTAATCCAGGGGAGAACCACTGGAAAGCAATAGTTAGAGTACTCAAATATTTGAGGTACACTACTAACTATGGGTTGCACTATACTAGATATCCAGCAGTGATTGAAGGATACACTGATGCTAACTGGATTACCGATTCAAAAGATATCAAATCCACAAGTGGATATATCTTTACTATTGGAGGTGCAGCCATCTCTTGGAAATCTTCTAAACAAACATGTATAGCCAGATCCACTATGGAATCTGAGTTTATAGCTTTAGATAAAGCTGGAGAAGAAGCAGAATGGCTTCGGAACTTTTTAGAAGATATTCCAATGTGGCCTAAACCTGTGTCAGCAATATGCATCCATTGCGATAATCAATCAGCAATTGGAAGGGCACAAAATGTATTATATAATGGAAAGTCACGACATATACGTCGTAGGCATGAAACTGTAAGACAGCTGCTTACAAACGGAATAATATCTCTTGATTATATAAAATCAAAAGATAATATTGCAGATCCATTAACAAAAGGCTTGACTAGAGATCAAGTATATAAGTTGTCAAGGGGAATGGGATTACAGCCTACTAAAGAGTAACTCCATAATGGCAACCCAACCTAGCTGACTGGAGATCCCAAGATCTAGGTTCAAAGGGACAACCGAATTGTGGGGGAATTCGAAAGAATCACTGAGGAAAATATTTCCTATCTCATTTCTATGGTAAAATAGTGATTACCTGCAATGTGTTAGGATAAGCTAAGTTTTTAATGATCCTTGTATCTTAGAAATCTAAGTGGAGTATGGCAGGATACTCTTGATAAGAGATCACCTATGTGAGTGAGAAGGGGCCGCTTCTATGAGAATGAGAAAGGCTAAGTTCTCTAAGAGCACTCACAGAATTACCAGGTTGTCCAAGGCCAAAATGGACACAACATAGAATCTGATAAAATTGAAAGAAATCGTGTGAATATTATTGTCTTAGTGTACATCAAAAGCTGAACAGTTCAAAAACATCATGTTCACTGGTTAGCAAGTAAACTCGATAGTATTTCACTAGGGAAGGTTCAAAGCCAAAAGCCACCTCTCCCGATGCGGTAACTTTCTATTACACTCTCTGGTTATTTGCATTAGAGTCTAAGCCATTTCATTCATGTGGGGGATTGTTGAATTCATTCACTAATTTGAACCTTAAATTGAGCCAATTCACTAGTTCAAATTAAATGAATTAAGTGAATTGAAATTGGCTTCAAAAGTTGAGTATATAGCAAAGGAACAAAAAGGAAAGATGAAAAGATAGTCTCACATGAGATAGGGGAATGTAAGGATGTGGGTTTAAATATGATAGGTTGCTCCTTTACTTTGCTTATATAAGAAGAGGAAAACCATGAGCACCACGGGTGGTGCTACGCACCGCCCGCACGCGCGTGTGCGAGGGCGAGGGCGAATGGGCGTTTAGGGCGCATTGGGCGCTTTAGAGGCGCACTTCGCACGTACACAACGTTTGATTTTTGGTACTATTGGATTCGGGTTGCCTCTATTGGGTTCACCCGCCCCGTCAGTCAAGAGTCGTTGAAGCCCAACGGTCGGCGGTCCAACAGTCACCGGCCGCCGTCAACGGTTGCCGTTAAACGGTCACAACTGTTGAAACGGCCAACTGTTGCGACTGTTGAAATCTCAACCGTTGCGACTGTTGAAAGCCTATAAATAGGGTCTGGGTCAGTGTTTCAAACTACACGTTTTTCTTTTCTCTTCTCTTTCTTCTTCTACAGACAGAAGTTCCAGAATTTCTGTCTACAGAAGAACTATGTTCATCATTTTCAATAAAGTCCAGTCCTGCATAACATAAACCAGAGAGAACTTTTATCAGATTCGCCAGAGCAGAGGGATTGCGGCTTCCTTCCCTCTGCAGATCGATCGTTGTATCCTGAGAGATCGACGTCCAAGAAATCCAGAAGCGAACAGTGGAGGACGAATCGATTTTAAGGAGATAGTGTCCAACACTAGCCTCGATCTTCATCCAATCTACTTCCTGTCAGTAAAATCTTCTTCCAGTCTTCCTGCAACTAGGTTTTTCATAATCCAGTTTCTTCTTTATTCACTTTAGGTTAAGTAAACTAGTTAAAGAAGAATAGTTTAATTCTGTGTTAGGTAATAAGATAACAGAATACTGAAACCTAATTACAGAATTAATTTCCTATAAGATAACAGTATCAATTCTGTGTATCTGCCCTCTTGTGTTAATCTAAAACATATCTGTATGCTTCAATCTGCAACCACAGAATTAGTAACCTCCACTTTACATAATATACTACGGTAAAAAAATATACCAACAGCAACTACTTGTATTCTGCCGAACAAATAAAGAGGGTGCTGCTAATTATTTTCAGCCGCCGCAGAGAAAGGGTTCTTTGCCGAAGCCAAAGGGATTAATTATTGCAGCTGCTGGTATTTGTTTTGGCTGAAGCGTACGGCCGAAGGAAGAAAAGGAAGGCTGCGACTTTCTTTGGGATTTCTTTTGCGGCCGAAGATAAAGCACATGTAAGATCATTGTATTCTTTTTGTGAGGTGAGAGTTTGATTTTGTATTTTATGTGGTCTCTTTGCAAATTCTCTTGTGGTTGAGAACTAGAGAGTTGTAATTCTCTTTTAATATAGTGAAAACTTTCAATCGTATCCCCGTGGATGTAGGTACATTGCCGAACCATGTTAAATCTGTATGTTCACTGTATCTGCTATTTTTCTTTTCGGTTAACTATTATATTAGTTGTTGTATTGGTATTATTCCTATATTTTTGCTAACACTTTGCACAATAAATAATTTGGGAATTTGTATGGGGGCAGACGTGGGATGTAGAGAAGACAACTGGTTATGTTTGTTCACATGGTGCCCTTCTACTCCTATGATGTTCCGCACACTTGTGGACCAGAGCGAGCAAGATGCTGTCAGTTTGACTTTGCTTGCATGCAAGGTTTTAGCTATGAGGCCTGCCCTTGGAGATTTGACCCTGTGGAAACAAATCCTAGCAATCTCAAAGCAAGAAGCTCCTGAAGAGGTGCCATGGATCGATCCATGAGGAACTGCAGCTCTTCTATCTTGTTCAGCCTTCTTGTGTTGGATTTCTATATGCATTCTTAGTTGCAAAAGCAAAAGAGGAAGCCACCAAGTTGGGATCTGATTATTGGCCATGTGGGATTTATGTTATCTTGACAAAGGTCAAACTTATGAAGGAAATGATCCTCAAGCAACAATATCACCAAGCGCGCAAATGCTAGAACCCTAACCTTGGAGGGCCAAAGAGGGATGTGTGCTAAAGGAATGTTCAACACCGGCTTTCCGAATCTAATATTCAACTTCTGCCGAACACATTGAAGGCTGTATATTCTCCTTATGAGTGATCTAAACAAAGGTATGGGCAGATGGAACGTGCCATCCTTTCTTACGAGATTGCAGGCATAGACATGCGGAGAGCTGTGGCCCGTGCTGTGTGTCCCCAAGTTAAACTTTGTATAACAAAACGCGAGGTTAAACCCAGCCTATAACGAGAGGACAAGTCAGCATAAAGTTATTTAGATGCGAGGCTACATGTTAGTCTTGTGCAGAAAAACCAGAATGCAACATTATGTGTCAGCCTTGCACAAAAAAACCAAAATGCAAATCTAAATTTCAGTCTCGCGCAAAAGAACCAAAACGCGAAGCTAAATTTTAACATAGCGCAATAGTCCCAGAATGCGAGGTTAAGCCTCAGCCTTACGTAGAATCAACAGGGAATGGGATCCACAACTAGAGAAACTCGTGCATAATGCGAGGCTAAACCCAAAGCAAGAGCAAGAGCTAAATATGGGATAATAAAAAAATAATAAAAAAAGAAATAAAGAAAAAATAAAAAATAAATTAAAAAAACAAGAAGCCGCCCTTGCAAACGCGAGACTGGGTTCCCGACCTCGCGGGCGCGAGGCCGAAAACGAGAAAACGAAAACAAGTACCCTCGACCCGCAAATGCCGAAACTCCTTATCAAGGCTCCGCCACCGCCGCTAACGGCTCGTCGTCGTCCAATTTACCGCTGTCCGCCACGCCCGAGGCCTCCTAGCACCAAGCTGCCATAGAGGCAATGCATGCATGCATAATGTGCTCTTGAAATAAATTAAATGGCTATTGTGAAAGTCAATATACATTAGTTTCTAATAAATTTACTTTATTTGGATATAAAAAAAGGGCGGGGGGGGGGGGGGTCAGCCTCGCGCGAGCTAGGAGCCTCGCGCGCGCGCCAGGGGGAGCCTCGCGATCTGAGAGAGAATAATAATAAAAAAAAAGTTATTCCACCCTCGCCTGTGAGGCCCGTGCCCAACCTCGCGGGCACGAGGCTGAGAACCCAGCCTCGCTGTAGCGCCCCCAATTCGACTTTTTTTTTTTTTTTTCAAAACAAGAGGCGCCGCTTAAATACTATAAATAACCCAACAGTCCCATGATTTTGGAATAACCGTAACTGCTGTCATGTCAAGATGAATAACCATGTCTGAAACTGAAAGGATTTCATTTATACAGAGAATTGATTACATAAAATGACACACTGTTCGAAATATTTACATAAAAGAGTTAAATACTACAAGTTAAAGCAGTGCCCAGAAAAAGGAAACAAGAATAAGAAGTGACAAAGGAAACAAGAACAAGAAGTGCGAAGTAACCAAATAGTATTGTGCTAGTATCCTCTACTCGACCTGGTTGGTGAAGTAAGGATCGTTGTCTGGAGCAATCTCCCCTTCTCTTCTTTCGTGATCTGGGCTTAAGAAAATACAGGGGATTAAACCCAGTAAGTAACACAAAAGTAAGAAACACGTGTACTATCACAGTACAAATAAATAAAGGAATAAATAAATTACGTTGGTACAAACGTGTCCTAAGAATACTAGAAATGAATTGAGTAAGACTATTCATTCAAATAGCAGAAACAAATCATGTAAAGGTGACGAGTGTAAGCGAAGTAAATATCAATCATGTTGCATGTGACCAGAACTATGTAAGTCATTCACAAACTTCGTGTAAAATTTAACAAGTCTATATCATGTTAGTGTTGGAAATGAAACTCAATGATGGATAAGATAGCGCGCAGTTTCTCATATTGTACAAGTGCCCGTGCATACCAGGGACCCGACCTCTAACTCATGGCGCTGAACCATGACACACCGCTAGGTGCTACAAATCAGACCCCGTTAAATGAAACAAGTAACGGGCATCACCCATATGGTGACTCATGTATCAGACGGTGGCTCAGTACCACCCAGTGCTGCTAGTGAAAAGGCCCTCAGCACCTAATCAAGAAGTTGGCCAATAAGATCCTTATACAATACAGTACTTATCTATCCATCATGTAGTTTTTCCCATGTTAGTAATGCATATGATATACGTGAATTAAAGGAAACACGTGGACTTTCATGTCAAATTGTATACATATCATTTCACAAGAATCAAGAGTTCAGGAATCAAGATTTGGAATCATGTACACATGTATCATAAGAGTATTTCATGTCATGTAATAAGGATACTAGAACTTGTTATCATGTCGTGTAAATAAGATACTAGAACTTGTTATCATGTCGTGTAATAAAGATACTAGAACTTGTTATCATGTCGTGTAATAAAGATACTAGAACTTGTTTTCATGAACAATCTTGCCTTCATATATCATGTTGATATTCATATGTCATGTTATCATAAATCCGCGAATCATGCCAAGTGTGTAAATCCGTGTTTCTCTTGAACGCGGAGTTTTTACGCGAGGTTAAAAATCGCCAAATACGAAGCTAAAAATAGTCAAACGCGAAGCTAAAAAAATAGCCAAACGGGAAGCAGAAAATAGCCAAACGCGAGGCTAAAAATTGCCAAACGCAAACCTAAAAATGGCCAAATGCGAAGCTAAAAAAATAGCCAAACGGGAAGCAGAAAATAGCCAAACGCGAGGCTAAAAATTGCCAAACGCGAGGCTAAAAATGGCCAAACGCGAAGCTAAAAAAATGGCCAAACGGGAAGCAGAAAATAGCCAAACGCGAGGCTAAAAATTGCCAAACGCGAGGCTAAAAATAGCCAAACGCGAAGCTAAAAAAAATAGCCAAACGGGAAGCAGAAAATAGCCAAACGCGAGGCTAAAAATTGCCAAACGCGAGGCTAAAAATGTAGCCAAACGCGAGGCTAAAAATTGCCAAAAGAGAGGCTAAAAATTACCAAACGCGAGGCTAAAAATAGCCAAACGCGAGGCTAAGCCAAAAATAGCCAACATCCGTAAATCAGGCTAAGTATGCAGTCTAGAAATTTTTCTAAGTATGCAGATCCAATATGATGTAAATTTATCCATAAAGAAAAAGGAATCATGTACTCATAATAAAAATCAAATAATTTCCAAGAAAGATCATACATGCTACTTGTACTCAAATACGATTCAAAGAGAGAACAAGAACAAGGTGATACTTGCCTCTATTCCCTTTATTCTCCTCCTTTGTTTTAGCAAAGTCTCCCTTCTATTTCCTTTGCTCAACGAACTAGAAGAACTAAGGGTAAAGAGTGAATTTTTTATTTTTTTTTATTTTGTTCTTTTGATAAGAATTCTCTTTGAGAGAATAAGGTTATATATGCCTAAGGGCATTTTGGTCACCTTGTCCTCTAGCCTAGCCCTAAGGCTTCTTGCATGCATGACAAATGTCAACTAGAGTGCCATCTCGCACTCTCTTCTAACAATTCATCCCCACAAAATGCCAAAGGGGGTGCCCTTAGAAACTAATTAAATTTGAAGGTGTATAGAAAGAAATTTTTAACTTGATAATTTATAATTTAATAAACATGATAATTTTGAGGTGTTACACTTGCCCGCGAGGGGAACTTCTAAATGGGCACAAGTTTATTCCTAGTGAGCCCAAATTTCCTGGTGAGCCCAGTTAAAATTTAGAAGGGGATAGAATTTCTTAGTGAGCCCAATTTAATTCCCAAAATATCCTTAGCCTATATTCCTTCGTAAAACCCTCTCCTCACTTCCTCTCCACCCCCAAACCCAAAATACCTCTCTCCTCTCTTCTCCTTCCAACCCGCCGCCGTCGCCCGCCTCCGCCCGCCCCCACACCCTCAGCCCCCCCCCACACCCTCCGCCCCCACCCGCCTCCGCCCACCCCCACACCCTCCGCCCGCCCCCACCCCCTCCGCCCCCACCCGCCTCTGCCACACCCCCACCCTCTGCCCCCAGTGTCCGGTGCCACACCCCCACCCTCCGCTGTCTCATTTCTTCTCTTTTGGTCTCAGATTTTTGAGCTCTACTGTAAGTTTCCTTTAATTTAATTTTAATTTTGTTTAATTTTGTTTATTCTTATTTGCTCTGTGACTGTCCTGAAAACTGAAAACTTCTTATTTGGTTTGATAATAATTTACATTCGGGAAATTCTAAACGAGTACATTTTTTTGTTAATTTTGTTTTTTAATATTTAGATTATAATTATGAAGAAAGTATAATATTGTAATCGTAGTTGTAAAATATGCAAAAATTTCGATATATCTATCCGGGCAAATGTCGATGATGAGGTAATAACCATATATCTTCATTATTTTATGTTCCATACTGTAACACCCCAAAATTATAATGTTTATTAAATTATAAATTATCAAGTTAAAAATTTCTTTCTATACACTTTCAAATTTAATTAAGTTACCAAGGGCACCCCTTTTGCATTTTGTGGGGATGAGTTGTTAGAAGAGAGTGAGAGGTGGCACTCTAGTTGACATTTGTCATGCATGCAAGAAGTCTTAGGACTATACTAGAGGATAAGGTGACCAAAATGCCCTTAGGTATATATAACCTTATTCTCTCAAAGAGAATTCTTATCAAAGAACAAAATAAAAATCACTCTTTACTCTTGGTTCTTCTAGTTCGTTGAGCAAAAGAAATAGAAGGGAGGCTTTGCTAAAACAAAGGAGGAGATTAAAGGGAATAGAAGGGAATAGAGGCAAGTATCACCTTGTTCTTGTTCTCTCTTTGAATTGTATTTGAGTGCAAGTAGCAAGTATGATCTTTCTTGGAAATTATTTGATTTAAATTTTGAGTACATGATTCCTTTTTTTTTTATGGATAATTCTACATCATTTCGGATCTGCATACTTAGCTTGATTTACGGATGTTGGCAGTGGAAAATTTCTAAGTAAATAGGATTTTTCACAACAGAATGCGCAGCTAGCCTTTCAGCTTCGCGTTTAGCTATTTTTAGCTTCGCGTTTGGTAATTTTTAGCTTCGCGTTTGCCCATTTTTAGTTTCGCGTTGGCAATTTTTAGCTTCGCGTTTGGCCATTTTTAGCTTCGCGTTTGGCTAGTTTTAGCTTCGCGTTTGGCAATTTTTAGCTTCGCGTTTGCCTATTTCAGCTTCGCGTTTGGCTATTTTCAGCTTCAAGAGAAACACGGATTTATACATTTGGCATGATTCGCGGATTTATGATAACATGACATGTGAATATCAACACGATACATGAAGGCAAGATTATTCATGAGAAAAAATTCTAGTATCTTTATTACACGACATGAGAAAAAATTCTAGCATCTTTATTACAAGACATAATAACAAGTTCTAATATCTTTATTACACGACATGATAACAAATTCTAGTATCTTTATTATAAGACATGATAATAAATTCTAGTATCTTTATTACACGACATGATAACAAATTCTAGTATCTTTATTACAAGACATGATAACAAGTTCTAGTATGCTTATTACATGACATGGAGTATTTTTATGATACATGTGTACATGATTCCAAATTTTGATTCCTGAACTCTTGATTCTTGTGAAATGATATGTATACAATTTGACATGAAAGTCCACGTGTTTCCTTTAATTCATGTATGTCATATGCATTACTAACATGGAAAAAACTACATGATGGATAGATAAGTACTGTATTGTACAAGGATCTTATTGGCCAACTTCTTGATTAGGTGCCGAGGGCCTTTTACTAGCAGCACTGGGTGGTACTGAGCCACCGTCTGATACATGAGTCACCATATGGGTGATGCCCGTTACTTGTTTCATTTAACGGGGTCTGACTTGTAGCACCTAGCGGTGTGTCATGGTTCAGCACCATGAGTTAGAGGCCGGGTCCCGAGTATGTACGGGCACTTGTACAATATGATAAACTGCGCATTATCTTATCCATCATTGAGTTTCAATTCCAATACTAGTATGATATAGACCTGTTAAATTTTACACGAAGCTTATGAATGACTTACATAGTTCTGATTACATGCAACATGATTGATATTTACTTCGCTTACACTTGTCACCTTTACATGATTTGTTTCTGCTATTTGAATGAATAGTCTTACTCAATTCATTTTCAGTATTCTTGGGATACGTTTGTACCAACGCAAATTTATTTACTCCTTTATTTATTTGTACTGTGATAGTACACGTGATTCTTGCTTTTGTGTTACTTGCTGGGTTTAATCCCCTGGGTTTTCTTAAGCTCAGATCACGAAAGTAGAGAAGGGGAGATTGCTCCAGACAACGATCCTTACTTCACTAATCAGGTCGAGTAGAGGATACTAGCACAATACTATTTGGGTACTTCGCACTTCCTGTTCTTGTTTCCTTTTTCTGGGCACTGCTTTAACTTGTAGTATTTAACTCTTTTGTGTAAATATTTAGAGCAGTGTGCCATTTTATGTAATCAACTCTCTGTATAAATGAAATCCTTTCAGTTTCAGACATGGTTATTCATCTTGACATGGCAGTAGTTACGGTTATCCCAAGATCATGGGACTGTTGAGATATTTATAGTATTAAGCAATGTCGCCCAAAGAAAAGAAAAAAAAAGGTAGACCCGTAGTGGGGGCGTCACAGATTTGGTATCAGAGCCTAGATTTAGGTGGGAGACCATATGACTACTGCCACATGAAAATATGTCTAAGATACACTCTTGACACTTCTTCCTTATCTTTGATATCCATCAGATCTAGTATCGTGCCTATTTTATTATTTCTAATTCATTTGGAATATCTATCTTGAAACTCCATCTGATTAATCTTCCTTGGTCCGTCACAGAATGATGACGACCCAATCTTCTACTAGCGCAAGCCCAAATCCAATGAGTGAAGAGTCTGAGCTTAGAAATATGGTACAAAGGGTAGCACAAACGCAACAAACCACAATAATGATATTAGAAAGGATATTGCAGTGTCAAAAACAAGAGAGAATCAAAATGGTGAACCTTCTAAGGGTGGCGAATAAGAGGTCAGTAGCATTTAAAGGGTCATATAGGCAAGGAGCAAACCCATCGGCCAGGAAATTTGATGGCACACCAACAAGGAAGCAAGTGATGCCGAATCGAGGTATAGTAATATGTAATTATTGTCATAAACCAGGACATATCAAGAAAATGTATAGAAGAGCTCAAGGGTTGTGTCTGGTGTGCGGATCCACTAGTCATCAGTTGAGAGATTGCCCAAAAACTCAACAGTCGGCAAAAACTAAGGTCTCATTTCAGGCAAAGGACAGACCAACAAGCATATCAACCCAGAAGGTTTCAGGACCAGATCAGAAAGGGCCTTTGGAAAACTAACAACAAACTCATGCCAGCACCCGAGGAGGAACAAAATGGAGGAAATGGTAAGTTAAGCTGATGAATGTGGAGAAAGTTTAAACCACTGTAGGAGTCGTGGCAGATATAATTTTAGTTGGCAATATACCGGCCATTATTTTATTTGATTCCGGAGCATCACACAGTTTCATCACTAGCATATTTGTTTCCCGCAATTTTATCGATTTTACTATCTTACCTGCGAGGTGGAATATGATTAATGAATTTTGTGCCAACTTATTAGTTATTAGTGGAGGATAATATGATGTTATCTTAGGTATTGATTGGTTGAGTACCTTCCATGCAGTAATAAGTTGTAGAAGAAGGAATGATCTCAGTAGTGTCAGAATTCTTAAAAATATTTTCTGAAGAGATACCTGGACTATCACCAGTAAGGATAGTAGAATTTACTATTGATATCATACCTGGAGCTGAACCAGTTTGTAAGCCACCTTATCGAATGGGGATTGCAGAACTAGAATAAGTTAAGAAGCAAGTGGGCGAGTTAATGAAATTGGGTTTTATAAGACCCAGTGTGTCACCTTGGGGAGCTCCAGTATTATTAGTATGAAAGAAGGACGGGAGTAAAAGGTTATGCGTAGACTATAGAGGATTGAATGCAGTAACAATTAAGAATAAATATCCATCGCCAAAAATAACTGATCTGTTCGATCAACTTGGAGGAGCGAAGGTATTCTCAAGAATAGATCTTCGTTTAGGATTTCGTCAAGTAAGAGTCCGAACAGAAAATATCCCAAAGACTGCATTTAGAACCAGACATGGTCATTATGAATATTTAATGATGCCATTTGGGGTAACTAATGCTCCAGCAGTGTTTATGAATTTGATGAACCATATTTTTGCTCAAGTATTTAGACAAATTTGTGGTAGTGTTTATTGATGATATATTGATCTACTCTACGAATAGAGAAGAGCACATTAAACATTTGAGGATAGGTTTAAAAACTTTAAGGGAACAAAGGCTATACGGAAAATTGAGCAAATGTGAATTTTGGTTGAAAAAAAATTGCTTTCTTGGGTCATATAATATCTGAAGATGGTGTATCAGCAGATCCTAAAAAGATAGAGGCTGTGATGGATTGGCCTGTACCGAAATCAGTATTAGAAATTCAAAAATTTCAAGAGATGACTGGGTATTACATAAGATTTGTACAAAACTTTACAAAAATCATATCTCCTTTGACTAAATTAATTAGGAAAGGAGGAGAATATGTCAAAATAGAGGAATGCGATAAGACATTTGAAGAATTAAGATGGAGACTGACAACAGTGTCAGTGCTAGTAATTCCGGACAATACTGGATATATGAAAGTTTGTAATGATTTTTTTTAGTTAGGGATTATGATATATGTTGGTACAGAGTGGAAAAATAATTAAATTTGGATCTTACCCTTAAGTTTCCAAGAAAGGTAAAATAAATATAAAAAAAAAAATGATTCCATACTTGTGTTTCTTTTAGAAGATTAGGGAGACTAAATATAAGAAATATGACCTTGAGTATGCAGTTCTAAAGGGAAGAAGAATAATTAAGAATAATTGGTGTTGGTAGACTTGGCGGAGTAAATATAGTTGATGAGATTAAATAGGCAAGCGAATTAGAAGATTTGGAATAATTCACGGAAAGGTAAATGTAAGGATACAAAGAGATTTTAGAAGGCTGAGAATTAGTCGATTGAAAGTAGATGATAAAAAGTTGATGATAAATTATAATTAAAGAAGTACTCAAGTTAAAACTTATCTTCCCAAACGATTGTCTTATTTCATTACTTTTGTTGATCAATCCCATTTGACATTTTAAATCTTCCATCTGCACTTTATTTCAATGTAGTCCATGTTTTCAAAATTTTTTTTTTTTGTATATCACAAGTCTTATCGAGACAGTGAGGCAATTGTAGAGATTTATTATCTGGCGCCAACAATTGCAGCCACTTGATAGGACAATCTTGTGAAATTGAAATTTTGTAATTAACCATGAAGTCATTTCCAATCTTGTATTTTTACCATTCACTACTCTATTACATCAACATTGTAATAATTGAAGTTCATTTTCTCTTCTAGTGTCTGTCACAACTAGGTAATAGGACCACATAAGATCTTTATTACTTGTATCTTTCCCATTGATTAAACAGGATAGCGTGGCACCCTGAATTAGTAGTAGCTATTCCTGATTAAACTTTATCCTGCATTTATAAATAAATTGGAAATCTTGTCTATCCAATATCATTCCTATCAAAGACAGAAAATTTTTCATCATGTATTTTGTGTATCATAAATAAAGAGACGCTTAGATGAAAGTCCAAAATAGTGACTCTATCAAAAGTAGACGAATTCTAATATGGAATGCACGATCACTAAGGTACTCTACTCGAGAACATGAGGACGACATCAGAACTATTTCATGATCATGCATGTTACTTGAATATATTTTTACATGACAATAAATACTTGGGTACACTGACATAGTTTTGAATTGGAATTTCGAGGACGAAATTCTTTTATTAGGTGGGTAGAATGTAACACCCCAAAATTATCATGTTTATTAAATTATAAATTATCAAGTTAAAAATTTCTTTCTATACACCTTCAAATTTAATTAAATTACCAAGGGCACCCCTTTTGCATTTTGTGGGGATGAGTTGTTAGAAGAGAGTGAGAGGTGGCACTCTAGTTGACATTTGTCATGCATGCAAGAAGTCTTAGGACAAGGCTAGAGGATAAGGTGACCAAAATGCCCTTAGGTATATATAACCTTATTCTCTCAAAGAGAATTCTTATCAAAGAACAAAATAAAAATCACTCTTTACTCTTGGTTCTTCTAGTTCGTTGAGCAAAGGAAATAGAAGGGAGGCTTTGCTAAAACAAAGGAGGAGATTAAAGGGAATAGAGGCAAGTATCACTTTGTTCTTGTTCTCTCTTTGAATTGTATTTGAGTGCAAGTAGCAAGTATGATCTTTCTTGGAAATTATTTGATTTAAATTTTGAGTACATGATTCCTTTTTTTTTATGGATAATTCTACATCATTTCGGATCTGCATACTTAGCTTGATTTACGGATGTTGGCAGTGGAAAATTTCTAAGTAAATAGGATTTTCCACAACAGAATGCGCAGCTAGCCTTTCAGCTTCGCGTTTGGCTATTTTTAGTTTCGCGTTTGGTAATTTTTAGCTTCGCGTTTGCCTATTTTTAGCTTCGCGTTTGGCTATTTTTAACTTCTCGTTTGGCAATTTTTAGCTTCGCGTTTGGCTATTTTTAGCTTCGCGTTTGGCAATTTTTAGCTTCCCGTTTGGCCATTTTTAGCTTCGTGTTTGGCTATTTCTAACTTCGCGTATGGCAATTTTTAGCTTCGCGTTTGCCCATTTCAGCTTCGCGTTTGGCTATTTTCAGCTTCAAGAGAAACACGGATTTATACATTTGGCATGATTCGCGGAATTATGATAACATGACATGTGAATATCAACACGATATATGAAGGCAAGATTATTCATGAGAATAAATTCTAGTATCTTTATTACACGACATGAGAAAAAATTCTAGCATATTTATTACAAGACATAATAACAAGTTCTAGTATCTTTATTACACGACATTCAAATTCTAGTATTTTTATTGTAAGACATGATAACAAGTTCTAGTATCTTTATTACACGACATGATAACAAATTCTAGTATCTTTATTACAAGACATGATAACAAGTTCTAGTATGCTTATTACATGACATGGAGTATTCTTATGATACATGTGTACATGATTCCAAATCTTGATTCCTGAACTCTTGATTCTTGTGAAATGATATGTATACAATTTGACATGAAAGTCCACGTGTTTCCTTTAATTCACGTATATCATATGCATTACTAGCATGGAAAAAACTACATGATAGATAGATAAGTACTGTATTGTACAAGGATCTTATTGGCCAACTTCTTGATTAGGTGCTGAGGGCCTTTTACTAGCAGCACTGGGTGGTACTGAGCCACCGTCTGATACATGAGTCACCATATGGGTGATGCCCGTTACTTGTTTCATTTAACGGGGTCTGACTTGTAGCACCTAGCGGTGTGTCATGGTTCAGCGCCATGAGTTAGAGGCCGGGTCCCGGGTATGTACGGGCACTTGTACAATATGAGAAACTGCGCGCTATCTTATCCATCATTGAGTTTCAATTCCAACACTAACATGATATAGACCTGTTAAATTTTACACGAAGCTTGAATGACTTACATAGTTCTGATT
The DNA here is from genome assembly GCA_036321105.1 of Dracaena cambodiana. Classification (NCBI taxonomy): domain Eukaryota; kingdom Viridiplantae; phylum Streptophyta; class Magnoliopsida; order Asparagales; family Asparagaceae; genus Dracaena; species Dracaena cambodiana. Next base: position 6,483,074 of record JAYEPQ010000017.1, read on the forward strand.
ACATGCAACATGATTGATATTTACTTCGCTTACACTTGTCACCTTTACATGATTTGTTTCTGCTATTTGAATGAATAGTCTTACTCAATTCATTTTCAGTATTCTTGGGATACGTTTGTACCAACGCAAATTTATTTACTCCTTTATTTATTTGTACTGTGATAGTACACGTGATTCTTGCTTTTGTGTTACTTGCTGGGTTTAATCCCCTGGATTTTCTTAAGTCCAGATCACGAAAGTAGAGAAGGGGAGATTGCTCCAGACAACGATCCTTACTTCACCAACCAGGTCGAGTAGAGGATACTAGCACAATACTATTTGGGTACTTCGCACTTCCTGTTCTTGTTTCCTTTTTCTGGGCACTGCTTTAAGTTGTAGTATTTAACTCTTTTGTGTAAATATTTAGAGCAGTGTGTCATTTTATGTAATCAACTCTCTGTATAAATGAAATTCTTTCAGTTTCAGACATGGTTATTCATCTTGACATGGCAGTAGTTACGGTTATCCCAAGATCATGGGACTGTTGGGATATTTATAGTATTTAAGCAATGTCGCCCAAAGAAAAGAAAAAGAAAAGGAAAAGGAAAAAAAAAAAAAGGTAGACCCGAAGTGGGGGCGTCACACATACGGTGAACCAGTTTATCTGATGCTTATTTTTTTTCGTCCATTAATATAATAGAGATATACACGCATAGAAGCAATAATCGATCCATTACTTACGCAAGGGGATAAGGCATTCAAGAAGCGATCTGGGTTGTTATTTACTGCGCTTGCGAAGATCAAAGCCGTGCTAACTGGTTGCACTCAGCCAGAAGAACCATCAGAAGAGCAAGCAGAGGAACCAATACTAGATCAATCCACTCCTAATGCACCCGATACGGCAATTATGACTCGAACCAGAAGCAGACGTCAACCCCCGAGAAAGACAAGGAGACAGTGATCATTGTGTGAGTTATACATTGATATGGATGATGTATGTAACTTGAAGTGGCCGGTGTAAAATTATATTTCCAAACGTTTCGACTTATGTTGAATTTATGGTTTTTCTTTGTAATGAACTCTCTTGTTCGTTTTTTTTTCGTTTAATATAAACACTATTTCATTGTATCAGTAATTGTGTCGTTGTTTCATTGTATCGGAGTATCTATGTTTCATTATATCATTATATTGGTGTATCATGAGTATCAGTATATTTGTGTATCAGCAGTATCATTATATTTTTGTATCTGGAGTATCATTGTGTGTCGGTGTATCATTGTATCGCAATAAACGATGTATCAGTGTATCAATGGGTTGGTGTATCAGTGTGTCAGTGTTTAATTGTATGTTTTCTTGCTTCCTTCCCTAAATTTCGATAATCATGTATAAATACTTACTAATAAAAGTTCTTAAACTGGCATTAATTTCATTACAACTAATGATAAATCAATTAACGTAGGTTAATAGACTGGATGAGGCAGTAGCCGATGTCAAGATACTGTTCGGACTGACAGTCCGAACGAACGGGATTCGTTCGGACTGTCAGTTCGAATGGATGCGCGCGGGCAGGAAGAAAGGAGGCAGCGGGAGAAGCAGAGGGCAATATAGGTAATTTTTTTTCAGGACATACTTGTTATATAGTGGAAGTTTTAACTGGGCTCACTAGGAAAAACCTTGTGTCCCTTTAGAAGTTCCCCCCGCGAGGCTCGCGCCCACCCTCGCGGGTGCACTTTAAATCAAAACATATGAATTTCAAGTGATAAAGTTTGCTAAATTTTACAGTATCTTATTTGGGGTTAAATGGATGTTTCAATTTATTGAATAATAGAGCTCGCTGGTTCTACTAGGTTGAATCATAGCTACCAACTTTTGGGTGCATTTGCATTGGATGTTACACCAACATTTGTCTTAGTTTCTCAACAGTACAAATGACCATAATAAAATAAGAAAGAATCTGGATTGCTGGCCATCCCAGCGTCGCGCAGCGAGTTCGATCGCCCGCCTCGTGCAGCAAGCCTAACCTCCGTTTGGCGCATAATAAATTTGGGCTCCGTCCCGGACTATTTTGTGTATTCTACAAATTCTAATCAGATTCTAATTAATTTTATTTGAGTTTGATAATTCTGCAAATTCTAATTGATCATCTGGGTGCAAGATCATGACTAGATATAACGAAATTTGGAGTAAATCTAATTAAAAGAAAATTCAAATATCTCATGAAAATCACCATAAGATCTTATTTCTATCTATAAGGAAATCTCCCTAACAACCTGAAACTTATAAATACACCACAAGAGAACTCAAAAAAGACATTTGGCAATTCAAATTACGTGCGAGAGTTTTGAAGCCTTGGGACCGGCGGAGAAAAAGAAACCTTTGGCCAGATCTCTCTCCCGCTCAAGAGTTCGAGCTTCCTCCAAAATCAAAAGAGAAGAAGAAGAACGAGCTCAAGAAATCTCCATCGCTTCCGACCATCGACGTCGGATCGTCAACGAGAAAATGACCAATTCTCATAGCTGTTTTGATCCCACGATCTTCTAATAAAAGAGAGTGACGTGTTCTATAAGTCCTCTCTGTATGTTTTTATTTTTAATTTCTTTTTATTGTAATAAAAAAATTTATAATCTATAATTTTTCTCTCAATGGCAATAGAAAAATCTCCGAATTTTTTCGAAAACAGACTGGCGACCACAGTGGGAGAAATCTCCTATAGTGAAGAAGAGATGATGGTCCAATCCGACATCAACAATATTAGAGAAACGATGAAGAAGTTGATAATCAAGGTAAAGGTCGATCAAAAATGTTCAAAATCACCTGAACAAAAAGATGACCTAATAGTTTTGGATGACAATGAGGCATTGATCCATCAATAGCCACTCAGATTTTCAAACTCTACTCATCGAAACAAACAGTGTCCTTTCCAATATTCAAGGAACTTGCTGCAATCGATGCCAAATGAGAACCTATCTCGGCGCAAAGGCGGACTCGAATTCGTAACCGGAATTGAAAATAACAGTAGCTCCAATTCCTGAGTTTATTCCAATGGACACTTGAAGTGGACCTATGGTAACTTCATCAGAAAAATAGAGCTTAGCCTGATGACTTGTCATATTTAGAATGAAAATGATAGAACATTAACTAAAATTAAGGAGTGAACAATTCTTTATGACTCTCTGAATTTTCTGATAATTGTGTCTAGAAGAATATGAGTAGACTGTCTAAATCAAATATTGACGAGTTGGGCACTTGTTTTAAGATTGGTTAGCAAAAGTTTTGAAAAGATAAATCCTACTGGTTTGATATTTCTCGGATAGGTAGTCCAGAGGAATTAAACCTTAGTGCAAGCAAAGTTTAACACAAACAAAGGTCTCGTATTTATGGAATTTTACTGTCAACAACAGGTTACTTTTGTCCATTTTAGTAAAATATTATATGAGTGGAAGATCCATGGAGGCCCTTCCTACATTTTAGCAATAGTTTAGCACACCATTTATCCCAGCGAGCCCACTTTACAACTGTCCGATTTTGAGCTCGAACAAAAAAATACTGAGAAGTGGGCTCACTAGGAAAATTGGTGTGCTCCTTTGGAAACTCCCTTTTTTCTTAGACCGGTAACTAGAAAAGGGTAATACTTTTTTTGAAATCCAAGAGGGCTATTTACCATGCATCACATATCGGGAGTTTCCAAAGGAGCACACCACTTTTCCCATCGAGTCAACTATCTAGTGTATTTTTTGTCAGGGCCACCCTTAAAAAGTGGGCTCACTAAGAAAAATGATGTGCTCCTTTGGAAACTCCCCACATATCGGTTGGCAAAGGAGTTACATTACCTCCTGAAAATCATGCCTACGTTTGAGAATAAATTCTAATTCCTACACTTGAGCGAATTTTTTTTTACTTTATTAGAGCATTTACCCTTTTATCTTCAAGCTTCAACCTCCTAACTTTATGGTTTGATCTTTCTCCTCCTTCTTCGAAATCATGTTGGAGTCTTCCTCCACATTGAGTACTACCGCGAAGTAGGGGTGAGCACGTATCATCGGTTTTGGCTTGATTTTTCTCTAATTTGGGAAAAACTGAACCGATTAGGAATAGGAACCGGAGCCGAACTAATTCGGTTTGGTTTGGTTCGGTTAGAACTGAATTTTGAATTTAAAAATATTTAAAATTTATAGTTTTAATTGTTTTAGTAAACATATTTCTTTAAATTATCCAATTTGTGTTGAATTTATTATCTATAATATGTGTGTGTGTTTTTATATATGTATACATATATGTTTATATGATTAATTACACTCAGATCCCTTATAGTATGAGGAGTATATAACTTATCATTCCTGAAATTTAAAACTCTCACTTAGACCTCTTGAATTGCAAGAAACAAACTGAAAGGGAAGCTCAGATGAAAATATTTTTTCTGTGGTACACCTCCATAGTACAGAGGGTCTGAGTGTAATTAACTCATGTTTATATTAATATAAGTATATATATATATATATATATATATATATATATATATATATATATATATATATATATATATATATATATATAATTTTTACATCAATTTGGTTCTGTTTTAGTTTTCAAAACTCGAAACTGAAAACCGACTGAATTATTTCGGTTCAGTTCGGTTTTACTTAATCGAGTCAGTTTCAGTCAGTTTTTTGGTGGTTTTAACCGAACTCTTCAGGCATAAGGCTGATCTCATAGCTAAAGAGTCTAGTTGATCCATGGAAATTGCCAAGGCCTAAATCTCATGCTATGAAGTAGATCTTTTTCATAAGGAGACCCCCTTCTCCAAAAACAATCATCCAAAACTCTACTCTGGTGGCAGAAACTCCATTACCAACTCTCCAACTAGCTTTTTTGGTGTATATACTCATGCCCTTAGACTATGAATTAGCTTTTCTTGCCTCCCTTCTTCATTAGAATTTTTCATTTTCACGGTGTAGAACTGAACCCGTTAACTCCAAATGCTCTAAGGTTAATTGTATCCTTTACTTCATGTTCTTAATAGGTCCAACCACAAAACTTTTCAATTTTTCTATGTCACCAAGTCGACAACCACCAATAATTCTTGGATTTATTTCCCTGATCGATTTGTTAAGTAACTCTCAACTATCCTTCAAACAATAAAGAAGGATAGGGATAAATTTATTTTAGTAAGTATCCCAGTAATAAACTTCTCGCGGAAGTTTCTGTATTATGAGACTAGGAGGTCGGACACCAAAATTTTGATAGGACTGCTATTTAGACCAGCTTTATTATATGGTACGGAATGTTGGGCTACAAAAAAACGTCATTCACAGAAGATAAGTGTAGCAGAGATGCGCATGCTCCGTTAGATGTGTGGCAACACTAGGAGAGATAAAGTGAGAAATGAAGATATTCGTGCTAAAATAGGTGTAACTCCTATCGATGAGAAGATGCGAGAAAATCGCTTACGATGGTTTGGTCATATGCAACGTAGGCTATAAATGCACCAGTTCGACGAGAGGAGTTTATTAATGTAGGACAAGTTAAAAAAACGAAAGAAAGACCAAAAAAAAAATACGGATGGAGGTGATACGAAAATATATGGATTCTAGAGGTTTAAATGAGGAGATATTGCTTGATAGAAATGAATGGAGAAGAACTATCAAAGTAATCTATCCGACGTAATTCTTTTTTGATTCATGTAGCCTATCCAAATACTTGGAATGAAAAGCTTAGTTGTTGTTGTTATAATCCGAGCTGGTCAAGATTGATTATCCAAAATGAGAAATCCAGACTCGTCAACTTTGGACAGGTTGTTACAATTAGAAATTAATTTTCAAGTGCATCATTTTTTCGAATTATGTATAAAATTTATATTATTTTAGAAAATCAATATGGTATTTTTAAAAAAAAATTAATTTCTAAGAGACAAAATCTAACTGTTTTTTAATAATATTTAAGATAATATTAACAAATCCAAACTCCTCCATGATTCTAAATTTATGAAAAAAACTATGTAATATATATAAAAATTTCTACCTCACTTCTATGAAAAAAATTATACTATCACTAAATCTTTACGAAATAAATATATATATAAAAAAAAGGAAATTTCATGATCTTAAATTCGCAAACCAACAAATCTTTCTGATAAATTCTATTTCAGCACACCAGCGAGTCCACTTTTGTCAGTCGGGAAACAATGAAACAATGGTAAAAAAAATAGTAAACTTGAAATTTTTTACAACTTTAAGCGGTGGGCTCACTGAGCGATGTTGTGTGCTCAAATAGAATTCCCAAACTGCGTGCCTACGGAGCTTTGCCATCATTCCCCTGTCTATCTCCCCTTTTAACTCTCGCTCCGACGGCACCCCGCTCAGTCCCCTCACTCTCTTCCCAAAATGGCCAGAATAAAAACCAGACGCTCCATCACCGCCGCCGCCGCCGCCGCCGCCGCCGTGCCAGCCCCGGCTGCCACCATCCCTCCCACTCAAAATCCAAATCCAACTCCAACTCCAAATCCAAATCAAAACAAGGAAGACAAAGAAGAAGAAGCACACGAAGAAAATCAAGAAGAAAGCACCACCTCCCTCCTCCTCCTCCCCCTCGACCCCATAACCTCCGCCATCACCCTCTCCCTCCGCTTCCTCTCCGACTCCGACCTCCTCCTCCTCCCCTCCCAAGCCCTCCCCCTCCACTCCCTCCTCCACTCCTCCGCCCTCTCCCTCGCCTCCATCCTCTCCTCCTCCAACCCCAACCTCAACAACATCTCCGATCTAAATCCACTCCACCCATCCCCATCGCCATCATCCAAAATCTCATTTGTATCTTCCTTCCCCTGGTTCCGCCGCTTCCTCGCCTCCTCCACCTCCCCCTCCGACCCCCGCTGGGTCGACAACTTCCGCATGTCCAAGCCCTCCTTCTACCTCCTCCTCCAGACCCTCTCCCCCTCCCTCCTCTCCCTCTCCTCCTCCCCCACCTCCCCCGTCCCCCCCGACCACAAGCTCGCCGCCGCCCTCTTCCGCCTCGCCCACGCCGCCCCCTTCTCCCTCGTCGCCCGCCGCTTCGGCCTCAACTCCCCCTCCCTGGCCGCCCGCGCCTTCTACGAGACCGTCCGCGCCGTCTCCCTCCGCCTCCCCCACCTCTTCGAGCTCTCCTCCGACACCCCCCGCATCGTCCACGGCTTCAACTGGATGTCCCTCCCCAACTGCTGCGGCGCTCTTGCCTTCTCCCGCTTCCCCGTCGCCGGCACTGCCAACGGCGGCGGCTCCCTCGTTGCCCAGTGTCTCGTCGACTCCGAGGGACGGTTCCTCGACGTGTCCGTTGGCTGGCACGGGTCGATGAGTCCGGCCGATATCCTGCCCAGGACGAAACTCTATAGCGTGCAGGCCGCGGTGCTCGGCAGCAATGAGGTGCTGGTGGGGGGAATGCAGGTGCCGAGGTACTTTATCGGGGGTTCCTGCTGCCCGCTGCTGCCGTGGCTGCTGACGCCCTACAAGGATTCAGATTCGGACGCTAGCTCGACGGGGGCAGCGTTTAACACGGTGCATGCCCGGGGGATGGAGCTGGCTGAGAGGGCGTTCTCGAGGCTGAGGGCGCAGTGGAAGCTGCTCAGGACGGAGTGGAGCGAGGAGGTTGTTGAGGCACTGCCGTATGTTGTGGCTGCAAGCTGCCTGCTGCATAATTATCTTGTCAAGTGCAGCGAGCCACTGGCCGAGGAGACGGAGGGATGGCATGCGGAGATGGTGATTGAGGAGTATGAAGGGAAGGGGGACGAGGGCGGGGAGAGGATCAGGAATGCAATTGCATTGCACTTGAGCCAGGTAATCTGCAAGTGAGTGGTAGATAACAATGCACTTTGCTGTCTATCCTATTTTGTACAGTCGTTTGCATATTGAGTCGTAGCGGATGCATGAATTGGAATTGCGTGGTAACTCCGAGGATTGCTTCTTTTGTTCTATGTATCTAACTATCTATTATGTTAGCTATTTCAGTTCTATGCTAATCCAGGATTTCTAGAGATCCTGTTATGTTTGGTCTTAAAGTTTTTATCTTGGCCGAAATATTGTTCTCTTGCCAGTTAGAATAAGTAAAAAGCTCGTGTACCGATAGGTAGTTGCTGTTCAATTTTCTCATAGGACAGCATTTACATGTATTCAAATTGTTTGCTAACATCTTAGAACTCCATCAGATAACGGTTGTAGGTTCTTTTAGCAGCTAATTAAGCGTGTGTTGAACTTAGAAAATTTACAATGAGGGGATTAAATTTTTGGAATCTACTTTAAGTTTTCATGAAGTCACTTCTGGGACTATTATACTAGCATCTTGTGATTCTTGTTTTCTGATGGGTTATATAGATATCGGAGTATGTATTGTACAATGCTTTCTTGCTCCTAATTTCAACAAATTTTTGACTGTCATAGAGCTTTGACAGGTTGACAGCTGGTTTTGAAAATTGGAGCATTTCTTCTGCCAGAACTTTCTCTAATTTAATTTACTTTGAGCTATGTAAGACTCCAGTTTTTATGGGAAAAAGCTTAGATGATCCTTCTGCTTACTTTATGTCTTTTAATATTATCCACTCTCAATTATCATAAATCAGTAACTGTCACCAACTTAATGCGTAGTTCTCTTTTCTCATTGTAGTTATTCATGAACCTAATTGCTTGCAACGATGTTTAAAATAGCGGTGATGGTAATGCAACATTTTGCCTATGTTAGGGTGCATTTCGTATAGCGTAATGTATAATATAGATTATGCAATATTCTATTTATTTAATAAAAATAAATACAAACTATATATAATATTTTTTATAAATTAGAAAATAAATTTAGAAATTCTAATAAAAGAATATGAAAGTATTCTATAAACATAGAAACTATTCTAAGTTTTAAAAAAGTGTCAAAATAATTTTGAAATTTATCTTCATAAATTATATTAATTTCTCAATCGTAATTTCAGTCATTCCAAATAAAAAAAATCAAATTTATTTATTAAAGTTTTAGTCATCATCAATGTTGTGATTAATATAATCAACAACATTCTAAAAATTACTCAAAAATAGTAGCAAATATGGTAGCATATAACGTAACACAATGCAAGATAAAACGTAAAATAATGTCGAAAATGTATTGTTACAATTCTCTGAGTTATATTCAACTATTTGATGGTGTTGGATTTGGGTTAAATATTATAAAGCAATATAACGGTTTTCATAATGTGTTACTTTAATATTGACTTGAGGTCCATCTCTAATTTAATTAGAGTGAAACATAGGGCATATAAGAATTATCAAGAATGGTATAGTAGAGAATTTGAGATGGAAGGGAATGACCTCAGTTGAATCTCACTTGAATAACTTAAGAGAAGCTATATATGATAGTGAATATTTCAGGGCATAGTGATCAACAGAAGTAGGGTATTCACAACGGGATCCACCTTGAATAAGTTGACACCATAGTTATTCATAAAAATTTAAGCAATCATGAAGATATTTGGGAACTTCATCCGCAAGTTGTTTGCTGTCAGTTGCTGGCGGGTTCTGGGATTTTTTTGGTTTCTGAGTGAAGGCCATTAGGGATGTGTAGTGACAACCTGATGTGCATGTAGCAGATTGGGATGCAAATAAAGCTCCATATATTCAATATCTAAAGTTATTAAATAGAAGACTAGGGGTGGATTCTCTGAGTGAAAATGTTAATATCTAGATGATACTCTTAAGAGTTTCTTGTCGTCTTGCTTCCATATTTGCTTGTTACTTCAAGAATTTGGGGTGGGTCGATTTGAAAGATTTGATTTCAATATTATATGTCCTCAGTGTATTCTTATTTTCATTATATTTCCTTTTTCGTTTTATTATTGGGATACCACTTCATGAGAAATGCTAAGATGAATCAACTATCCACGATCATCATCTTCACATGTTCCTGTAGATTGAGCCTTTTGTCTCCTAAGAGCTGCCTTATTAAATATTATGCAATAACCTTGACTACCCATGGATACTGTCCAAGAGAATTCTTAGAACTCAGTCAGATTAGGCTATAATGTAATTTGATTTCACTTTGGTTCATTTCAGTGTGATCCTCTTTGGGATGGTTGTGTGGACCAAGGGATACAAGCTTGGGCATGTACTTATCATCTTTCTCATTTCAAAGAACCAAGGTTACCCATAAGTTCTGTGTTTAAGACTTGTGAAAAGTCTCTTCCAAGAACTGCACAATTGGAGGATGCTATTCAATTGAGTACTTCAAAGAACCACTTCAAGGTTTGAAGTCATTTGGGTTCTCTTCCTAAAGTACCAACCATTTTCTTTGGAAAGATAACTAGATTATAACACAACTAGAGCGATTTATTCATTGATGACATGCTAGGGTCAATACACTTGTAAACAGGGTGAATCGAGCAGCTATTGTTAGGCTCATAGATGTTTAAGAAGATAGTGATAACAGAAATTAGGTTCGAAATTTTTTTAAGGTTGATTCACATGATCTCTTTTTTGGAGGTCGTTGGTGGTACCACCATGGCAAACATATTTCCATGTTGCACAACGAAGAATGCTGCAAGTTACACTGACTACAATTAATACCAAAGAGGGAGCTTTTGAAGCATCCTGTATTGTGGTTGTGAGCTGCTTGCTTCATAATTTTGTGAAGTACGGTGAGCTGGTGCTGGAGGAGCTGGAGCTATGTCGGGTTGAGATGGGGCTCAAGGAATTTGAGGGCAAGGGGATGAGGGTGGGGAGAGGGTCAGAGATGTGATCCCTTCACATTTGGCCAGGTAATCTGCAAGTGATAGCAATGCCTCTGCTTTATATCTAAGTTTGTTGAATTGTATCATAATGTAGTAATGGTTTCATGGAATGCACTTGCAGGCTTAATTCAAGGATTGCTTCGTCACTTTCTTTTTTTGGTTTGTCTGTATGATAGCCAATTTGAGCTCTAGAATTCCGAGAGGTCCTGTTATGTTGTCATAAGTCATATGCCATATACGTCATACATTTGTTTGGCACAATGGCACTAATGGATCTTAGAGTTTAGTGTTGACTTCTTATATTGTTTTATCTCAGAAGTTATAATAAGTAAGAACAGGTCATAAATGAATAGATTATTGCTGTCTAATTTTCTGAAAGATGTCAACTGCTGTCCATAATTGTTGTTGCATGAATTCAAAAAATTTGCTAAAATGTTAGAACTTGAAGAAATCGTACTTGTTGGTTCTGTTAGCATCCTACATATTATTGATACTTCGAAAGAGTCGTATCAATATGTTACATGTATCCAATACTTGAACCCTCCGATACTTCATCCTACATGTCTTTGATACTCTTCTCTTATCCAAAAATTTTGACATATTCATTGTGTTGAAAATGTATCATCGACATATGTTAAAGTTAAAAATAGAATGTTGTTGGGGTAATGATTATATTTGGTTTGCTGATACCTTGTGTTTGTTTAATCTGTCTACTTCTTTAATGATGAATATTATAATTCACATAATTATTAGTTTAGACAATCAGAAAATACCTCATATATTTGAGTCACTAAATATTATAATTTTATTAATGATTTATTCATAATATTTCAGTATCCTATAATTTTTTTATTTGCCTTCCCCTTGTACCTATCATATCTGTATTGAGCACATGGATTTGTATGCGTGCACTCGTACTTATACTTAATTTTTTCTATACCCATGCTGTACATGTACCAGTTTTTCCAAATTTGCATTACCACAGTGTCTACCAATATATATCCATGTCCATGTCTTGCAGTTTGCATCCGACTAAGCATTAATTGGACCAAGAAATTGATAATTAGTGAATGCCAATGTTGCTACTCCTTGATTAATGCATGTTCCGGTCTTCACTTAATAAAAAGAAGTCAAGTTTTCGTGAAGTCATTTCTGGGAATATTGGCGTCCTGTGATTCTCTGAAGGATTTCCTGCTTCTCGTTCATTGAAGCTTCTGTATGGATTTGGCATATATTAGTGTGATTTTGACCTGCATCCTAAACTCAAAGTTTTCAGCAAATCACTTTATGGTTTTACTACCAGTTTACGTCATTCTCATTAAAGTTGCGTTGAAATATTAGCTTGCATGGTGCTCGAACGGACACATAAGGAACAAAGCTAGTTAATCTATTTGGTTGTGCATTCGTGTACTGTTTCGAAACTAGCACAATCAATTGGTTAGCAAATTGTTCCAGCTTCTTAGGCAATATTTTTCTCATCACTGTGATTTGGCATAGGCTAGGATTCAATTCTACCACTGCATGTAGGCTATTACTAATTTACTTGTGTGTGCGCAGGGCGAGTCAATGGTTCGTAAATTTTTATCTATTGCATCCATTTGTGGAGCTACTCTTCCTTCTAGGTGGCAAAATGTTCTTTCCTAAGTGTGTTATACTTGCTCAAGTTGCTGTTTTCTGCATAGTTTGTTCATAATCTATATTAATTTCTTATTAGGTTACAGCTGTATTTGTGCTGAAAATTTTTCAGTCATCACACTAAAAAATGTCCTAACTTTGTGATATCCATCTTGTCATTTATTTTGAAGAATAGAATTTTGTCATTGGACCTTTTTTTGTTACTTTCAGCATTTCTGTGACCAACGTTATTGTTAGCAGTTGTTAGGTTTTGTGGCTCTCTGTAATTTCTTTTGCACCACTCTTATTTAAAGTCTCAACTTTTTTAGTCTGATTATGACTAATACTGGTAACATTATTGGACCCGACAAAATCTGTTAGATTGTGGTGAGATCTACGACAAGACTCATTATTATGGGAAAAAGAGAGAGATGAGCAAGTTACCCAAACAAACTATAGTACTTTCCTTTTGAACATTACAACTAGATTTCTAATTGTGTTAGATGTCACAACATTTTACATTTATTTTTTTACCGTTGTCTTATTGACCTTGAACACTTTCAGCCTTTCAGGTAATCCCATGGTGATGTTTTAGTGTACTTATTTTTATATCAAAGTTCTATTGAATTAGAATTTTATTGTCCTTTTTTAGTGACTTTTAATTATAGAAACTCATAAAGTTTTTCAAAATTTTTATTGAAGGAAAGAGGATAGAGAAGACAATTGAGCTTCACATATTATATTAGCATGTCCTTTTAAAGTGCATGTTGGGTTATTAACTTTTAGACTTGTTTATTTCCTTTTTATGCATGATGGTCTGAAGATGAAATGAAATGCTTTTTGTATCTTGCAAAAGAAATGTGTCATTCACATTGCATGAAATATATCATATCAGTGTAATGTATCTTTTCATTATTTTCATTGAAATGCTTTGTATCTTTTCATATCAATGTAATGCATCAATGTAATATTATCTTTCCATTGAAATATATCATATCAATGAAATGCTTTGTATCTTTTCACAATTTCTCTTAAAGCAAAGACGATAGAAAAAACAATTGAGCTTCACATAATATAATAGTATGTCCTTCAAAGTGCACATTGGGTAATTAACTTTTAGACTTTTTATTTCCTTTTTATGCTTTATGGTCTGAAGTTGAATGAAGTGTTTTGTGTCTTGCAAAAGAAATTGTCATTTACCTTTCATGAAATATGTCATATCAATGTAATGTCATCGTTTATTAGCAAATTGAAAAATACGATTGTTACTTCATTCTAGAAATTAATAGTTCTCTAAGCCAGTAATAAAGAAACCACTACTAAGTGTCATCATTTTGCAACTACAAGCTGAAATTAATCGCATCTTTACTTTACTTCAAAATTTCCTTCCAACATGAATTCATGTGCTTCTTTTTGGTAGTACACAAGTTCTATAATATTGTATAAAATTGAATAGGGAAATGAAAGAAAAAGCAATGTCCCTTAATTAACAATTTTTTGTTTTTATGTAATGGATCTATTTGTTTTTACGAAGACGTCAGAGAAAATGTAGGGACACCTACAGAAATCGTGTCAATTCTTATTGTATTTATTCTGGTAGAATTTGTTTCTCATTTTTTTTTTTTTTTCTTTCTATCGTTTTTTAGGGACTTCTAGGAATTTCAATGCATAAGGAATTAGGAGAAGTCTTACAAGTGTACTATAGATCTATAGACTTCATACTTTGATGTAGGTAAACTTTTTCTGAGAATTTATAGAACTATGAACTTTGGCTTAGTTGGTGGCTTCATATAAAGTTAATCTTGGTTGTGCGAAAGAAAACTAAGATCTCTCGAGCTCTGAACCCAAATTGAATAGTTTTCTCAGTCTATTTGAGATCTGAAATATCTGTTATATCATTCTATTTAGGATCTCAGCAATTTGGCAATCGGTTACTATCTTGACTTTGCATTAGCACAGATTGATCTTATATTTCTGTAATTTTGTGTGCATCAGGTGTCACAGTCATTGTCTTCTTGCAACTTGATCCTTGGCTGTTCCCTTGCAAAACATTCGGTTTAATTTTTTTTTTTTTTCAATTGCATAAATAGTGGAAATTGAAGCAATTTCAAATATTTTTCATCGTTGAAAATTGTTCTATGCACTATGTGTATATAGCTTTTGGCTGCAATTTGATGGTCCTCATTAGTAATTTCATAGACTGTTCAACAACAACATGGTATATATATTAGATTGGAGAATAATATGCTATTGTTGAACTATACAACTAATCCTGCAATTTTCCTAAATCATTTTAAAACTAAGGAAGTGGAAATTCTTATTATCTTGATTGTGTATGTTGATACTTGACAAAGGAAACTGTGTAGATGGTAACATAGCTTCTTCATTGATACTACAGTCACAAGTAGCAGTTTACATGTCTATTAAATTTCAGTCCTTTTCCTATTATCTGTAGTTGTTATTTAATATATAACTTTTAACACCGCTGGTCTTGTGCTTAAAGTTTTTATCATTTCACTGTCTATTTCATGTCAGGATAAATGAGGAGGGTTGTGGCAGGTTGTGATAAGTTGTGATAGCCAACGTCAAATTTTTCATTCCCTCATGGACTCTACTATAGATATCCTTCTCCAAAAGAAAAGAGGATGGATCTTTTACCAAGAGAAGCATATGTATTCAAGAGAAAAGAGAGAAGAGGAAGAGATCTTGCTCAATTTCTCTAACTCAATACACACATGCTGAAACGGCTATTACTGTTAAGGATTGAGAGCTCTCTCAGTCGAACCTTGTAATTTTTGTCTCTACTCTACTTTCTCATTTTCACTCCCCATTATCTAGTTTGTATTGAATTCAGTTCGAGTAGTTTAGTCAAATGAATTTAGGTGCAAATATTTGGTGTCATCTATTGGGACATAGATTGTCAACTACATTGAACACACATTTCAAGAAATACAAAATCCACAAAACTCATCATCTTCCCTAGATATAAATTTTGACGCCCCAATTATCCTCGGTCACTTAAAGATGCTTACTGACAAGATAATCACACTAGCACATATAATCCATGGAAGCCAGTCAACTTGGGACAATCAGTCCCTTGATGAAGGTCCTTAAGGACTACAATGGAGGGGCGAGAACCAATCTCGCACCTCCCACCCTTGCGAGGGCTTGATGAAGGTCCTTAAGGACTACAATGGAGGTGCGAGAACCAACCTCGCACCTCCCACCCTTGCGACCAAGACAGAAACAGGGCGAGAACAAACATAGGTAAGGAGATCAAAATGATAAAGTTTCATCCTCTCACCGAAGGAACACTAAGACAATCCAAGACAACAAGCTTTTCGGCCATCATGAGCCTGTCTATGGAGAGATCCTTCAGCTAGGGTTTTAAGTTTAAACTCCCCAACCTAGGAAGAAGTATGACGAAACGAGCGATCCTTATGATCATATTACCAATTTTTAGGCTATCATGCACTTGCAAGGAGTGAATGACATCATATGTCAAGCATTCTCTATAACCTTAGATAAAGAGGCATGCGCCTGGTACCAAGTCTGCCCCCCGAATCAATCGAGGAGTTTGACCATATCAGGCAAGCATTTATACAAATAATTCTTGGTGATCAAAAACACCAAGAAGATGATGACCTCCCTCTTCAGTCTCGAACAAAAGCGACATGACTCCCTCGGGGACTTCTTAAGGAGATTGAACGAGGCCAGACTTCAAATTGAATACTAATTGTCAAACATCGTTCTCGTCGTGCTCATGAGCAATGTCCCTAACATACACGTAAGGCTCTCCATTGGAAAACGCAGGCCAATAACTATGGATGACCTCTTGGAGCAAAATTATAAATATATCATCTAATAAGAATCGAAAATGACTTTTAAAGGTCAGGAGTCTCGGAAAGCTAAAGAACTAACCAAGCATAAGGGGAAGGAGCACGAGAGAAGGTGAAACCCACTAAAGTGGAGAGTTGCTAGATGCACCCATACTTTTCCTAGTGAACCCCAATTTTTTAGTGAGCCCCAGCGTAGTTTAAAATATGCCCATTTTTTCTTAGTGAGTCATTTTTTTTTTTCAAGTTTGCCCTTGTAACTACCAATCCATTTTTTAAGTGGAAAAATGGGGCTCATTAATAAAAAAGGGGCTCTCTAAGAAAAAAGTTGGGGCCACTAGGAAAAAAGGAATGGATGCTTTCGTTGGGAAGAAAGAGATGGAAATTTGAGTTTTTTTTTTTTCTTCCTTTCATCTCTTTTGTTGCTTCTTCTTCTGCTTCTCTATTCTCTTCTTTTATTCTTTTTTTCACTTTTTTTAATCTGATTTTTTTTCTCTCTTTCTTCTCTTCTCTGTTTTTTTCCCGCTCTCAATGAAAAATAGGGAACCTCGGCCAAAAACTTGCACCGCCTAGATCACCCCGCTATCTCACACCCATAACTTCTCTCTCTCCGGTTCCGTCGTCTGCTGCAAAAGAGCAGTCCGCATCACCTAGAAGACGTCATGTACAAGTCTAATGCTAGAGGCCAGCCGAAGGTGCAACCCCGGCCAAAACTTGCACTGGACATGTTGGCAGTTCCGTCCAGAGCAGTTAGGCCGGTTAAGAGACACCGGCCAGCTCCATGTTGCAGTTTTCTGCTACTCTGCTGGTCGGGGTGTACACCCCGATGTGGGGTTTTGTTGGACAGCGTATACACCCCGGCCTGGGCTTCTTTTTTATCGGGGTTGCAATGTCGACCAGCGAATATTAACTTATAAACACATGCCTAGATAAGTTATCAATCAAAAATTATTTGAACTTACAAAATTAGTTAATTTAACAACTAATCGTTATATCAAATACCACATATGATAATATTCAAACACATTACTTGTATATGTTATGGATGGGCACAGTAAGGATAAAAATATAATATTTTTTATATGTTAGTTTTCAAACTTCCAAAATTATCAAACACAAAGATTACTGATGTTACAAAATTATTAGCGCTATGTACAACCTAGTGCTACTGCACATTGCTGTACAAATTTTCATTCACAACTCTATTATCTCATGAGTGGCGACGAAATGCGAAACGATTTGCTTGAATTTATCGATATGTCCCAAGTATATTGTGTCCCAGCTACTGATATAGTTCATCTCGACTTAATCTCTTATACATACAGACTGGAGCAGAGACTGATAGTTGATTTGTGCCCGGTGCTTGATCAGTGCCTAGTGCTTCATAGCGAAATAGACCCAAAGACCCGCAAACATCAACCCTATGGCAAAACTAACACCTGAAGTTGTTAGCATTGAGCAATGATCAGAATTTGTAGAACTTGTAGGAATGCCTAAAGAAGAAAAAAGTTATGATTTGTACCAAGAACAGATTCGACGATTCGGAAGAGTTTCCTGCAGCTCGATCCATGTTTGGTTCCGTTGCCCGTACTCCCGAACGGGCACTTGCATTTGTAGCCAAGGATCGCATTGCGACAGCGAGCTCCTCTAATGCAAGGAGTGTTATCCGCGACATTCATCGATATATGTTGTAGTTAGAAGCAAACTAGAAACATTGCTTAGATTACAAACATATAAGATCAATGACATAATCGATTGTAGCATCACCTTGACTACCATTGGATCCATTGAGATAGGGATTGCCATCGAAGCCCTCCAAGCAATGGCAAAAATATCCTCTTCTTCCCTCCAAACAGTATACATTCTCTCCACACTTGAGACACTTTGAGCCATCAGTCTCTGCTCCAATCTCCTAGCCAAGTCTTAGTGCAATCCTCATCCTCTCTCTAAAGTCACCCAACTCAACCTCTCTTATATAAATATTGATACCCTCTTGTCTGCTTCAATTTTTCCATCCAAAACCCTACCCGAATGATGAAAGGCTAATGGGCTCGACAATACCAAAACCAAAACCCTAACCCTAGCTGAGTACTTTATTTGATTTAATTTGTGAAAAAAAAAGGAAGAAGTAGGAGAGAGCCAGTCTTTTCCCTCTGCCGACACAATCGAACAACCCAAGAAGAAGAAGTAGAGCAGCAACAACAAAAAGATCAGGGACTGGGGCTTACTAAGAAAAACGAACTGAGAGAGATGAGGGAATGGGGCTCACTAAGAAATTATAAGGGTAATTGGATCCAAAATTATAAATGACAAACTTGTAAATAATAGGACTCATTGTCCTGGGACTCACTGAGAAAAATATGGGGCACATCTAGCAACTCTCACTAAAGTGCCGCAAGGATCAACAAGAGGAATGCTGGGGAAATAATCGCCAGGCTCCCAAAGGCAACTTTGCTCCCCTCAACTCCTCCAAATCCCACTTCCTCAATCAGGTCCAAAAGAAAAGCTACCTTGCACAACCTCCTCACCCTATCAAAACACTTGCTGTCAGAAAGTACTTGCGACGGTTTTGTGAGTACCACAAGGATATCAGTCACACGACCAAGTAATGAGAAGAACTCCCGCCACCAGCCAGGAACGCTTAGGCACTGATGGAAGGCTCCATGGGAGCTCGAAATTTCTCCAACAGCATGAAGAGCACGATGACGGTCCACCGCAATAACTTAAATCGCTTCAAGCAGGTGAGCACCTGGCGCTAAGGCGATTAGCCACAAGATCTTCTGTCATAGGTAATATATGTTCCAGCAAAATTAGAAGTCCTATGGGAATTCAGTATTCACGAGGCAACTATAGTGGATCACTACAATGGTCCACTCGGTGAACTAACTCACTATAAATGGGTGCAGCATAGTGTTAAAGCCAAATGCCCAAGACGAATAAGCCAAAACCCTGCGACGACCTTGGAGGTCAAAAGAATAAAGTCACCACACCCAAGATACATTATAGGCCACCACATCCAAAGCGTAGCCGTTATACCCACATGGTGTGTTACAAGTCACCACACCAAATGCGGTTTACATATACACCCAAGGCGCGTTATAAGCCGTCACACCCAAAGCATATTACATGTACAAAAAGTTGTAATGTGCAAAAAGTTGTAATGAGCAAAAAGCTGTCAACCCAAAGGCACATTGCAAGAGCTGAAGACGTTACTTCCAAGGCGCTTCAAACAACCCTTATATAATCGAGTACCCAGTACCAAGGCAATTATCCATAAATATGACTAGACAGGTCCAAAAAATTCTTCCAAGAAATTACCTCATAAAAGTCATAACAATAATTTAAGAGCTAGGCGGATCGAACTCAGAAGTGGAGAGCTATTGTTATTATATAATTTTATGATTGTAAGCCAGAATAAAAGCCCATTGGATAAAGGCTCAAGAGACCCATAAGCTGGCAAAGACCGCAAACTCAAAATCTTCTTAAAAAATAACATAATATTCGATAGAGTTAAATTTGCCAAATCTACGAACGAAAAAAAGAATAATCTCACTCTATTCATATACATTGAAACTAGAATATTTGGAAGTATGCATTATTCCATTCCCTCCCATACTACTATAGATATGCCTTTCTCCAGACGAAAAGGGGACGAATCTTCAACCAAAATAAGCATCAGTCAATATTGAAAATAACGCATTATGAAACCCGTTATATTCCGTTACATAACCTAATGGAACTCCAATGCTACATAACAACTGGAAATAACTATAACAATACATTTTTTATTTTATTTTACGTTATATTGCGTAACGTTACGTTAAATTACATTATTTACAATTATTTTTTTTAGTAATTTCTATATTATTGTTAATTATTATTATTTTGATTATTAGCGAATTGCTATAATTTTCTTATTTGATTAGTTGTTGGCTTGTTAGATTGCTTGTAAAATTGCTAACTAGCGAATTTGCTATTGTTTTATTATTCGCTTGTTTAATTCCTCTCTAGTTGTTAAAATATTTTACTTGTTGATTCTATTGAATTTTTAACTAAATTGAAATCAACAATTACAAGTGAGATAAATTGAATATTACAAAATATAAATTACAACAATGATAATAACTGGATTTGAAATTAAAAAATTAAAATATTGTTTTCTTATTTTAATTATGACTGAAATTATAGGTTCGACTTAATATAATTTATGAAAATAAATATGAAAATTATTGTAAAACTTAATATAAAATTAAAATAGATTATGTATTACAACATAATTTTATATTCTTTTTTACATATTTTAAATTTAATTTTTAATTTATAAAAATTATTTTATATAATTTTATATACGATACGTTACATGCGATATAACCTAATAAAGACAAAACGTTACGTTATTGTTATCGCTATTTTAAACATGCATCTGTATTCAAAAGAGAAGGAGAGGTAAGGGAGAGGGAGAGAGACCTTATTTTCTCCACCTCAATAAAAATACATGCCAAAATGGATATTACTGTCGAGAGCATAGATCGTGAGCTCTCTCTCTCGTTTGATCTTTTCTTATGTATTTGCTCTATTTTCTCCCTCACTTCCTGCTATCCGATTTGTGCTGGATGCGACCAGAGTAATCTAGTCGAATGAATTTTGACGCAAACACCAACACTCGCTTCATACTCTTCTCCATGCTCTGATGCATGAACAATAGCAATAAAAAATAATACTGTAATCATTTTTTTGCTAGTTACTGTAGTCATCATTGGAGTTCATAATTTATTTTTTTTACTTCAGTTTGTTATATTTATACACTTCAAATGGAAAAAGAAAATTACAAATATGCAGCTGTAATATATGGAGTCCATATAGATAGATTCCTGCTGCGAACAAAGCAATGGAAAGGACCAAATAACTAACATCTGATAGGACCAAGGATGTGCCAGTCATCACTAATCAACAACAACAATCAACTACAAAAAAACATGGAAGAAACTTCATTGCAGCATAAGTTAAAGCAGCATCAGACCAAAATTGACAAATATATATATATATATATATATATATATATATATATATATATATATATATATATATATATATATATATATTCAGCAAATAATTTACAAAGCTCCAGTGATTAAATACCAGATGATACCCCAGTCCATGATTTTCTCAGATTTCACAGTTTAATTCCCCATATTATTATTTCACCATATCATGTCTGGATCTAAATCCTCTCCCAAAAAAAAAAACAAATTAGGACATAAGAGAAAAAACAGTTAATTAGGAAAGATCTTAACTACTCATTAACTTAATGTATTTATTAAAATGCACTTTGGACACTCCTTATAATCTCTCATTTTGAAGAGCATCCAAATCCATCCTAACAATATTCAAATGAATAATGAAAAAGAATTGCAAAATACGAGATATATGAAAGAAAAACAATTAGTTTCAATACATCTTTCATAATTGTATTACATGAAAGCCATCATACAACTGATAGAGCCTTAATTCGATGGATATAGGAGGCTTTGCAGTTCAATTTTCAAGCAATATGTGCATACCTTAGTATTATGGATATTTACAATGTGACATAAGAGAAACTATACCAAAAAAAAGTAAAGAAAAAACAGTTATGGATCCATAAATATGAACAGACTTACTGTACAACAGGTGCATTTCTACCTCATTCCCTGCAAAAGAGCAGAGATTAATTGTCAGATATCAACACTTGGAAAGGTCTAAAGTGGTAAGCTCAGGGGATAAGGAATGGCGTTCAAGTCCTAGAAAAACCCCATACCTGGTGAAGGCTGCTCAAACTTCTATCCACCTTATCACACAAAATTACATATGCAAGAAATCAAGGGATCTGCTTCGAGGGCCATGTGTAGTAGACAACTGGCCAAAGTCAAATTCCAGGTCACATCCATTAGCATCTATGTTCTAGCTAATAGCCACATTCTTAGAGGGACAAGTTTCTGAACAACTCAAACAGCATGCAAGGCGTCCAATTAAGCCTGAAACTGTAGGTTGGCGGATATCATTTTCCCTTCTCTGCATAACTCGTAAGAACTCCTCTGAGCTTAAATGCCCATCGCAGTTTGTGTCAAATATGTGGAAGACAATGTCAATCACATTGTCAGACAAAGGAACTCCACAAACCTACAAGAGAAAAATTACAGCTATCTATCAGCACAAATGCAATTTTCAAAAAGAATCACAGATCAAACCATCAGCAATGAACAGTAAGGGTGGAAAACAATTTTTCGTTTGATCAAACAGGAAATTAGAAAATAATTGGAAGAAAATGGTAAACATCTTGCACCTGAGATGTGGCTCTTTTAAAGTCTTGTTTTGTCAATAAACCATTTACTTTTCCATAGCTGAAGATGGCCAGAGACAATGGTTGCAATTTCTTGCGTAAATCCGCAAATGCCTTGAATTCCTGAGTTTTCAATTCGAGCAAGCATAAATAAGAACTGTGCATGAGATTCAAACTGTAAAGAAGTGCAGCTAGAGTATGTATTACCTCAAAGGTAATGCATATATCTCTGATATGTTTGTTTCTGTCCACTTCATCTACACGATCAAGAAACTTATTTATATGGTTTATGTCAGCAGATGCAACCATTGAGAGTGCAAAATCTTTGGAAGATATGGATTTCCTTGACTTGAAGTCGTAATGATCAAACTCCAACCGCACAATCTATTATAAAATGTTAATAAATAAATAAATAAGATTATCATATGACACTTTAGAAAGATAAATCACATCAACAAACTGAACACTCAACATAACTTCTCCAATATGAATATTGCAGCACGGAACAACTGAAATAAGACTAAAATCATATATACTTGTTAGAAAGTAGAAAATCCATGGCTTTATAGCCTTTTTGCTGATTACCTTCTTATAATATCCTATTACTCTCACAAGCAACAACGATATGCATAAGAAATAAGAGTATCAGTATTCTGTGAAATGTTTAAGAATAAAGAAACCGTAGCTGGCACAAACAGTTATAGTGCTGATGATGACTGGGTAGTGGTAATATTGGCGTCGGAAGGCACCAACAGGTTAGAATCACATTTGCTGTATCTAAGCCATTCCAAACAAGGAAACTATGGTCAACAAACAGACAGGCTTGCCATAATCCTGACAGGCAGTTAGCATCTTCCAAATTCTCCTAGACTAGAGGCAAACAGTCCACTGTCCAGAAGAAGGGAAAGGTGATATAGAGAATTATTCTCAGGCATAGATGAAGCCAAGAACAGACCATGATATAAAAGAATGTGAAAAGGGGATCAAGAATGCTCTGCAGAGTGATCCGATGTGAATGGGATAAAAGAATAATTAGTTGCCAATTTTATAGGTAATAAGGAAAAGATAGCTGGTTTTGAAAGAATTGTCAAGTGAAAATATTAGCAGGAAAAGAAAGAAGAATAAAGCAGATGATGAAGAACTTAAAAGATGATTGAACTTAAAAAGATGATTAAACTTGAAAAAGACCATTTGAAATAAAAGTTAATACCTCATCATGCAAGTCCCTCAAAAACTGGACAAACTTGTCATGCTGAAGTTTTTGTTTTCCATCCTTGCCAAAAAATAATTCCACGAGGCCTGCATCTTCAATAGACCCATGAACTTTGAGACCTATACGTACCCCATTGCTATGACAAGCCCCCTGCCTGTTAGAAGACCTCATCAAGGCCATTACTTTCTTAAATTCCTCCCTTCCAATCTCTCTGTACAATTACAGTTCAATAAATAAATGTCAATGAAAGTGCAAATTAAATTTAAAAATTAACAAAGAAAAACTAATCTAGCATCGAATCAAATGGATGACATGACATATACTCATGAAGAATAGTATTAATCTGGACTTGGACAAGAATGCTTAACTGCACCTATATTGTCACAAGTACATAAAGTACAATGAAATCAAATAACTTAAAAGAGCATGGGAGGGAAACATATTGCACTTTAATAGCATATAAAGAATGGAGAAAAGAACATTCCTAGTTCAAGATATAAATACTTTATAGTCAATTCAACGAGCAGCATTGAGCATAAAACAAACAGAGCTGCAACAAATAATTTAAGAGTGCCAGACTGAAAAGGGGACTTTTATTTGCATGTGTAATTAGTACAACAAGTTAGCTTTTATCATACCAAGAAAAACTATAAGATCCAACTACCCAAATAAAGAAGCATTTACTAAATGTAATATTGTGAACTGCGGGACTTGTTTTCCAATTTTTCAAGCAACAGAAAATGCAAAGGAAAGGTGCTTCGGTATTTCAGTGTATGTGACAACAATAAAAAATCACTGGAATTTCTCCAAGCTATCAGTAATAATTTCACAGTTTACAGCTACTAATATTAAATACAAAGTTCTGAGAATTTTGACAAAAAAATTTAACCTCGTCATCCAAAACATTGGCTTAGAAATATCGCTTGTACATTCAATAATCCACATTAGAAATGTGTAAGGACATGTCAAAGCTAGCAGCCTGACTGACTAGGTATTAGAATAAATAAGTTAACATTTGTATCACTCATGATTGAAAGTACCTTGATTAACCAGATTATTGTCATAATTAAGATGGCCACATTTAATGGTTGCACAGTTTTACCATGTTGCACTGCTACTAGATAGGCTAAGCAGTAGAACAAAGTTAATACTAGGAGTGGCTACTGGGCCGAACAGGTATGGCCTAGGCCTGGGGCAGGTGTGCCAGCGACAGGCTGGCCCCGGCCCGACTCATTGCCGATGGGCAAAAAAAGGTATGACCTGCTGGCCCAACCTAGGCATGTTGAGCAATCCCAAGCTGGGCTGGCCCGCCAAAAAAAAAATATTTTTTACAAATTTTAAGAAAATAAAAATTCTTTAAAATTTATAAGAACCTTAAAAAAAAATCTTAAATTAGAAAATTCGACAAAGTTAATACAATTTAGCTCTATAAATTACACAAATTTTAGTAATAACTCAATCAAATATAGAGTGGACAAATTCTATTGCACTATAGAATTATACAAACATATAATTTGACTTAATAAGAACTCACTGAAATGTCCTACTAAGCCCGAAGAGAGGGGAGAGCACCCAGCTTCCATAATAAATATCCAAAATAAATAGATAAGGAATTTTTTTTTAAATACCTATTAAACTTAGCTTTCGTAGGAAGAAAAATATCTTTAAGAAATGAATTATTTTTACTTTCTGAAATAATAAACTAATTTTGGTTAAAACATAAATACTAAATGAGTAATTAGATACATTCCAGAAATTATATATGCTGCATCCTCAAATACTTCTAAGAATGACAAATATAGGAAATAATTTCTCATTCTGTTTTAGTAAGATTGTATATTGGTAATTCCGTATCACTTAATAAGGTCATTGCATCTTGGTAAGGAAGACAATCTCTCAAGATATAATATATTGAGTTCCAGTAGGTTTTTATATGATGAGGTAAAACTTGCGGTTTTCACACCCACACAAATTGATATGAATGTTTACTTTCTAGGACCGCTAGCTCTCAAAGAAAATAATGTTTCTTAGTTTTATAGGAAATTATTAATTAATTTTAGTTGATCTTGTACACATAAGTTAATAATATGACAAACACAATGAACGTGAAACAATTTTCCATCCAAAATAGGTCTTAAATAACTTCTTAAATATCATGTTGTAGTATTCTCACTAGTATCATCAAATCGATTTTTTAATTATTTTTGGCAACATCTATTCATGATCAATAAAATGTGCAGCAACACAAAAATAGTGATTATTGTTGAGACCTTCTCAACGATTTACTCTACATGGCAAAGAAGAAAATATAACAATTAAATTTTGTTTTCGTTCTTCAAAAAATTTACATATATTTGATTTGCTCATATACTCCTAGAGACTTATTTAAATTCAAGATTTCTTATTACTTTTATTTACTTTTCGAATACGAAGTCTTATGCTATGTTAAAAGGCTGTTTAGTTATAGCAATTTATGAAGATAAATTATCTCTACCTAAAATAGGACTTATTTAAATGTTCGTAAGAAGTCACTATAAGTACTAATTTGAGTTCGTTATGGTTGATTAGGGACTGTGCCTTATCATGATTCCTCTTTAGATGACCAGATCCACCACCTTTAAGAAATGAATATATTTTTTGACATGTTTTACATATAGCTTTTCTTACACTATCTTCAAACATTTTTTTTCCAAATAGTTCCAAATATCAAATTTTGAAGCTCTGGAAAAAGTGGATGCATTGTGCGAAGAAGCAGGAATATTAGCATGTTAAGAAGATATAATATGATCAATGCCTGTGAGGCGTAGTCATACTTTTGTGGTTCACTGAATGAAAAATGGGTGTGTCAGCTAGAAGTCAATTACATCTTGATACCCTTCGGAAGTTAAAAAAAAAAACATTAAAAGTAGAACCAACATGATCACTATAACCAATATGATCATTAGAACCAGCATAGAGGAGTGTGCATCTCTTTTACTATTTAAACTATAAAAGCTAATTATCAAAATTAAAAATAAATTAAGTTGACATATCAATCTTGCAACCTGAAGGAAGTTCATTTAACTTAAATATTGAAACTGATTGGAAAGAGAACCGTTCAAAGAGTCGAGAAACTTGAGATGTTAAGGGCCTTGAGAGAGTCTTCACACCAACTTGAGAGAGGTTATGAGTTAGAGGGAGTTGAGAGAATTAAAAATGAAATTTTATAAGAATAATGAAGGGTTTAGAGGGGTATTTATAGGGTTGGGGGAGAATATGTAAAATAAAAAAAATGCAAAAACCACTCCAATAGTTATTTAGACCATTGGGGTTTTTGGGTTTTTTTTTGGGGGGGGTGGAATGCAAATCACTCCCCAACAGCTTCTTAGCCCTTGCCCATGCCCTCACGGACCTGTGGCCCAGTTTTCTAGGCATAGGTCCCATCCAGAACTTCGGCAAATCCGAGTCGGCCCAAGTTCAACTCTTGCCGTGTTGGGCACATACCGGAGGATGAACCGACCCGAGCATGCCAACAGACCGCTAGGCCCATTAGCCACCCCGAGTTAATTCTTAATACCATGAATGGCTGCACAAACCCTGACCACTCTGTTTTTTTACGTCATCAATCTTAGCACTCTACACTTGTTAAGATAGAAAATTCACATCTACTTTAAGCATTACTTCCTAAATCATTGTGCACTAATAGTTCCTAGGGATCCACTTGACAGTAATCTAAAGAAGGAGACTAAGGCTTGTTGACCAGTCATCTTCAAAGAACACATTTGTGAAAAATGCACTTAAAACTTCTGCACATGAAAGAAAATAATTTGTTTAATTTATCCTATCTTTCAACTAGCCCTTAAATGAAATCAGATTACCCTCTAACACTAGGCAAAAACCTTGATTCTATTTGTCTTTTATACGTTAATGGATTTTCAAAAAAAGTATTTGATCGCGACATACTTAGGTATCAAAATATTAAATATGGATAAACCACTTAAACCTAGTTGGATGCACTACAGAATTTTCAGTCTCCAACCAGAAATTCCATAATTTTGCAACAAGTCCTGATGAAGGCTGAGCTGAACAAATGGGCAGCAGCGCCAAAGCCTATATAGAGGCATGGCTGGGGCCAAAAGAATTCCATGCAGCATTTGCCCCACTGCTTTCCATTTCTCCCCACAACTAATAACAGTTCCCGTCAAGGAAAAAGAAAAGGTTCATTTTGTGTTCATGCTCAGAGGGTGTACGTGCCTTACTTGACACCTGACACTGACAGTCTTTTAGCCATCTGATTATATTTTGCCTTGCTATCTCAATAACTTTGATTTTAGTTTGGGAGGATGGGTAACGTAAAACAGATCAGTGTTGATCATATATTTCCGTTGAAGTGAAGCCGTCCATTGACTAGAAATTGTAATAGCTGGCTAGTGTCTGTCGAAGCTTATATATTAAAGGTGGTCTTTGCCTCTTGAATTTGAAGTAAAAGATCTTGATGAACTTGAGATTTCTTGTGACTTGAAGTAGCATTTAAAGAAAAGTTTCTGATCCGCCAGAGGAATTCTCATGGAGTTCAGAAAGAGCAGTGATGTAAAGATATTTCTGTATTCTGGTAGATACATCTATTATCCTAATGTGGAAAAAAAGAGACGGAGTGTTGAAGGGGAGATCAGAGGATAGAACTGCCTGTACAGTACTCCCACCTTTATAAATGCATTTCTACAGCTTCACATGTAAGAACAGTGATGAAGTTCAGTAGCTCTCTAGAAGACCCTCAGCTAATAATTGAGCATATAGTATATGCATATTGGTCAGGCCCAATGATGATGATTTCTCTGCTTTCAAATATTGTGCTTTGGTTAGTGGGAGTCTGGTCACTAGCAGTAGAAAAAATCAGTATTGTATTCCGCATTTGGAAACAGAGTGCATATATTTAATAAAGCTCATGTTTACATGAGTTACAATGGTATAAAATTCTTCTTCTTTACCCTTAAATAAGTTACTGAATATAGATATATTGATGATGCTTTATCTTTGTATGTGCGTATACATTATGTCTGCCTCAGTTATTTAACACTTGGAAGTAGATGCCCATACCAACTGTGACAGTATCTCTTATGCTTTTCCATCCGTATTCCATCAGTATCTGGATGTTATGATCCAATAAGAAAAGGTATTCACAAATGCATGATGTCAACAACCTAATGTGTTTCAGGATGTTCTTTACAAACAGTCGGGTGGGTGAGTGGATGGACAGATTTCCCTTGCATGGAAGATCCATTCAAGGGTAAATAATTTGAGATACTCGAAAACGTGGAGCTATACAGAATGCTCTTCTAGATTGAAGATAAACTGGGTAGCAGCAACCATAGTGGAGCCAACAAAAAGAGGCAATTAAAGAGGCTTGTCATATTAAAGGGCAAAGCAATATATTTCTGAAGATTCCAAATTTTTTACGGGGTGATGTTCTATTCGTGTCTCAAACAATCTTAGCGCACCAAAATAAGTGCTTAGATAGACAACATTTATCTAAACTCATGAGTCATGGCTGTGCACGTTTGAACCTCATGGACTCTGTGAAAGGTATAATGGACAATAGCCGGTCAATGTAAATCTATGTACCACTAGTACTAAGTGAACATTTCACATATTTGAGACATTAAACAACGACATGCATTCACATATAGTGTAATTGATATTGCATTCACAATGTATTAGTAGTCTAAATTTTTTGAAATTGCCTTACCCTTCTACAATATCACATTATATATGTATATTATGCATGTATTTATACGGATGTCTAACTATATTTATTATAACTTTCCCATACCTATGTCTTATTTTAAAAATATTTTTCGTATCATCATATCTCCATCTGCAAGGCTCTAAATATCGGATATTGGGATCGCATTGGATGGACAGTTCTCATATTGGATAGCAATAGCAAGATATCGGACGATATATCAGGAATATGAGCAAATATCGGGCTTTTGTATCGTATAGGTAGACCCTCCAAAACGATATATCGGGCGACATATGGTTCATCTATGGTTGATATTTAGAACAATGTCCATCAGATTATACCCGTGTACCATATATGTGTCCATTCTTCATTGTGATAAATGCGTCATTTTCCACATTTATAATCCTCAATTAATTTCAAAGATAAGCGTGTGTATCCAGCAAAAATTGGCACCCCACTGTTCCCATTTTGAATTGGAGGAGGATAGGACCCTTTCACTAATATAAGTTAGAAGATTGCAATAATCAATTTCTGACATCATTTGCTGTGAATGATGCATGAAGTGACAGCAGTACCTGAAGCCAAGTACGGGGAGATGCATGAAACATTGCGAGTTCCTACTTTTATTGGATATGTATCATATATCCAATTTCTAAGGAAAACAACAAACTTTTAGGGAGTGAAGGAGCATAAGACTGGTTAAATTTTATGAATGAACGGCCATATGTAGACACTAAAAAATCATAATCGGAGATCACAAATAAGTTCTATGATCAAAAGACAAGTCAAAACGGAGATCAAAATAGAACGAACATGAGTTTGCCAAAGTCTGTACACCAACTTCCCCTTCAAAACTAGATTTGATATAGATCAAAACCGAAATGGAAAAATTTATGTAGGAAGACATTGTAAAGCTCTGAATGCTCTTTCTAACGGTTAAAAAACAGCTTAATCAGAGCTCGGAGTCAAAAGATATAGATAGTCTTCTGAAAAGCAATAGCATAGAACATGAAAAATATCAGTTCCAGACCTACCAGTAGGTCAATTTCCTCCACCAGACAAAGAGCTCAAAGCAGTGGAGCTATTGGTAGATCTAGCAGTATCTTAGAGTGCACAAAACTGAGTTTTTAGCCCGAATTTGAGTGGATTTTAACTCCAATTACAACAATTAGTTCATATTTCCATTAAATCTAAGGGATGAAAATAATTCAGGGTTTTGAACCTAATGGAACTCTATAAATACCCAATCATCTCCAAACTTTTAAAGGAGTCTTTTCCCTTCTTGGAGAAGGAAAAAAGGTATCATCTCTCTCTCCTACAGAAGATCAATCTTCCTCGTTGGAAAAAGATCAAGAGGAGGTGCTCGTATCAAGCCAATCAAGATCGCAAGGGAGTCTTTCCTTCTCGGAGAAAATCAAGGAGTTCCAAGGATCTAATTATTGATCAAAATCAAACCCTAAAAGATAAAAGAGAGCGCCATCAAGAAGAGGATCTTCACGTCTACAAGATACCTCCTTTCTTCAACTTTCAGATCATGTCTCCATTGTCGTGTCCACAAAAGAGCCTTCATATCAAGTTAATCTAAAGCTATTGAAGATCTATTTATTAAAAGAGAGTCTTCACGTCAATAAAATCTCTCATATCTTTCTCATTTTAAGAAAATCTCCTTTGTTGTGCACAAAGAAGAGGGCTTTCATACAAACAGATCAAAGTCAAAGTTTCAAATACCATTGAAATCTTTCTTACTACGCTCAAAAATACATCTCTCATAATTAAGTTCTATTCCTTTTTTTATCCTTAAATATCTTTATCGAGTCTTGCTGTGATTAAAAAAAATTGTTAGCTCTTGAACATCAAGTCAATCAAGTTTTTGACATCGCCTCTATCATCCTCGAAACTCTACCATTAATTCTTGCTATGATCAAGGTGAGGGCTTTAACATCAAGCCATAAAAAAAAGGTTTATATCAACATATGAGTTCTCTTGCTACGTTAACGCGATGGTAATGGACCAGACAACCCGCAGAAGTGAGACAACCTGCAGAGATGAGGTGTAGCACTTCTGAAGTTCTCA
Source organism: Dracaena cambodiana (assembly GCA_036321105.1). Lineage (NCBI taxonomy): Eukaryota > Viridiplantae > Streptophyta > Magnoliopsida > Asparagales > Asparagaceae > Dracaena > Dracaena cambodiana. The sequence continues at coordinate 6,514,559 of JAYEPQ010000017.1, forward strand.
TTTCTTAATGTAGGATATCTAGTAGTAAGCTTCTTTCTTCTTATTATTCGCGATCACCACATCAAGATCGTCGTCGGATCGTCAAAGAAGTTCAAAAGAATTACTTTAATAAGGTTTCTATAATCACTGGTTCTTGTATTTCATACTAATTGAGACTAGAACTATGTACTCCTACTCTTATAGTTGTGCAAATATATAAAGTCACAAACTTTTTCCTATATTTGTTAGTTTCAAATTTCCACTGGCAACACCATAATTTACCAACAAGTTGAATATAAAAAAATTTTGTTTGTTATGTTAGAAATGTTGAGCATAATTACATGATTAGTTAAACATATCAAGTCAAGCAAGTTAGGAAAAATGAATATTATAACTGAAAATCAGATAATCTCAGCATGTATCGATAGTGGTCCGCAATCAGTATTGCGAGATGACAATGGATATTAGAAAAAAACTGTCATCATAATCTTAAGAATTTAAAAGAATAAAACAAAGCAAATACATATCATCTAAAATAGGGTTCTTGCAGTTAACCATGTTTATGTTAACCATGTTTATGCCACAGGATGTGTAAACACCTACCCGTTGTTGTCAAGATCAAAAATTTTGAAGGCCACACTGAAGCTTGATTCAGGGATACTGAGTAATGTGACAAAAAAGATATACCTATAACAATAAAAAAATAAAAATAAAAATTAGTGGACAAAAGTCAAAATTCTAGAGAAAATGTGACTCAATAATCTTGAGGTTCCGAAAAACAAAGTAGATTTATTGTATTTGAAAACCAAACTAATCTCAGAAATTCAACTTACTCTGGATAGGATATTAGTCCATCATGATTAGTATCAAAAAGCATAAATAATGATGATGGATCACAATGCAATTCACCAGGAAGAGGTTCCCCTCTAAGATATCCTTCTCTAATAATGTGCGACTCAGATGGAGGAAATACAGGAACCACTGCTCTCATCAAATCTGCTGCTGACATGAGTACCTCTCCCTCTGGGCTACGAAATGATGCAAAGTATTCAAAAATCTGGAAATGAGATATGAAAATGCAGAATATGTCAATATTTTAATAGTGAATAATTGCAACATATCTCCTTCGTCAACCAGGTAAAAGTCACATCAGGGATCCCAAAGACAACATATACCTGAAATCTACTTAAAATAATAATGTTGGTTCCTTGGTAAATACAAGTAAATAATGAACGACGAATGAAGTTTATTAAACTTATCAAGAATACAATATCAAACAATCATAAATTGTATAAATAAACACATAAAAGCAATCATTCAGGTCCCCAAAAATAAAAAAAATCCATTGTACAGATTACAAAAACCAGTAAGCTTGTAGAATAGCTCCAAAAAGTGGAATAGAAGGTGGATATCTCCTTATCACCCACCTCCTTTTCACCTTCCCATTGAACCTTCAATTTCTCTTGAGATTGTAGAACTAGTAGAGAAAGTAGTTTAACATTATAGTATCATGGTTTAGGGAACAAAAATAAAGTAGGGAAAGAAGAAGATGATAAAGAGTATATAAGGACAAAAATGCTCATGGTAGTAAGCTGAAACTAAAGAAACTTCTTAGGTATTTATACATTATAAAAACAAGTTCAGATATTTATTTGTAATTCAGCCTTTTTCTTCAATTAAGAAAACTATAAATATTTGTTAAACAAATTTCAGATGTAAATTAGAACAAGTCCATATCATTGTCTCATGTGAATTCTCAAGATAGTTGCAAAGTCTTATGAAACAAGTACCTTTTCGGGCCGACTATGCAGCCTCAACCTTTTTTCATAGTTAAAGAACACTCTTCTTCGAAAAGATTCTGCAACCACAAACAAACAACACTTGGTGACATGGATATTTATTTCTCCTAAGGTTGACTTCTAGTTAAAGCACGACAAGACTGTGCATTAGTTCTTTTTTTCTTTATACAGATTACACACAAAGAACAAAAAAAAGAAGTGCTTAATGCATACTCCATCAAGATCATTAATCTAACTAATCAGGCATCTCTTGCTCCAAAAAATGAACAATTATAATTTAGAAAACAATGTAACTTCTTTATATTAATTTTACATATAAAGGAAATCACTATGTAATTTCTGCATCAAGCCATTGAAGACAAATAATGTAATCAAATTAATCTATTTTTATAAGCTAATGACATTTAAAGATGATTTACCTCATCTAATTCAAAATCTTACAACAACAGATACTGTAGTTTCATAAGGTCGTAGACTGGTATAATCCTAAATTATCCCAGATCCTGGAAAATATTTCTTCAGATTGATCTATTATACAAAACATCACTGACAAAATGAGTTTAGAACCATGCTTGATATTATATTTTCAACTGCATCCTAATAGTAACTTGAATCAATCAAATTACTAATTGAACATATTAATCAGTGTTCTAAATATCGAATACCGGTCACATACCGGTCAGCCAAATTACACACCAGATACCGAATATCGGACGGAATATCGCAATATGACCCTAAATACCAGAGTGTCATATCGGTGTCATACCGGTTAAAGAATAATCATATAAATGGCTATATAGAACATATTAAAACACATAAATGAAGTTTATGGTACTTACCTTGGGTTGATTTGCATTAAACTTACGAATTTGCTGATACTGTTTAGATCGTTCGCATATGCACAAAGCGACATATAATCATAAAATTAAGAAAAATAAGTTTTCAAGAAAAAATAAAAGTGTTTCTATAATACAAAAGTAATATAATTTATAAAATTACAACATTGCCCTTTAAACGAGTTTATCTTAAACATATTAGAAACTTTAAATATCAGTCTTTACAATATATTTTCTAGCTAGATTCAGAGTCCAAATTTTATTAAAAAAAGACAAAAAAATAATTGATTAAATAGCTAAATAATTGTTGCACTCAATTTAGATTAACATAATCTATTTAAGAATTCAAGCCTTTACTAATATAAATAAACATAATCTATTTCTATCAAATATGTGCGTATCAAAATGTATCAAAGTGTATTAAACATAATCTATTTCATTAAAACTACATAATCCAAACTACATTATCCTATAATTCAAATTTTCAAACCCTAACATATCCAACAAATACTACAAATTACAATGTACAAATAAATATAAATTGACAATTTTCAATATCGTGCAAATAAAAAATACTATACGCACACAATTTGAAAAATCCTACATGCACACAACTGAGTCAATAATGCACAATGCACTTCACTACACAATCAGGCCCGAGTCATTGATCATCATTGATTAGATCAAACACACAAACACAGTAAAATTAGATTAAACACACAAACTGGCATCAATATTCATCACTGATTCATAGTAAATCAGTAATTCGAGTCACTGATTCAGTGTGAATAAACGAATCGAATCACTGATTCACTGATGAACTTCACTCAACAGTCCACACTCACCCAATCCAAACTGAAATTCCTAAATTCTTTCATACTTTAAAAACTCAAACACACTAATTAAAATCAAAAACTGAAACTTAAAGAAAAATTAGATGAATTAGAAACTAACAAATTTTTGCCTAAATATAGAAATTAAGAGATTTACAAAGGGGGAGATTCACTTACCAAAATCGAAGGTCGGTGATACTAGAAGGCACGCGAGAGGAGGGACAGGTTGGATCGCCGGCGATGAAAGTAGGGAGCGACGGTGAGAAGGAGAGCGGCCTTCGGGACTCGGGAGAGACTGGCGAGGGAGATCGGTCGAGCGAAACGGGTTTGCAAACGAGCCAGAAGCTCGAGGGAGAGCTGACGGAGAGACAGCGACGGCAATAGGGGGAGATCGGTTGAACGATGAGATCGAGCAGACGAGGAGAACGAATCGGAGAAAATTAGGGTTTTTTATCGCGATTTTGGGGTGGAGTCAGATTTTATTCGTTTTCTATCTGGTTGGGTCGAACGGATTAACGGGTTTCAACCGTAACCGCAACTCGTTAACAAAAAAACCAATAATTACCCATATCGGCTGGTATTTCAAATACCATTTACAAGCTGATATATCGCCACGTGGCCGATATATCGCCACGTGGCCGATATATCGGCCAATACCGATCCAAACGGGATGCGATAAAAAAATCAACATCCCGTATCGTTTCTTCGTTAAAACGGATATATCAGCCAATATACCGGTATATCGGTCGATATTTAGAACAATGTGATTCAATATGACTTAAGTCCCTAAAGACTCCAAACAATGACAGCAATAAAGTTTACAGTATCAACCCATCAACTCTATGATAAATGACAGTTTCACATGGAAAGCATCTTCATCAGATGAAATTAACCAAGTCCGTTCCTCCAACAAGGAATAGTATAAAATTCTTCATCCTCCTTACGGTGCGATAATATTCTCATGACTGCATGTACTCTCCCAATATTAAGTTTGCTTTTTTCTAATAGAAGCTTTCTTCAATTCCTAATATTTTTTTAATAGAAGCTTTCTTCAAACCATTCTGACCAGAGAACTACTTTTCATATCAACATAGCCTAACTAATGCGAGAAGGAATCCCATGCTCCATGAGCATGGGCACATTGTGCTCCCATGGGGGGAGAGCCACCTGATCATGTTAAATTTTGTTTTTTTTGGAGAAGGGGTCCATTACTCCAGCTGATTTTGAATTGAATACCCCAGTTCAAGTTGTTTCAAAATACAAATTCTGATTATGAATTCTACTTGGATTTGAACAAGATAAGCTAGTTTTCTATTTGGTTTGGGTCATCAATAAATGATAGACTACTAAAATTCGAATTGGAAGCACTATGATATCCTTCATAGGTGAGAAAAACTTGTAAGGGCAATTAAGAAAAGATTTTAGATAGAAGTTTCTTGTACACTCATTTAAGGTTTGCTTGTCTATTGTTCTCTTGAGTATTAAGGGAGTAATTTGGAATTTTGGATTATTTTTAGAAAGTGAGATCATCACAGAGTCAACCTACATAAATGCTATAGCTTTTTGAGGTAATCAATAATTATCTGCAACTCATCATCCACCTTGTCATTGGAGAAAACAATCGACTAGATAAATAAACCAAATACGAGCTTCTTACAGACCTTGCTTTACTATTGTTTGGTTCGAACTAAATCATATCACTATCACCCATCCATTTGGATCAATTCTGCTTCAGGCTTAGCTAATTTCTAGTTCTTCATAATCATGGTTGCTGGCGGAATTTTCTTGGGATCATCTTTCATAAAGAAAAATCCGTGTATACAAACTACAAAAGAAATAAGATGTGGTTCTCACAAAATTGTGCTTTATTTTTCATAAAAAATGAGACGCAATCTTTGATTCGCGAACAAAACCGAAGTGTGAATTTTTTTCTCTAAATTCGCAGACTTAATAAAGAGTGAGCCCTGCAGGGTCTCATCATCGTACCCAAGTATATTATGCAAACAACGAACATGCCATCACAATAAAACCGCAAATTTAAAGTTTGAGATTCGCAGTCCAACAAAGCTGTGAATCTAAACTTTGAGATTCGCATTCCAGTTGCAATCTGAAGGAACTGCAAATCTAAAGTCAGAGATCCGCGCTCCAGTTATAATATAAAAGAGCCACGAATCTAAAATCTGAGATCTGCATTCCAGTTGTAATCATATCAAAACTACGAATATAAAGTTTGAGATTCGTATCCCAGTTGCAGTCCAAAAAAAACCGTGAATTTAAAATTTGAAATTCATGTTCCGATTGCGGTTTAAAGGAAACGAGAATCTAAAAATTGAGATTTGCATTTTGCATTTCAGTTATGATCCAAAGGATTAAAAACGTCAGTTACAAATTCTGAAAATTTAATACAAATCTACCAGATCAAAAAGCGAGAAATTAATTCTCAGAATGTGGAGGCCAATAGTTAGACAGTTAGATCAACTCAAAAGTCTCCAAACCTCTATAAATAGCAGAAAGCTTAGATGGAAAAGGCACCTGGAGATCAATATAAACAAAAGAGTCATCTTCTAACTAAGTGTTGGTGCTATCAGGAGCTCTAAATTTTTGCCAACTCAAAATTTTATACAGAGTGTCAACAAAATACAGGATTGTCCTCCACAGCTACTCTAGAACCCAGCTTTAAATAAAAAAAAAATTAGATTTTCTTCATCTTCTGTAAACGAAAAACCGTTCATAATTGTAATTTTTTATTGAAAAAGTTCAAAAAAGAATCATTTACAATTTTATGGTAAATAGAAAATTGGCGACTCCGTTGGAGACACCTATCATCACTGATAATAAAGTTGTACCTCAATCTGATAATATTTTAATTGGCAGCATGGTCGAATCACTCATCATTGAGCTCGATCAGGAGAAATATAAAGAATTCCTCTCCTCTGGTTCCAGAAGCCCTAATTTCTTACGGAAATGCCGTAAAATTTCTAACAACTCAGCCTCTAAAGAGGTTTCAAAAACAGCAGTTCAATCAAAAGACTTCTCAGACCAACCTAGTCCCAAAGAAAAACCATCTCCTTCACCAACACAAAAGACTCAGTTTATTCCAATCAAGATTCATGATCCCATAATAACAAGAAGAAACAACAATTTTCTTATTGTCAAAAAGATGACACAAAAAACAAAGTCTCTCACCCGCACAATGAGAAGGAACTTACGAAGAAGCAGGTTTCGTACTTTCTGCAGAGCAATAAAGCAACAAGAGGCTGTTGAACCACAGTCGCAAAGACGTACAGTTCAAGTATGGAGACCAAAAAGCGAAGTAGTGGTCCCAGACGATAAAAAAAAAAATCAAGATGCATATAGGTTTACTTGTGTTTCTAACAAAAAACACCGTACACCCACCAAATTTATTTATAATTATAATGCGGAGTTTATATTCGCGTTCTACAAGACGAGGGTCCCACCCTCATGCCTCGGGAGAAAAGCGTGATTTTCAAGAACATGTTTTTACAAATAGACGCAAACTACAAATTTGCATGCCAACAGAAAAGCGTGATTTTCAAAAGCGCGCTTCTAAAGAAGAATCAACTTCTAAGGCAGAAGCTCATCCATTTGCTACTCCAACTAAAGTAAAATTCGCTCCTAGAATTTTTAAAGGAATAGGACTCCTATTCCACAGATATCTCCGCCACTAATCAAATGATGGATTCTAATATAAGAGATCTCAGAGAACTTCTCAACAAAAAGAGAGAAGAATCCCGAGTATCTCAGTGTCATTGCGAACAATTAATCAACGTAGTATTATCGCGTTGTTATTATGTGGCTGCTCCTGCCAAACAGTTGGTTTTTAATTGACTTACAATGTCTTTGTCTCAACCATCAAAAAAAGGACGATGTAACAAGCAGGAATTTTCTAAATCTGAATACCCTGAAGTGTCATCAAATATGATAGGTTTCGTGAAGTAAACAAAGAATTTTTCTAGAAAAGATTCTGCTGATTTTGAACATTCTTCCCTCTTGAAGAGTGTATTCAGCGAGATGCGGGATGTTTTTCAAAATACTCGGCTCAAGAAAGGAGTAACAGCACCAGTAGATTACAGACGAATGGCTGGAGTCACTTCCAATGTAAAAGACACAGTAAATTTAGTTGTGGCCGAATCCCAAACATCAGACTCATTCTTTGAAGACTCCGTATCCGTATATATAGAATAAAATACTCCAAAAGAATTCATGAGGAGGATTGATGAACAAAATAAGACCATCCAACAATAACAAAATACTATCAATAAAATCAGAGATATACTTTATATCTTGTTGGAGTTGGAAAAAGCAAGAAGAAATGATAAAGGAAAATCTTTTTCTAAAACTCTGCGCAATCCAAGAAATGACAAAGTGAAGAATATAGAAGAATTATCTCGCGTTCCTCATGGGGATGAGAATGAAAATAATGAGGATCGTCGCGAAAAAGAAAATAATCGCCGTGTACATTCCCATCATCAAGAAGGAAATCTAAATCAAGAAGGAAATGCAAACACTACTTGGATGGAGAGTTTTCAAAATCAACTTGATGCTCTCATGCATAAGAATAATTTCCAAAAGTTAGGGGTTATAAGACCATATCCGATAGAATGAGAAAGTATATTGTTTCCGGAGAATTACAAACCATTGAAGCTCAAATCATTTGATGGTAAAGGTTCGCCAAATCAGCATCTTTACTATTTTAAATTGCAGATGGAACATTTAACTGGAAATGACCCGATCATTACACGATTCTTTATTAGTACCTTAACAGGTCTAGCATTCGAATGGTTCCGGAGATTGGAATTGGGGACCATCAATTCGTGAAATGACATTGAAAAAGCCTTTTTAACATGGTTTTATGAAGATGATATAAAAGTTTCAATGCCAACACTCCTGACTACAAAGCAAAAAAAAGGAGAATCAGCTCGAAATTTTATAAAAAGATTTAGAAATGATTCTCTGAGATGTCTGCATGGGATGCTAGAGAAAATATTGGTAGAAACTTACCGACATAATATCTCCACCAAAGTTTACTAGAATGGAGGCTGTAAAGTCTTCTATCTGGAAAGATATTTCGTTACAAACTGAAGAAACTGAAGAAATTACATAAAGGTTTGAAGGAGAGAAATCAAAGCAAAATAATAATTCTAGATCGCACAAATCTTCTCGACCTAAGAAACACAAAGGGAAAGAGACAATTGCGACTGATATTCCAAATCCTACAAAGTCTTTTCTAAATAATCCTTCTCAACTGCGATTTCCTCAGAAGCAATATTCTTTTAAATATGAGCATACTAATACTATTTTCAATCTACTCATGACTAAGAATATGCTGAAACTACCAGAATCCAAGCGACCTGAAGAAATTGAAAAGGTTAATGATTCTAATTATTGTGTGTATCATAGGATCATTAATCATTCTACTCAAAATTATTATATCCTTAAAAATAAAATTCAAGCTCTAGTGGATGCTAAGATCATCAAATTACGAGAAGATCAGAAGAAAGTAACCGCGAATATGATAACTATCAGATTCGAAAAAGCTCCATAATGGATAGTCTACTGCTCAAGACAGAGTTCAGTCCATTACCAAAAGCACAATGAGAATTGTGAATTATAATCCACATTAGCAACAAAAGAAAAGATTATATCTTTTTGAAACTTCAAAAGGAGAGATAATGTAGATACATCCAGATCTCCTTGAGAACGAGCAATAGATATCAAATTCATCAAAGAAGAAATCAAAAGGGAAGATTTTTACTTCTAGCGTCGTTACTGCAATCAGTGTTCTAAATATCAGATACCAGTGATATACCGGTTGGCCAAATTACATACCGGATAGCAGACGGAATATCGCGATATGACTATAAATATCGAAGTGTCATATCGGTGTCATACTACTTAAAAAATAATTATATAATTGCCTATATAGAACATATTAAAATAAATAAAACAAGTTTAGGGTACTTATTTTGGCCTATTTGTACTCTACTTACAAATTTACATATACCGTTTAGAACGTCTGTATATACACCAAGTGACATATAATCATAACCCAAGTGAATAGTCAACAAATCAGTGAACACTCTCCCCAAACCATCTCATTAGTCAACAAACTACTGATTCACTAGTCAACAAATCAAACACATTATATATCCAAATTAGTCAATAAATTAAACATTCCCCTCAAACACAATCCCAACATAGCCAATTCTCAGTAGATGGATCACTTATTCATTGATTCGATCGGCCCACTGATTCACTGAATCAGTGGGTCGTTCACTGATTCATTTCAATGAATCAGTGTTCGACCTACTAATTCACTGATCAGTGGGCCGAATCGTAGAATCCCTCTCTAATTAAACCAAATATGCACAAAAATAAAAGATTTAAATACAAAAAACAATAAATTACTAGCAATCAAGCACAATTCTAAGAGAAATTGAACAAATTGTAACCCTAATTTAAATTTATCATGAAATAAAAAAATTGGCTTACCAAAGCCTCGAAACGGCCGACAAAGTTGAGAGAGGTGGAGGAAGATTACCGACGTTGATAAAAAACGACGACTGTGCTCGGAAACTTAGGGGGATCCAAAAATAGCCATCGATTCTACACTGACTTGGGTTCGAAAGCTTCGTTAGTTGCTCAGTGACTGATTGGAGGGTCAGAGACTGACCGAAGGTTGATCGGCGAGTGATTTGGAGGTGGATTTTGGAATTAGGGTTAGGCTTAGGGTTGATCGTCTCGTCTCGCAATTGGGGGGGAGAGAGAGAATGGGGTTTTTTCCCCTGACCTGTTAGGAGGTTTTAATTTCCTAACAGGTCGGGTTTTTAACGGGTTAACGGATTTAACCTGCAAACAAAATCCAATTAAAAAATAAACCGATATTGCTTAATATCGGTAGGTATTTTTCATACCATTACCAGCCGATATATCGACACATAGCCGATATATCAGCCAATATCGGCCCAAAACGAGAAACGGTAAAAAATACACTATCCCGTCTCGTTTTTTTGTAAATTCTGACATACCGACCGGTATATTGGTCGGTATTTAAAACCCTGACTGCAATTCCTGAGGATAATGCAGAAATTTCCTCTCTATCAGACTCAAAAGAACCAAAGGATTCTTTAGCAATTAACACGGATCAACCAAAGCCTTCTGAGACCGTTCAGGTAAAAAAAACTTGAAAAATTATGATCAAATAGCGGAGCCTCAGCTATCTCCAGAAAAAAATAAGCAAAAAAAGCTTAAATTTGACAAAGCTCTTAAAAGTAAAGATAAAGAGCCTGCGGAAAGTTCTAAGAAACCTTTGAAATTTGATGTATTGGCGCAATTGGCCAATATTACTGTAAGAATTATTTTGTATGAACTCCTAAAACTCTCTAGGCAAACTAGAGAAGTTTTAAGAGAAACTCAGTAAGATTCTAAAGTGTTCTTAGCTCAAATTCCAGAGACAATTGAAGAAGAAGCCTGCACAATATGCCATCAAATTTCTAAAAAGATTCTTTGCATAACCTTCTCTCCAGAAGATATGCAAGTGAAAAATAATAAGTATCATCGTCCTTTATATTACAAAAGATATATAGGGTTATCAGATATCGACCAAATCCAAGTTGATCATGGATCCGCCTTAAGTATAATGCCAAGACGCATGTTGCGATATCTTGGAATCCCAATAAGAGGATTGGCATCAACAAACACTACCATTTTCTGGTTCAACGCTAATGGTAGTGGACCACTAGGCAAAATAAAGTTGAAATGCCAGATTGGAGATTTGAAGACAGAAGTCACATGCTACGTGATAGATACTGACACGTCTTATAATCTTTTACTCGGAAAACCGTGGATTCATATCAACCTCATCGTCCCTTCTACACTTCATCTATGATGAAATATGTAGACAAAGATGGGAATGTGAAGATTCTGATAGCAGAAAAGCAACCCTTTAAAGAAGTAGAAAACTACTTTACTGATGCATTGCTATACCAAGACACATTGCATGCAGCTAAACAACCTGCTCCAGAAGAATCTGATAACAGCAATAAAGCTGACACTGAATCAGGATCCGAAAATTCGAAATCCGATAATAAAATCTAGGAAATAGATCCCATTGTAATAAGTTTTGAAGGCCTTGATGTAAATGAACCGCCAATTCTGATGGTGAGCGGATAATTAATGAAGATATAGAGTTTGCTTATTTTTCTAGTGTTGATTATGAACCTCAGTACTGATGTGGTCAGTGATCACCTAGATAAAATATATTCTTTAGCTTCATTTCAAGCACTCATTCGATCATCCTTTTACATATAAAGTGAGTGATGACGATGGAGATGCAAATGAATCTGTTTTTGAAGTTCCTCCTAAAAATAAAAATAAAAAACCCATGCTATTTGGAAAAGCAAATAACAAAAATGAAGGAAAACATTTAGATTCTGAGGAAGAATAGGAAAATCCCGAGTTCTTCTCTTATGATGAAAATTTCCATAAGTTAATGAGAAAAATGGAATATAACCTAATCAAAGGCAGGGGATTAAATTTTGAAAAAGAGAGGAAAGCAATTCTTCAACCTTTTGTTCCGAAAGAAAATATGTCTGATTATTACGATAAAACTGGTAGGAGGTTGGGATATGTTACCACTTCCGAAAATCTTTCGAATATGAAATCTGATGAAAAGCTGCAAACTCATTCGTCAGAATCATCATGTTGGGATTCAGATGTAAGCATTGGTGCTATTTTTTAAGAAGTCTTCGTTAATATGGTCTCTGCAGATAAAAAAGAAGATGATGAATTATCATCAATCAAATATGATCCACCAAGCAAAATACCATCTTGCGGTCTGTTTAAATGCCAATTCATAGTTCTGGGAATAGAAAGGGACTGAAGATACAAGAATAGATAAGATTTCTCTATGTCAGGAAGAAATAGGTTATGACCATTAACCTGACGGAGCCACTTATAGACTCCATCATCTAAGCAGTCATCAGCAATTGGGACATGATCACCAAACAAAAAAAGAGACTTATTCAATAAATTCCTATCCCTTACTCAAAAGAGACGGTAGTCATAAATTTCCGCAATGTAGGGCAAGTAGGGTTCAAGAAGTAGCCTGAGGATTTTGGAAACAACTGCCAATAGAGGATGAAGCCTTCTTCGTCATCTTCTTAAAGTTCTTTAAAAAATTGAGGATAAGAAGAGTTTGAAGCCGAAGGATTTTGAAAGTATGGAGAAAGTCTGAAGTTCAAAATTTTTAGAAAGTATTAAAAGATATTTTAAATGATGAGTTTGAGATTTTATAGCAAATGATTTGATGCCCAAGATTTCTGACCCGAATCTCGTGAGAATCTCCTTATTAATGAAGCTCCGAAAATATCTTGGTCTCTATGCCAGAAAAGTAGTAACTTTCTGGATATACCACATAAGGTACGAGATCCGCGGCTCTAATACATAGTCATGCTCTCTGTAAAAACGCGAGATCCGCGGCTCTAATATAGAGTTGTGCTCTATGCAAAAGTGCGAGATCCGCGGCTCTAATGCAGAGTCGTGCATTTCCCAAAAGCACAAAATTCGCAATTCTAATACAAAGTCGTATTTCCTCTCAAAATGCAAAGATTGTAGTTTGGCCAAAATTATCTAAAGTATTTCAAAACACTTCTAAAACCATAGAGTTTTGAAAACTTTGAAGAGAGTTTTGTTAGCGGAATTTTCTTGAGATCATCTTTCATAAAGAGAGTTCCGCGTATATTAACTATAAAAGAAATAATATGTGGTCTTCACAGAGTTGTATTTTATTTTTCATAAAAAATGAGCTGCGATTTTTGATTCGCGAATAAAACTGAAGTGTGAATTTCTTTCTCTAGATTCGCAGGCTTAATAAAGAGTGGGCCCTGCAGGGTCTCATCATCGTGTCCAAGTATATTTTGCAAACAGCGAACATGCCATCACAACAAAACCGCAAATTTAAAGTTTGAGATTCGCAGTCCAACAAAGCCGTGAATCTAAAGTTTGAAATTCACATTCTAGTTGCAGTCCGAAAGAACCACGAATCTAAAATCTGAGATCCGCATTCCAGTTATAATCCAAAGGAGCCGCGAATCTAAATTTTGAGATCCGAGTTCCAGTTGTAATCATACCAAAGCTACGAATCTAAAGTTTGATATTCGCATCCCAGTTGTAGTCCGAAAGAACCGTGAATTTAAAGTTTGAAATTCGCATCCGATTGCGGTTTAAAGGAAACGCGAATCTAAAAATTGAGATTTGCGTTTTGCATTTCAGTTACAATCCAGAAGATTAAAGACATTGATTACAAATTCTGTAGATTTAATACAAATCTACTAGACCAAAAGGCGAGAAATTAATTCTCAGATCGTGAAGGCTAACAGTTGGACAGCTACATCAATTCAAAAGTCTCCAAAACTCTATAAATAGCAAAATCTTAGGCGGAAGTGACATCTGGAGATCAATATTAAAAAAAAGTCATTTTCTAGCAAAGTGCTGATACTATCAAGTACTCTAGTTGTTTGCCAACTTAAAATTTTATACAGAGTGTCAACGAAAAGAAGGATCATCCTCCACAACTACTCTAAAACTCAGCTTTAAACAAAAAGGGAATTAGATTTTCCTTGTTTTCTGTAAACGGAAACCAATTCATAATTGTAATTTTTTATTGACAATGTTCAATAAAGAATCATTTACAATTTTATGGCGAACAATGGTATGCTACATTTTTTAGTCCTTTGCTATATCAAATGAACTTTAGGATAAGCAATCTCCATTTCTTCTTCAAGGGACCTGTAACTCAATGCATATCTACACTTGGCTAGGATACTTGAGGAACTCACATACATCCAATCCACATCCCATGGTCAAATAATTCTAAAAAGGGTACAAACTCTCGCTTCTCAATAGAAATAAAATTTCCTATGGTCTGTACTTGTTCTGAATCTGTTAGTTAACACGTAGCTTTTATATTACTTAAGAGCATCCCCAATTGATCTAATTTTTTTAAACCAGAAAATCACCCAAACCTTTTGTTTTAACTATCAAGCTCAGATACACTCTCCCAGTCACATGTAGGGACAATAATGCATCGTCAAGGCCAGTTCTTGGTCCATCCTATTTAAATTTTTAATTCTTTTTAAATTAAAAATAAAATTTTCATCTTTTTTAATTCTAATTTTTTTGAATTTTGAATAGGACAGGTCAAGGGCCGCCCATTCTCATCCCTAGACTCTCATGGCCACACTCTCCAATTACGTGTGCATGCATTTACTGAGCCACTTGGTAAGTATCAGCTTCGCAATTGGGTGATCACTATATACAAGTTATTATTTACAATTCAAAAAATTGTCTTTAATCAACATTATACAAGTTATTATTTACAACTAGTTTATATAAGTCAAGAGGTCTAGCATCCAATGCATAATGAGCATTCTATCGAATTCTTTAAAACTTACAGTAATCTGAATATTAAAATGACTAAAATTTCACTCATCTTAGAAAATAACAACAACAACAGTGAAAAGAAGTAAAGCTCTAATTTTTCTCATAAGGATATCCTTGAATAGTTACTAATTTAATGGTAAACATTAGAAAAACTAATTTTATCACAAAATTATATTAAAATTATATTATGAAATATAGTACAGAGTGAATCCAGCCAACCTCCGAGGACAAATCGATGCTTCTTTTGCTGAACAAATCCCGAGCCCGCATCAGCAGCAGCAGCAGCAGCAGCGAACGAGAGGCCGGAATCCGCGGAGGACGTCGGGATCAGCCACAGACCACCGCCGACGGCCATGATCCCAACAACGGTTCTTGCAACGGACCCGAGATCGCGATCCGCCGGCGGCGAATGGCCCTTCCAAACGCCGGCAGATGACGACAGCCGCCGGAACCCGGCGGATCGAAGGACTAGATTCGCCAATCTGGAGGACGCCATGGCGATGGAGAATTCTACTGACTTTGGACTTAGAGAGAGAGAGAGAGAGATTGGTTGTTGCTTAGAGATCGAGGGGTTTTAAAGATATTTTGTTCAAAAAAGGTGGGCCGGCGGAGAGAACCGCGGCAGAAACGGCGACCCGAATCCACGGTTTTTTTTTCCGCCTATAACTGAATTTTAACGAGACAAAATTATTTCTGTACCCAATAGTTTAAAATAATTTAATATTTAACCTGAAATGTGCAAACATTTTGGGTTTAAAATGAATCGGGTTCAGAAATTGGGACGGGAAGTAACTTTAGAATCACAGACTCAGTTGGGAGTTTTCAAAGGAGAACACCATTTTTCCCAGTGAACCCACTTACCCACGTCCGGACTGAAAAGCCCAAATCAAAAATGCACCGTTCGGTGGGCTCACTCGGAAAAGTTGTGTGCTCCTTGGGAAAGTCCCAATTCAGTGGGTGAGTCGAAGTGAGACAATTTGTGGGCCATCTAGTTTACTGATAATTGAAGGTTTGATGTAATAAAGCTAACTAACTACTCAATTTAGGGCAGTTTTGGTTGGGGATTAGGATAAATAAAAAATCTAATTAGGATAAACAGACAATTTATGCTCTTTGTTAGCTTGTTAGAGATGAAACTAATGGGAAGTTGGGAACCATGTAGATGCTTAGAAATATTTGGAAGGTTTTATTTTTCGAAAAGTGGAGCAAAATTTGTTTGTTTATGGTAGAAAACTTATTATAATAATTTTATTATGAATTTACAAAAAGATTAAATATAAAAACATTAACTTTTATAAGTATGTTTTCAAAAATAATTATCACCAATGAAAATTAACTAGGAAACTATATATATATATATATATGAGAAAAATTAAATGAGCTGACAGTTCATGCAAATTACTTGAGCTGCAGTTCATTATCATTATCTCCAATATTTTTTAAAAAAAAAATCTTTTAGATTATGATCTCGACCCCCTAGGGTTCACTCATATCCAACTTCTTGGGTTTTAGTTTTGATTTGGTCCTCCATCAAGCTAATACAAAATTAACGGTTTTCAATGAACAAAACATTTTGTATGCACTTGATGAAAGGGTAAATGAAATCCAAAATTTATGAAATTTAATCCAAAATAAGTTAAAGAGGTAGAGATAATGATTGTTAAAAAAAATTGAAGAAAAATCATTAGATCATTACAGTTTTACTGCTAGCTCACGTAACTTTTTCTGAACTGGCAGCTCACCTACAGTAATCCATATATATATATATATATATATATATATATATATATATATATATATATATATATATATATATATATATATATATATATATATATATATATATATATATATATATATATATATATATATGAGAAAAATGAAAATGAGCTGACAGCTCACACAAATTACCTGAATTGCAGTTTATTTCCAATATCTCCAATAATCTTTTTTAAAATTTTTCTTTTGGATTATGATCTCGACCCCTTAGGGTTTACTCATACCCAATTTTTTGGATTTTAGTTTTGATTTGGCCCTCCATCAAGTTAACACAAAATTAACAATTTTTAATGAATAAAATATTTTGTATGCACTTGATGAAAGGGTAAAAGAACTCCAAAATTTATGAAATTTAATCCTAAAGAAGTTAAGAAGGTAGAGATAGTAATTATTAAAAAAATTAAAGAAAAATCATTGGATGATTATAGTTTTGTCGTTAGCTCACGTAACTTTTCCTAAGCTGGCGGCTCACTTACAGTAATCCATATATATATATATATATATATATATATATATATATATATAATTAAAAAAAATTAATAATTTCTACTAATATTTATTTTTTTTTTGTATAATAAGAGAACTTATTAGGAGAGAAACTATAATCACATCAAGGAAATTTACAATACTTACCAAAATATTGGAATGAAGGGAAGAATCGTTTAAAATTTGTTTATGAATACCATTTGATTGTCATTCAAGTTTCAAGGAAATCTACGTAATGCTTAGATAGGTGTCATGTAATAATCCTTCATGTTAGGCATAAATAATTAAACAAATAATTAAATATACAACATAATAAATATAACTATTCATTTTCTATAACCTCCCTAATCTTTGACTATTCATTAAATATACAACATAATAAATATGACTATTCAAGTTAAGTGGAATACTTTGATTTTGTCAATCATGATTTCTTTTAAAGTATAAATCGAATGAACATTTGAACTATGTTGGTACAAACTATTAAAACCGAATTGAAAAATTGCACATGATATGATCCATCTACAAATTATGAGAATAAGAATTTACACCTGACATGAACTATACTTGAATAATATTGAGTTAGTGAAAAAAGAGGATAATGAAAAAATACTCTATTTCGGTTGTAACATGTTAAGTTGTACAACTGAATCTTTCGCATACAATGGGTGCATGTTGATTTGTTGAATCACACATTATTGTTATTTCTATTTGTCTGATAACAGATCCAACTCAGCACCGGACAATATATTTGATTATTTCATGGGTCTCTACATGAGATAACCAAAACAGTGGTATCTCATCAGTTACTTTTTCCATTTACATGACATCTTAGACAAAAATGGAATTTCTCTTTAAATTTTAAATTATTATTATTATTGAGTATTATTGTGAAAAATTCTACTAAAGGGTTTACCATATTCAAATCGAATATGTTGCCTTTACCTATTATACATACTTGTATACCATATATCAGAATCAGAGCATCACATGCCGGAATGTGCGTAAGTTCTTGCTGAGATAGAAGAATATCTGTTCACCGCCATATGATAATCACAATTATTTTTTTGTGCAAATATAATTTGAAAAAAAAAATATTGAAAGGAAAAAATATTGAAAGGAAAAAATGAAAAGGTATATTATTTTATTTCATAAAAATAGAAAAATGCATGACATAATATATATATATATATATATATATATATATATATATATATATATATATATATATATATATATATATATATATATATAGAGTAAGTTAAAATAATATCTTGAATATGCTCTTCTAAATTTCTTTTAACATTTTATAACTTTTTTAACATGCACATGTTGATTTGTATTGTTATTTATTTTTTATATTACAAATCTGTTATAATTCACATTATGTAATCTAACACAATACCAGTTTTTAACCAGAATGTAATTTAATAAAATTTCTTAAACTTAAAATTTTCTTAAATACAATTGATGAAATAACCCTTGACTCTATATGTTATGATTATAATATTTTCTTTAAAAAATTATCCTAAAAGATAACTTCTATATTTAATCCTCATAATGGAGTATAATTTTCTTCAATTACAGCTTCATTTTTTTTTTTTTTTTTGAGCCCCACACTATCCAAGTTTATTTTAAAGAAAATTTTGAAATCTAATTATATCATTTTTTTTTTTTAAACCATCTTTAATGCCTTCAGAATTTACTTGATACTTTATTAATTATTGTTATTTGTATGTGTGAATTATGACATTCTTGTAGATACCAGAAAAATAAAAAATAATAAAACAAAAAAAAAATGAAAATTCAAAAATGCTAAGTGGGCCCACCCACGGGAATTTCTCCCGTGGGTGCAACCCGCGGGAGAGTCGCGGTTGCATCCCGCGGGAGAATCCCGCGGGTGCAACTCGCGGGATGCAACCCGTGGGAGAGTCCCGCGGGGTGCAACCCGCGGGAGAATCCTGCGGGTTGACACCCGCGGGAGCGATCCCGTAGGTGCCAACCCGCGGGTTTGTTTCCGTTATTTTCCGATTATTTATTTCCTATTTTATTTCGCTAATATTCCGTGATCCGATTTTTCAGGGAGTAATCGAGGCGGATTCGGTCTATAAAATAAAGGGATTGATTCCGGAGAAAAGACTTTTGGATTCTTGGACTTTGGGAAGATTTCGGGCGAGCTCGGAAAATTAAGAAGCGGAGCAGAGCCATCTCTTCCAATCGGACAGTCAACGGAGGCACTAGCGAGACTCCATCGCCACCCGAACCCACATAAAAAAAAGGGAATAAATTAATATTCCCGTTCTTTTAATTTCTCAGAATTTTTGTAATCTCAAATCTTCGTTGTAATCCAATAATTTTACGATGAAAGGAGAAATGCAATTTTTGAGCAAACAAGAACTGGCGACCACAGTGAGAGCCTCTCTGTTTACCACAGAGAATCTGGTGGCGTAGTCCGACCGGGTGCCGATTGGCTCAATGGTTGAGACACTGGTCATAGAAGTTGACCAACAAAAATATGAGGAATTTCTTTCTTCCTCTGATTCGGAGCCTAGGCGTCATCGCCGGGTGACGATGAAAAAAGGTGAGGCGTCATCGCCCACTGGAAATCAAAAGGCGTCATCGCCTATGAAAACTTACGAGGCGTCATCGCCCGTTGAAACTGACAAGACGTCATCGTCTGTCAAGTATACGGCGTTATCGCCCGTTCTAAAGTCAAACCAAAAGTCAAACCAATCTCTGACCCGCTCCCAAAAGAGAAATTTAAGGCGTAAAACTCAACGAGCACGCCTCAATCATACAGGAAAAATTGCAGAAAACTCCGGGACCGAAAACTCCAGGATGGTAAAAAATCTCGGAAGTAACCCCACGGGCGCAAACCCGCGAGTTGCAACCGCTAGTGGCAACCCGCGGGTTGAAACCGCGAGTGGCAACCAGTGGTTGCCAACCGCGGGTGGCCACCCTCGGTTGAACCCGCGGGTGGCATCCCGCGGTTGCCAACCGCGGGTGCCAACCGCGGGTGGCAACCCGCGGTTGCCAACCGCGGGTGGCAACCTGCAGGTGCCAGCCGCGGGTGCCAATCTGCAGTTACAAGTGCGGGTTCCATCCCGCAGATGCCACCGACGGGTTACGTTCAATGAACACAACCCTCGTGTCTCTTCGAGCACGCCTATGGTGAGCCCACAACATACACCAAAAGTTTTAATCTCTCTATCAAAGGCATCCGGGGCCCACACAATTACTCAGGCCAGCGTGCACTCCAGAAGAATCCGCAGAAGAGTTGGAGAACAATCTAATGCTGGAAAAGAGCTCAGCCCTGAGATATTGCAGACTCTCCAATATTATGAACCAAATTTGCGACGCAAGAGGCGTCAAGATGCAAATAGAGAGGAGAAGATACCTCAAGATTTGAGAGAATATCTCAATTGGAAGAAGAACTCCTCACAAAATGTTCCTCACTGCCAATGCGAACAGCTGATTTCAACTGTTCTATCAAACTGCCAATGCAACTCAAAACGGTCCGTTTTTGAGCGGATCACCGAGCCCAAAAGAATACGGAAGGCGAAAAGGGTGTACCCTGGAACCGATCTACCTGCTGCCTCATCACATATGGTTAATAAAGGCAAAAAGGTGGTCGGAAGCAACCCTTCAGATAAGGAAATCACTCCAGGGTCAAAAGGAGTTTCTATGGAACCAGAGGACGTGCTTCTAGAAGAAGTCTCTGAAAGGCTTGAGAGACAAGAGAAACGTCTCGAACAGTAAGAGGAGACCATAGAAGAAATGAAACAACTTTTGATTGAGTTGTTAGCTCAAACTAGAAAGAGCCAATCCTCATCATCTATTTCTGATCGACAGGAAAGAAAACGGCCTGTCCAGATAAATGAGGACAGCGAGGACAAGAATGAAGAAATTCCTCCTCATTCAAGAGGAGAAGAGAAAGTGAAGGTTATCATCAACCCTCACGCAGAGAAAATAGAGAAGATGGAGAACCAACTACAAACTCTTTTTCATTCCAAAAAGCTGCAAGAGGTGGGGGTAGTACGTCCATATCCTATAGATTAGGAAACCGTACCTTACCCTGCAAAATATAAACCGTTGAATCTTCAATCATTCGATGGTAAAGGTTCGCCGCAGCAACACATCTTCTATTTTCTGTCACAGACAGGACATCTCATGGGGAATGATCCGACTATAACTAAGATATTTGCGAGCACTTTACGTGGGCCCGCATTTACCTGGTTCATGCAGCTACCCCAGGGAATAATTAAATCATGGGCTGATGTAGAACGTGAGTTCCTAGCCCGATTCTTTGAAGATGATACAGAGGTCTCTATACTATCTCTGCTAGCAGCGAAGCAAGAAGAAGGCAAAACGGTTAAGATTTATGTTGAGCAGTTCCGAGAGCTTTCTGTTCGATGCCCACATGGCATGACGCAGGACACGCTTGTGGAAACCTGCAGACACAACTTGTTGACCGATATCCTAGACAAGATGGGCTCGGTCGAATCCAAATCATGAAAAGATCTGCTTAAACAGGGTGAACAGGCTGAAGAAATACTTCGACGCCTCGAAGAACAACAGTCTGCAACCGGAGGCAGTACAAATGAACCTCCATTCCAGTTTTTCCGTTCCAAAGGGAAAGACATAATGGCAATGGCGGTAGAAAGTACACCGAAGCAGAAACCATGGCCAACTACAAGCAACACAACAAAGTCGCCCAGACTTCAAAAGAAGTATTCTTCAAGGATGAACATACTGCTACTATGTTCAACCTGCTCAGCAAACGCAAGATGCTCAAATTGCCGGAAAGCAAGAGGCCTGAAGAAATTGGGAAGACTAACGATCCGAATTACTGCATGTACCATCGAATTGTAGGTCACCCCACGAAAAATTGTTTTATCTTAAAATATAAAATTCAAGCGTTGATTGACGCTGGAGCAGTTCAGCTCAAAGCTGAACAAAAAAGGAGTTAGAGCTAACTCCGACACCTTTAATGTGTGTGGTCTAAAAGTACCACTTGGGCTCACGACAATTCCAAAGACGAGTTCATGGCGGTTAATTTAAACCCCCATAACCTGTATAAAAAAAAAGAGATTTAAATAAAAAAAATATATATATATATACCCAACGCCGTCAAGGCTACGGGGAGAGAATAAATTTCTCGTCAACCCCATCATACTGGGGGTAGAAAGTATGAAATGCCCAACGCTGTCAAGGCTACGGGGAGAGAATAAATTTCTCGTCAACCCCATCATACCGGGGGTAAAAAGTATGAATCACCCAACGCCGTCAAGCCTACGGGGAGAGAATAAATTTCTCGTCAACCCCATCATACTGGGGGTAGAAAGTATGAATCACCCAACGCCGTCAAGCCTACGGGGAGAGAATAAATTTCTCGTCAATCCCATCATACTGGGGGTAGAAAGTATGAAATGCCCAATGCCGTCAAGGCTACGGGGAGAGAATAAATTTCTCGTCAACCCCATCATACTGGGGGTAGAAAGTATGAAATGCCCAACGCCGTCAAGGTTACGGGGAGAGAATAAATTTCTCGCCAACCCCAACATGCTGGGGGTAAAAAACATGAATCACCCAACGCCATCAAGGCAACGGAAAGAGAATAAATTTCTCGCCAACCCTACTATGCTGGGGGTAAAAAGCGTGAATCACCCAATGCCATTAAGGCAAAGGGAAGAGAATAAATTTCTCGTCAACCCTATCATACTGGGGGTAAAAAGTATAAATTACCCAACGCCGACAACACTAAGGGGAAAGGAAAAGTTTGGCATTTAAGCCCAAACGAAATTCTCGACAACTCACCATGCTGAGGGGAATAGCATGGCTAGCCCAACTCAAACGGTAGTTGGTAAAGGCAAATCAAACCCGTTGATAGCTGGGGGTTTGCTAAAAATCCCACGACAAATCTGTCATAATAGCATCCTTATCCGAATATAAGGATACATCACTGTCCTAAACGCTAAGGCAAAAGGAAGAGGAAAAGTTTGGTATTTAAACCCAAACGAAACGCTCGACAACTCACCATGCTGAGGGTAATAGCATGGCTAGCCCAACTCAAACGGTAGTTGGTAAAAACTAATCAAATCCGTTGATAGCTTGGGGTTTGCTAAAAATCCTAATCAAATAAATCTCTTGTCACGTTAAGATTTCACCTCTGACAATGAAACTTTTCTTGTCATTTTTCTCCAGCAGAGCAAGTGACCCTCCAAAATATTTGTCAAGTTAGAATCATACCTCTGACATCATAATTCAAAATCAAAAGAGATAAAATCATAATTAAATCGATCCCCTGTCATGTTAAGATTTCACCTCTGACAGAAAAGAAAATTCACACTTCATCAAGTCCAACATTACAACCTCTGATAAACTTGTTTTTGATATCGTTAAGTTAAAAATTACCTCTGACAAAAATCATCCCCCTATCAAGTTAACAGTTATCTCTGATAGTCTGACTCCAAAACTAAATACGTTAACCGTCACCTTTATTTAGTCAGCTTGTCCCTATCACAGCCAGATCCTCTAAATAGGTTAAGCTCCAAGACACGTTTAATATTACCTCTGTCTTTCCCTGATCCGTCATACTAGATGTCACTGAACGGCTAGGATTAAAGTAAGCACGTTAACATTATACCTCAGCTTAACTTAAAATAAGCATGTTAACATCATACATCTGCTTGTCATCTAATGAGTACGTTAAAATCATACCTCTGCTTGTTATTCAATAAATGAACATGTTAACAGTTATCTCTATCGACCAAATCCTTTAAAAGGTCTATAGCAAAATTAAAGAATCCAAAGTATTTCGAAATTCAGTACGGTTCAATACAGAACTTCGAAAACTTTGGAGGGGGTTATGTAGATACCAGAAAAATAAAAAATAATAAAACAAAAAAAAATGAAAATTCAAAATGCTAAGTGGGCCCACCCAAGGGAATTTCTCCCGCGGGAGAATCCCCGCGGGATGCAACCCGCGGGAGAGTCCCGCGGGTTGACACCCGCGGGAGCGATCCCGCAGGTGCCAACCCGCGGGTTTGTTTTCGTTATTTTCCGATTATTTATTTCCTATTTTATTTTGCTAATATTCCGTGATCCGATTTTTCAGGGAGTAATCGAGGCAGATTTCGAGCGGATTCGGTCTATAAAATAAAGGGATTGATTCCGGAGAAAAGACTTTTGGATTCTTGGACTTTGGGAAGATTTCGGGCTAGCTCGGAAAATTAAGAAGTGGAGCAGAGCCATCTCTTCCAGTCGGACATTCAACGGAGGCACTAGCGAGACTCCATCGCCACCCGAACCCACATAAAAAAAAGGGAATAAATTAATATTCCCGTTCTTGTAATTTCTCAGAATTTTTGTAATCTCAAATCTTCGTTGTAATCCAATAATTTTACGATGAAAGGAGAAATGCAATTTTTGAGCAAACAATTCTAAGTCAAGCGATAGTTGTTAAAATTGTCTCATTCACTAAAACATCTCAAAATTTGACTACTTTCTTCTTTAAACACTATAATTCTCCAAATATATAATTTCAAATAATATATGGCTATATATTTTCTTAGTAAGAATAATGAGTATAATTAACTTAATTTTAATCTATTTCTTTTTTATACTATATTTATTAAAGAAATTTAGTACAAGTAAAGAACAGTGTCACTGTTTAATTTCACATTAATTAAAAAATTGAAATTCTTTATTTTCTATTTTTTATTGGTTTATAAAGGTGATTCCATAAATTAAGTAAATCTTGAAAAAACTCACAACATAATAACCATATCAATTTGTGGTGGTATCTACTTTAACTGCAAGAAAATAGGGATTTCGTGACAAGAAAAGTCGTCACTAAAGATATGATTGTCATCACTAAAACTTTTACTGATGAGTTTCGTGACGACTTTTAGTTGTTACGTATACAACCGTTGCGAATGCCAGCCGTAATAATTTTATGATTATGTCACGAAAAATCTTTCTTTAGTAACGAGATCTAATTGTCACCATAAGGTGTCTACTGTGAGATATTTGTTGTCACTGAATCTCTGGCTTTTATGACAATGACAACTGTTATCATATATAATATGTGACAAGTAAGTCTTGTCACTATAAAGTGTTTACTGTGACAATATCCATCGTCACTAAAACTCTTTCTTTTGTAACAGCAGTTATTACCACCATATATATTATGTGACAATATATTATTGTCACAAAAACATATATGTTGTTACGTAATATTTTTTTTTGTAACGAGATTTGTTGTCACGAAAAATGTATAGTGACATGCGATATATGTTGTCACTAAAAACATATTTTGTGACAGTTGTTGTTGTCACTAACTATCTATTTAGTGACAACATTTGTTATCTTAATTTTTTTTTTATGACAACACTAGAAAATTTCCATTAAATAAGAGATTTACTCACAACAAATATTATTACTAACAAACTAATTTAGTGACAACAACTTTGTCACTAAATTTGTTTTTAGTGACAACACATGACATATGTCACTAACATACATCTTTTGTGACAACAAATATCACAAATACAAGTATCATCACATATACAGTAATCAGAGTCCATTAAATATAATCAAAACTAATATAATAACAATCACATATAATTTAACAACATATCATCAACAAAAGACTCTCGTTTAGTGACAATTTTTAATTTCGTCACAAAAAAAACACGTCACTGAAGTACAATTTCATGGCAACAAATATTTTTCATCATCAAAAACAGATATTTAGTGACAAGTTTTATACGTTGTCACAAAAAATAAGTATTACATGAAGAATATTTATAAAAAATCAATTTTTCGTGACAAGATTTATTTGTTTTCACAAAATACCCTCATTTAGTGACAATATTTACTATTCTCACGAATTTTTCGTCACAAAAAATCAGTTTTCTTGTAGTTAATTTTTTGGTTAGGAGTTAGATACACTATTATCTTTTCTTATTTAATTGTTTTAAAATTCTAAAAAAATGAATACCCATTAAAAGTTCCTCCATTTATTGGTTATCAAAATTTTAAATTGGTTATTTTTATAATTTTTAAGTTTATCATTTTATAGATTTATAAAAATTTTAAATTATTTATTTTTCTAGTTAATTAATTTCATTTAGTAATATAGGAGAAAGGATATAAATTTATAAGACAACCTAATACATACCAAATTTCAGAATTTTGGTATTTTGGATTTTTCTTTATTTTTAAACCCTAATTTTCTAAATGGATTTTGTTTAATTATTTATTTAAAACTAAAATTGTTTGATTGCTTTTATATTTTGATTGCAAGGGCCGCTCTTCAAATTTTTAATGAATTTAAAATATTAACTAGTAGAATTGGACTTAAATGCTCGATAGTAAGTATTATTTTATTAATAAGATGGGGTTTTTACATATATGTCCCTTATTTAAAATTAGAATTTAGTCCCTCAACTCTTTATATTTATAATTTAGTCCCCCAAATCCTTTAAGTTATCATAATTTAGTCTCTCAGCCATATTTTTGGTCCGAAATTTTCGGTATATTCTTGAGTTACTTCATTTTAATCCTCTCTTTCCTCTTCCTCCTCTCTTCCTCTTCTTATTGGGTTTCCCTCTTCATTCTTCTCCTCTCTCTTCTCTCCCAGTTAATCTCTAAAGTGCAGTAACTCAGGAGAATCCAGTAAGAAGAGGAAAGAGAGAGAGAGAGAGAGGAGAAGAATGAAGAGGGAAACCAAATAAGAAGAGGAAGAGAGTAAGAAGAGGGAATAGAGAACTAAAGTGAAGTAACTCAGGGGTATAATGGAAAATTCGGACCAAAAATATGGCTGGGATTAAATTGTGGTAACTTAAAGGATTTGGGGGATTAAATTTTAATTTTTAAAGATGTTATGGACAAATATATAAAAACCCCTAATGAGAGTAATATGGTGTTGAGCACCATTATACATTGACATATATTAGGAACTTTATGGATAAATATTTGATTTTTATTTTCATGATTTGAATTTGTATTTGAGGAGTTAAATATTTTTGCAGTTTTTTGAAGTGTGGACACTATGGAGTAAACAAAAGGCACTTTAAAACCATCCGTATATTGTGATATGTGTTATCACATCTAAAATGTTGGGGAGAAATGTTAGGCCCTTGAGTTCTTATTATATTAGATTTGAGATTATATTCATATATAATTAAGCTCCAATCAATTCCCTGTTTCATCACAACCTGCATTCTTGATACCACTTCTCTTTGTTCATCACAACTTGCACTTGCACTCTGATACCATTTCTCTCTCTTCGTCGCAAACTGCGCTTATACCCTGATACCATTTATTGGGAGAAATGTTGGACCCCTAGAAGCATGATGAATTTTAAACAAAAAATCGAGAATCAATGTAATTCAAACTTTTAAGCTTATAAATAAATGTTTCAATTTTGTATTTAAACTATGAATTTTTACTTGTTCTATCTGATGTAGAATAATACTCACATATGAGCTCCTAGCACAAGATACTTAATTTATTTTTTCTTTATTAATGTTAAATTAAACAGTGACAACATTCTTGAAATGTACTATAATTATTTTATAAATGTAGTATAAAATAAGTGCAGAGTAAAAGTTAATTATACTCATCATTATTACTAAAGACCATATATTTCATTTGAAATTCTACGATGATAGTGTTTAAAGAAGAAGGTCGGCAAATTTTGAGATAGTTTAGTAGATGGATAATTATATAATGGGGTTTTTACATATTTGTCCCTTAAATCTTTAAAAATTAGAATTTAGTTCTCCAAATCTTCATATTTATAATTTAGTCTCCCAAAACCTTTAAGTTACACAATTTAGTTCTCCAACTATATTTTTGGCCCGAATTTCCCGTTATACCTCTGAGTTACTCCACTTTAGTCATCCATTCCCTCTTCTTACTCTCTTCCTCTTCTTACTGGATTTTTTCTCTCTATTTTTCTCCTCTCTCTCTCTTCCCTCTCTTATTGGGTTCTCCTAAGTTACTTCACTTTATAAATTAACTGGGAGAAAAGTAAAAGAGGAGAAGAATGAAGAGG
>JAYEPQ010000017.1:6550298-6557798 GCA_036321105.1 Dracaena cambodiana
TGATCGTAATTTTCTCATCTAAACTCCGTGACTAGGGAGCTCACTGTCAAATCAGATCAAATGATATTCTTGGGAATTTTTCTAGGCCCAGATTGGGTCTTAGGAGTGCCCTATGATGCTATCCATAGCCATAGGACTGTCCGTTAGCCCTCATTTATGAAGGCGAAGGACTCTCGTGGCCTTCGTTGGCTTGAAATTTCAACTGGAGTTTCAATTTTGGGAATTTCTAGATGGGCCTTATGTTTTTTTTACTAAACCCCAATTTCTTATCGCCCCCCATGAGAATTTAAAATATAAGCATTTTTTTTAATGAGCCTCATTTTTTCTCTCTTTTTCCAAAATTGTCCTCTCCCTTCTATTCTCCCCCCAGCAGCAACGGCAACAGCCAACGACAATAGCCGCCGCTGCTGTTTCATGAAAAGAAGAGGAGTTGAGTGTTTTTTTGTCCAAAAAAATTAATGGCAAATTTGTAATTATTTGTTCTTTAATCTATGAGGCTCAGTAAGAAAAACATGGGGCGCATCTAGAAATTCCTTCGGTTTCCTCTGCTAGTCTCGTGCTACTTCGTCAAATTGATTGGTAGTACTCTAGTCTTGTCATTACATGAAAATAGACCAAGAGAGTTATGATTAGGGATGAAAATAGACATGTACAACTAAAATTTTAACCTATTGTATTTAAATTTTTAATTACGAGTGAAAAGTGTAATATTTTTTGTTTATTTTATGCACTCATAATTTAATTTTATTGTTTAATATTAGAAATTAATAATAAATTAATTTTATTGATAAAACTTTTCCCCTTTAAAGTTTTTCTAGTATTTTATGATCTTTTTATAGGGTTCTAGATGATAGGAAATCAAACGAGAAGCGTATCCGTGTGTGTATCAGTTCAGAAATTGAATCTCTAGGTCTAACTGTCGACAGTTATCTAGAAGGGCTGTCAACAGTAAGCCAGAAAAATTGAATACTGTAATAGACTCGAGAGCTACTGCCAAAGCAGCTGTTTCCTTGTAAATTGAATACAATAAGCAGCTGCCAAAGCAGTTGTTGAAGCTGATGTCAACAAGAAGTCAGAAATTTGCGTATATATGAAGATTTTAAAGAGAAAAGAATTTCCTTGTAAATGGAATTCATATAATAGGATTTTGAGAGATTATAAATACCCAATGTACTCCAAAATTTTGAGGGAGGTGGATGAGTTTATCAGATGTTATTTTCAAATTAAACAAGAGATTTTGAGAGTTTAGTCTTTGTATTTTTTTTCATAGTTATTAATAAAATAATTTCTTTTCGATTATTTGATGGCTATGAAGAGTATGAGTGGTTAAATTTCTTCGTTGGCATTGATGAGGTAACAAATTCTAGATGATGAACTGGTACGATTTTTTGTTCTTATAAACTTAATTGTTTTATATAATTTTTTATTTTTGATTCCTTATTATCTTAATTATTATGTGCCAAATAAGATATTGAGACTTTGATGATTTATTGTTTGATGATATATTAGTTACTTAGTTTTTGATATACCATAAATTATTTAGCATGGTGTATGTTTAGATTTTGAACGATTATTTTTGTTATTCATATTTTATCCTTAGATTTATCTCAAAATTCATATAGGATTTACCGAGGAAAATCAACAAATTATCAAAATTATAACTTTACTTATTTTGCATTTCAATGATTTATTTGCCGGTTGTATGACATCACGTCATGTGGAAAATCAAACAGTTCGAACTTCAAATATCGGCTTCACTCCCCCTTAGGCTCTAAGTTGGACCTTTTGACCCGATAACAACTTGGCCCGAATCTGAACTCTGATACCAATTATTGGGGATAAACGTCGGGTCCAATCACGAGCATGATGTGCTTAAATACAAAGCTGAGAATCGGTCTGATCCAAAAACTTAAGTTGTTAGGTCAAGTCCCCAACTTTGTATTTAAATCTATAAATTTTCTTTGTCATATCCAATGTGGGACTATACTCATATGAACAACTAACAGTTAATCCATCTAAAAAAAATATCATTCTCTAATTTAATTTACAATTAATCAATTTTTAGTTAATTAGTTTTCAACTTGTTCATAATCTTTAGTTTCGTAACTTACCCCATATTTTTTTTAGTTTCACAATTACTAAAAGATTCTCGAGAGAACGATTTTGGATATTAACCACCCAATTACTACTTGTTTATTTCCTACACTCAGAAGTGCACGATTCAGGCCGAGTCAAATTTTGAATTAAAAATATGAAAATTCTATTTTTATTCAAAATTATAAATATAACATGATAAAGATTGGTTTTTGAACCGGTCCATTCTTATTCTTATATCTAGGGAGACGGAGAGAATGGTTCCAGGGTTTGAGATGAGACATAGGTTGAGGTCAACTACCAAGACCATTTCTCTCTCCTAGTTATTCAAACGTCCAATGTGAGAAGAACTACTTTACTTACAATCTAACTTGGTTGAGCTAATCTATTTATTTACTTTATACATTTTATTGTCAAAAAAAAAATATTTTCAAAAATAGGATAATTCTAAAAGTAGAAAATTGAAAAAGAAAACTCTTGCACTCTCACGTTCTATTGGGTTTGGCAGAAAATTTGTATACATGGAGTCTTTTTTGTAGAAGTTAAGCTTCCATCAAAATTTGAGAAGTGCAAGATACAACTTTCGCCCGTCATATTCAGAATTTTAAATTATTTTTTTTTTAATTTAAAATTTTAATAGAACGGACTAAGAATTGACTATTGGACCCACTCATTCCCATTCTTAATTGTGATGCACAAGTGTAAGAGCATAAATTATGAAACACGTAGGGCACAATACAAATACTATAGACCAATATCGAGTAATTAGAAACATTAAATATTTATTTGATGATTATACCCTCGAGAGAGTGAAGATACGCACGGCACTTTTGATTCTCTCGTATAAATTAACTAAGCTAAGTGTGATATTCATTTGATGATACCATGTGCTTTGTTAACTAAAGGACTAAATTATGATTAGAGTATATGATAACAGCTGTGTTAATGAATAAATTAGGATATGATGGTGGAAGACACGAGAGGAAGTTGCCGATGAGGATGCAACAATCAGCTTCCAATCCATAACTGACTTTTCTTGCCCCTCCTATAGTATAATGTATTTTTGTCACTGTAAATGTATAGATAAATAGTAGAAAATATACTGCTCTTACTACGCCCCTACTATTGATAAATGTATAGATAAATTGTATAAGTTATCTGAGATACAAGTTATTTTCATTATCTCCAATAATCTTTAAATTTTTTTTTTGAACTATGGTCTCGATCGCTTAGAATTCACTCATACTCAATTTCTTGGATTTTAGTTTTAATTTAGTCATCCATCAAGATAACACAAAATTAACGGTTCTCAATGAATAAAACATTTTGTACGCACTTAATGAAATGGTAAATAAACTCTAAAATTTATGAAATTTAATCCGAAAGAAATTAAGTTGGTAGAAATAATAATTGTAAAAAAATTTAAAGAAAAATTATTGGGTTATTATAGTTTTGCCTCTAACTTACATAACTTTTTCTGAACTAGCGGCTCATCTACACAAAATTAACTCACGATTCAAGATATGACCCCCATTTTTTGTGTGGCACCTTGTTCTGAGAGGAACTTATTTCTATGTGGCACTTAGTTCTGCACACTTCTGCCTGGTGTCTGGCTAGCACAATGCTGGTAACATATTCACGTAGGAATATGCTAAGTTTTCGGTAGAATATCATAAATTAAAATAGTTTATAATTAGTCACGGATTCCTCTCTAAAAAGGTTAGCTACGATTCATTTATGGCTTCATAGGAATCGCTATAAACTGCTCTTTTTTTTGTCTCATATCCGATGTGGAATTATTGAGTTATGGGATATTACAATATTGGATCAATAAAATGATTGTAGAAGAAAATTAACAAAATAGATTTTCTAATTCAAAAAGAAAATCAAAAATTTCGTCCGCTCTATAGATCCTATAATTTAGAAAAAAGATTGCAGGAAATAATATGATATAATTAAAAAAAAAACTGCAGATTCACCTTGAGTAAGGAAAGATTATGAACAAATTAGGACAATCTTCATCTTATATATATATAGAACACATAAATCTAGATATTGTATAGTTGTTGGGTAGCCGTTGGATATAGTGAAGTGTTGGATTAATTTTCACTTTGGAAATTTCTCCAGCTCTAGTTAGGTGCAGAAGTTGGGACGTTTGGACACTCAGTTATTAAGGAAGGAAGAGAGAGGGAGGGAGGGAGAGAATTTCTTTTCACTGAGAGGGAGAGGGAGAAAGAGAGTTATTATATTAAAGAGAGGGGATGATGGTTGAATTAGTCCATTAGTTCTAGGAATAAAGGTGAGGGTATAGCGGGAAAAAGAGGTGAAGAAGTTAACTTTTTAATGGATCTTAGCAAAGGAGACCAAATTGAATTAATTTATTAGTTTTGGGGACAAATATAAAAAAATCAAAAAATTGAGAAAGGGACTAAATTGTAGTAACTTAGGAGATTTGGGAACTAAATCCTAAATATTAAAATTTGAAAAACTAAATCATAATATATAAAAATTTGAGGGACAAATCAGTAAATACTCAAAAAAAAAAAAAAAAAAAAAAAGACCAGTGCCGAGTACTCGAACTACAGTTTCTAAGAAACTAGCCGGCAAGCCGATAATTTGGAGAAAATCACAGCCGTTACCATCAGTTTCTGCCGGCACGCAAATCTCCCGAAAACGTTACCAAAGAAAAGGCTGCAGCTGCAGTTACGTCACATGACTTGCCAGTTGCCATCTAACGGTTTAAAATAAAACAAAATAATGGAAGTTCGCAGATATTTCACGAGATTGCCACCATCCCCAGACACTTTCTTTTCCCCACAGCTATCTTTTCCTACAAGAAACCTCCGGTAAGCTTACCGCCCTCGGGGGTTCCAAATCGTCGTATCCCGGGGAGCGTGGACAATGGGTCCTCTCGTTAACCTGCGCCCTCGGATCATTGTAACAATCCGACCCCCAACAATAGGACATCGACCTCCTTGGCCACGGTGGGCTATCCCGTCACTAAAGTGGCAACTCATAAATTCCGCCCCTAAAATCAAATGGCAATACACGCAAATAACACCAAATCCAAGGGCGTTGGCTATTGTTTTCTATTCGTGGCAGCTTTCTGCTATCCCATAATTCTGCCTCAAACGGCCCGCTGCCACGTTTACCTCTAGAACATAGAATTCTTCTCAAACCCACATATACACCAACAGTGGGTCCCACCATTCATACATGTGTCCTTTACTTTTATGTGTGAGTGCAACTTTCTTGGCGGGCGGGTATTTTAAAATTATAGGGTCCAACTAAAAGGCCGGTCTCTGCTTACAGAATCTCCCACAAACCTCTAGTTATTTACGATCGGTACCCTCGTGTCGTTCCTATAAAAGGCACGGCCGATCTGAGCTAGGTTTGCCCAATTGGCAACCAAAACCCCCTTCTTCTATCTACAGGGAGCCCTCTCTCTCTATACTCTTTTTATAAGAAATAATTAAAAATGTCATCTTCAAGGTCAAGATCCAGTAGCGGCCCAGTCCTCCCCAAGTACACCAACTACTCCTTCAGCGGCGATCGACGCTTCCCTTCCGGCCGCTCCGCCGGCGGCGCCGCCTCCCCCTACTTCGCCTCCCCCACTTCCCCTTTCTCTTCTTCCCAAACCTTCTTCCACCGGTCAACATCACCGACACGTGTCCACTTTGCCGGCTCTGGCGCCGCCCCCTCCGCCTCCGTCCGCTTCTCCCTCGATAACCGCCCCACCTCCCCTGGCCGCTCAATTTCCGTCGTCCGCGCGAAGAAACCCATCTCCGCCCCCTCCAACCGCAAGACTTGCATGTGTTCGCCGACGAACCACCCTGGATCTTTCCGGTGCAGCCTCCACAAGGGCTTCGGATCCAGCAACCAACAACAACAGCACGCGATCTCCGCGTCCTCGACTCGATTGAATGCGAGGCGATCGGCGATGACGAATTCACTGGTGAGGATCGGAACCGTGGAGGGCGATCTCGTCAAGCGAGCGCTGGCGGCGTTGATCAGACCGAGCTCCCATCAGCAGCGGCGGCGGGCGGCGTTCCAGCCGAGGCCCAGCAGGCTCTCCGTCATGTCCAAGGCCGATGATCTCTGATCTTGCGTGGTAGGTAGATCGCGAAGCAGGTTCGTTAAATTACCAAAAGAAGAAAAAAAAATTGTGCATAGTTCTAGTACTACCTTTAAAAAAAAAACAACTCTCTTGATCTGGATCTTACGAAGAGGGCTCAGATCTGAAGGAAGAGAACGCTGAACACTGCGGATGGACAATTATTCTTGTTTTACAATTTTTTCCCTTTTTTGTATGTTGACCGGAGTTTTTGGGCGGAGATTTTGGAACAGTACATATGTACATATGCTATTTTTGGCAAGTGAGTATTTGATGATGACGGCTGAGGGAGCAGATTTGGACTTGGGACACCAAACTTAATTCCAACATTAATTCACTAATTAAAACTAATACAGATCAAAGTGTTTCTGTGATTTGTGATGGATTTGTTCGTTGTGATTGCAGCTATCTTTGGGATGTGATTTTCACCGTCCCGTTTTGATTCTCCAACGTCCGTTTGCTCCGTTAAGTCCGTTCCGTTACGTCGCCCGTATACGTACTGTTATCGTCGTTGAGGTAATTCGTTCCGTTTTATTTGTTTAATTTTGTTTCCTTTCTATGTTTGTGTATTTATTACATTTTTTTTATTTGATTGAGTTTTTTGTGCGGCAGGAATTGTGGTCATTTGGTGCTTGGCTTGTGCCAGTGGCGTTGGACTCCCAGAAATTGAACATTTCTATGACGCCAAAACAATGGACTTTTTCTGCACTTTTAGACTACTCAGGAGGAGTGGAATCAAAGGGACATAAAATAATGGTTTTATTATTTTGGAGGGAAAAAGAATTTTAATGAACAACTTTAAAACAACATTATTTTTCAGTAGACAAATGAAATAAAATAAAATAAACATCCAAAGATGCGACTTAAAAATTCCAAATTCAAAAGGTGAACGTTCAATAGAAAATCCGAGTAGCAATTAGGGGGGAGGACAAAGAAAAAAGAAAAGAAGCACAACAGCTGTAAACAAAATACATAAAGCCAAAGAAACAGCTGTCAGAATAAAAATATTATTAATTATATCATTAAATTCAAAGCATTATTGTAAGAATTAAATACCTGACCAATTCAGCTGGTGGTGGAGGGGAGCCCCAAAATGTTTGGAGGAAAGCAAGAAAAAAGGGAGGAGATTGGGAGAAAAGTAAAGGAGTCCCTCTCAGAGAAAATTTGTACTGGTTGAGACGTTGTAATTGGTCCCTCTTGGCGGTCTGCTGCCACTGTTCATCCACTGCCCCTGTTGGGCCCGCTTTAATTTAGTTTTATCCATGAGAGGTTCGTTTTTCCGGTATATATAC
>JAYEPQ010000017.1:6562798-6587798 GCA_036321105.1 Dracaena cambodiana
CAAAACTTGATATAATCAGCAGGATGCAATCCGTAGATGGAATTGCGGGACGCAACCCACAGATGGAATTGCGGGAACCCACAGTTGCAACCCGCGGATGCAATAATACAACCCGCAGATGCAATCGCGGGACGTAACCCGCAGATGGAATCGCGGGACGCAAATCGCAGGATGCAACCCGCGGGATACCAAATCCGTGAAAAAATAATTAAAAAATAAATAAATAATAAAAAGTAATAAATAGAATAAAATAAAATAAAAATAAAAAACTAATAATTAAAATAAAATAAAAATAAAATGAAAATGCCTCATCTACAAAAAAATGATAAATTAAAAAAAAGCAAGGCGTCATCGCCCATAAAAATAAAAAAATTAACAAAATGTCATCACCAATCAAAAAAAAAAAGAGATAGAAGTAAGGCGTTATCTCCCACAAAAAATTGATAAAACTGTAAAAAAAATAATAAATTAAAAAAAATCTTAAAAAAAAATGCGGTGCGAGGGTGCTACCCACGGGTTGCATCTCGCGGGATGCAACCGCAGGATGCCGAACAAAAATAAAAAATAAATAAAAAATAAAAAATAAAAAATAAAAAATTAAAAAATTTAAGAAAAATAAAAAAGGAAAATTAAATAATAATAATAATAATACTAAAAAAATATATAAAAAAATAAAATAAGAAAATTAAAATAATTAATAAATAAAAAATAAAAAAATAATAAAAATGATGAAAATAATAAAAATATAAATTTAAAAAAACAAAAAAAATAAATAATAAATAAAAGTAAAAAAAATAATAAATAAAAAACAAATAGAAAAAAATAATAAATAAAATAAATAAAAATATAAACATAAAAATTAAAAATTTTATTTTATTTTGTAATAATAAATAAAAAAAATAAAAAAAATATATGAACATATACAATAAATAAAAAAATAATAAATAAAAATATAAACATAATAATAATAAATATAAATAATTTTTTTAATAAATAAAAAAATAAAAAAATAAAAAAATTTTAAAAAAATTAAGAGAACCAGTTTCTCGCCAACCCCATCATGCTGGAGGTAAAAAGTATGAACTGCCCAACGCCGACTATGCAATGGGAAAAGAATCAGCTTCTCTCCAACCCCATCATGCTGGGGGTAAAAAGTATGAATTGCCGAGCGCCGTTAAGGCAACGGAAAGAGAATAAATTTCTCGCCAACCCTACCATGCTGGGGGTAAAAAAAGTATGAATTATCCAACGCCGTTAGACAACGGGAAGAGAATAAGTTTCTCTCCAACCCCATCATGCTGGGGGTAAAAAGTATGAATTACCTAATGCCGACAAGGTAACGGGAAGAGAATAAATTTCTCGCAACCCCACCATACTGGGGGTAAAATGCATGAACTACCCAACGCCATCAAGGCAACGGGAAGAGAATAAATTTTTCGCCAACCCCACCATGCTGGGAGTAAAAAGTATGAACTGCCCAACACCGTCAAAGTAACGGGAAGAAAATCAGTTTCTCGCCAACCCCTTCATGCTGGGGGTAAAAGCATGAACTGTCCAACGCTGCTAAGGTAAAGGGAAGAGGAAAAGTTTGGCATTTAAGCTCAAACAAAATTCTCGACAACTCACCATACTGAAGGAAATAGTATGGCTAGCCCAACTTAAAACGGTAGTTGGTAAAGGCTAATTAAATCCGTTAATAGCTGTGGGTTTGCTAAAAATCCCATAACAAATCTGTCACAACATTATCCTTATTCGAATATAAAGATACATCGCTGCCCTAAGCTGCTAAGGTAAAGGGAAGAGGAAAAGTTTGGCATTTAAGCCCAAACAAAATTCTCGACAACTCACCATGCTGAGGGAAGAGCATGGCTAGTCCAACTAAAACGGTACTTGGTAAAGGCTAATCAAATCCGTTGATAGCTGGGGGTTTGCTAAAAATCCTAATCAGATAAATCTCTTGTCACGTTAAGATTTCACTTCTGACAACAAAACTTTTCTCGTCATTTTTCTCCAACAGATGTTCACCATGAAATTGAATTTCTCTTTACTGACAATCTTTCAACAAAGGATTACAATTTAACAGTTTCCCGTCTACAGAAGATGAGGAAGATGGACTTCCTCTTTGTTTAAGGCTGGGTTTCTAGGTAGCTATGGAGGACGATCCTGCTCTCCGTTGACACTCTGTATAATCTCTCTCAGTTGGCTAAAAGAAAGAAAGAAGGGGCTCTTTACTCTTGATCACAAGGGTTAGTCTCTGGGAGAAAGCGTCTGTCTCTCTCTGTCCAGCTGTATCTAGCCGTTCTCCTCTGTGTCTCTTTCGCTCTCCACCTTTTATAGGGGGCTTGGAGTAACGTCCCGCCATATTTGCTCGACCGTTAGCTACCACTACTCGAGACGTGCCGCCATATTCGTTAGGCGGTTGCTCCCACGACCGAAGTGACGCCGCTGCATTCGTTTGGCAGTTAGCCCCACGATCTGAGGTGGCAACTCTGCTATTCGGGTCGGGTGACTTTGTATTAAACGCCTACCCGAAAGCTATAGGTAGTGTCGTGAATCTCAACTTTAGATTCGCGAACCTGTTCTGTCGTCTGGATCGCGGACCTCAGTTTCTTAGGTTCGCGGACCTCAGTTTCTTAGACTTGTGGATCTCAGTTCTTTATATTCGCGGATAAGATGAGTTGCGGGCTTCTGTCTCTAAATTCGTGGATCTGCTTTGCTTTTCTAGAATTTTTCGCCGACAAAATCCCTTCCAAAGTTTTCAAAAACTCTCATGGCTCTTAAGGAGTTTTTGAATACTTTGGATATAATTGTTCTGTATTAGGACTTCCATTGCGTTTGTTTGAAGTCTGTGACTCTATATTAGCGCCACTACTGCTTCTTGCTTTTGAAGGAACATGTCTCTGTATTAGGGGCGCGACTCTTTATCTTTGAATAGAAGACGACTCTGTATTAGGGTCGCAAATTTTCGCTTCGGAAGGAGCACATTTCGGTATTAGGGGCGCGAGCGACTCTGTATTAGGGTCGCGAACTGTTTTCGGAAGGAACACGTCTCTGTATTAGGGGCGCGAGCCTTCATTTTTGAAATAAAAAAGCGGCTTGTATTAGGGTTGCCAATTGTCTTCGGAAGGGGCACGTCTCTGTGTTAGGGGCGCGAGCCTTCATTTTTGAGTAAAAAGCGGCTCTGTATTAGGGTCGCAAACTGTTTTTGGAAGAAACACGTCTCCGTATTAGGGGGCGCGAGCCTTCATTTTTGAATAGAAAACGACTCTATATTAGGGTCGCCAATTGTCTTCGGAAGGGGCGCGTCTCTGTATTAGGGGCGCGAACTTTCATTTTTGAGTAGAAAGATGCTCTGTATTAGGGTCGCAAACTGTTTTTGGAAGAAACACGTATCTGTATTAGGGGCGCGAGCCTTCATTTTTGAATAGAAAACGACTCTGTATTAGGGTCGCCAATTGTCTTCGGAAGGGGCGCGTCTCTGTATTCGGGGCGCGAACCTTCATTTTTTGAAATAGAAAGCGGCTATGTGTTAGGGTCGCAAACTGTTTTCGGAAGGAACACGTCTCTGTATTAGGGGCGCGAGCCTTCATCTTTTGAAATAGAAAGCGGCTCTGTATTAGGGTCGCCAATTGTCTTCGGAAGGAACACGTCTCTATATTAGGGGCACGAGCCTTCATTTTTGAAATAAAAAAGCGGCTCTGTATTAGGGTCGCAAACTATCTTTTGAAGAGAAACCGACTCTGTATTAGGGTCGCGAGCTTTTTGCAGAAAGGCTGGCAGGCAGTTGCTTTCCTATGGCGTCAGATTCGAGGCGCTTTTCTGAGCCGCATTAAATGAAAAGGTATCCACACGATTCGAGCCGGATATCATGTCTGTCCGGAGATCTCGGCCGTCCAATCATCATCTATATAACCTCCACTTTAAGAGAGAGGTTGCCCTTATCTCAAGAAATTTGAAATCTGAGTTCTTCGTCTCAGACTCTCGTCTTCAATCTCCAATAGGTTCTGATTTTCTGTGCGAAGGATTTTTCTTCCTCTGTAAAAGATGCGGAAGAAAACTTCTTCCTCTGATGCTGCCGCCAGTGGTCGTCAAGATCCTCGAGCAACCTCTAGTTCAGTAGTGTTCGGCAGGAACCCTTGATTGGAGGTAATAGAGAAAACTTTCGAAAGGCAGTCCCTTTCTTATTATTTTTTTAATTTTGAATCTGAATGCCTTTTGCAGTCGACTATGCCTTGAATCCTTGGCCTAAAGAGCATTATTTCGGATACTCTGGTGGTTATGATGGGGAGAAAGAGTTCAGATTCGGTCACGTCTTCTCACCTTGTACAACATCAGACAACCAAGAGAGAGAAAATAAGATTCTCCACCCTTCTCGCTCAACATTGCGAGAGCTAATGACCAATGTATCTTTTGAAGGAGATAATCGGTCTCCATTATCCAAACCTGTCTTTTTGTTTGGGACCATATTTCAATGTCTGACAGTGGTTTGGAAGATGACGATTACAAGTGGTTTCGCCAAGTTGAAGATCACCACTTGTTTCTCCCTAATATGGAGAGATCTTATCCATTCTTATTCTTTCAGTTCCTTTCTATGCCCAGGCGAATGGACTGGCATATAAACAGGCCACAAGACGGTACCTGTTGGGGGCTTCAATGCTCAAGGTGCTTTTCCTCGTGGTACTGGAAAACACTTCTGTGGATTGCTTCCGGGACTACTTAAACATGACCTCCCCAGAGGCGAGGTTCCCATAATTGCACAGACTTTCCTGCACCGATTTACCAATGCGCAAGAAGAATTTCCTGTTCAGAATTTTCGTCCCCCTGGATGGGTTCATTGCTCTTCAAAAGGAGAGTGGGCAGTCTTAACTAACTTCTTCTTGAAAACTTTCGGGGATCAGCTTCATTTTGCGGGGCTATATCGTGCTATTAGGGCTGTTCAGCATGGTATTCCTACTAGTAGATTTCATTTTTTTGCTTTACTGAAATTGTACAATCCTGATATTTGTACAGTTTTTAGCTCTCGAGGCGAGTTGGGTTTTGCTCTTTATGAAATGTATGAAATTTCGGACTTACCCATGGGAGACATCCCGTACGAAGAGTATGTCCCTGCTGGGGAAAAACTCCATCTGTTGAAGACCCAGGATCCTTCGATTTATAATGCTTACTGGGAATTGCTCTGCCACTACCATATTTGCACCCACACGTCTGGCACCCGTAGTTTGAAACCAAAGAAGTGGCTGCAGTATCTTCTGTCCAATTTCTCTAAGGGTGGTCTTAACTTTACCTGCCTTCCTCCAGTTTCTGAAAAGGAAGTTGAGAGAAAGATCGCCAGTTTTGGGATAGATGCTTATATCGCTGAATCTGACGAGGACGTCTTCAAGGCTGGAACGTCTTTTGAAAGTTTTCACTATCAGGCCCTCCAGCCTTTGTCCGATCCTGCCTTCTTGGCGGGCTTTTTGATTGTATGGCTGAAAAATTGTGTTATTCCTTGGCAGGAAAACATACCCATTAGGGCCGTATACCCAACCGTCCTACTAGCATTTAGTAGGCAGCTCAGTTTGTTGCCTGCGATGGTTTGCAGCATTTAGAGCGGACTGAGGAGATTATCTGACAAATTCTGCCAGGTGAAGAAGGAGCAAAGGAAGAAAGGAGATCCGGTCATTAAGACTCCCAATCCGCGTGTAAAACTTTCTTACACTTATTTGATGGCTTGGCTGGTTCTACACTGTCCCACTTTGATGAGTCCTGCAGATTCGCAGATTGACCTAAGTGCTCCCAAAGTGCATCACTATGAAAGGTCGCAGTGGAAGGGAGGCTACATGGCCGCTATTCGCAAAACCCTTAGTAATTTCTCAATTTTTGAGTTGTTCAGATGTTTCCCATACTTCCCGAATGCTGGGTACGGGGAAGAATTTTCGGATACTACAGGTGCCGATAAATTTACTACCCTCTCCTCGGGATGTTTCTGGTGGTTGATAAACATCCGCCCAGGGCATCTTGTTCTTCGCTTGGGGAACTTTTGCTATATCGAACCTTATTACCTGAGTCGCTTTGCCCGACAGTTTGGGTACGATCAACTCTACGTTGGCAATCCCAACAGAGAATTAAGCTTCGTTGGAAATGTTCTTGAGGGAGCTCGAGCTTGGTTCCTCTTTGTCGCTGGTGGAACGCAAGCCAAGTTTAATCTTCCGCTCAAAACTTTTAATTCGAGTATGAGCTTCTGCTTTTGTAAATGGTTCGCGGATGCTAACTCCGCTCCTCAGAGCTTCAATGTATATCATACCAGTCTGTGGGAGATCAGATCCTGGTATGCCCAGAAAAAGAAGGCTGGCAGCACAAAAGTTGCAGGAATGGAGGACTTCAGAGGGGACAGTGTATCTGATGAGTCGGAACAAAAAGAAGAGAACACTGATGCACTGGTTCAGGCTGCCTCCTTTAATGTTTCTCCAGATCCGGCATTGAGGAAGACTTCTCCTCCACCGCAGTCTTCACCTGAGAAGTCTTTACATAAGCGAAAGAGGCTACGGCGTCTCAGTGACTTGCCTACCATTCTGCGGAGAACTGATTCGCAGAGCACCCTGTCTGGGACAGGAACTGCAGCACTCACTCTGATTTCTGAATCCTTTGTTGAGGAACCCGAGGAGGAGGAAGATGACTCATCTTTGATTCTCCATTCCCTTAAGAGGCGTCGGAGTCAAGGACCTGTTCTCTGCAGTGATCCTATTCTTGTTACTCAAGAGGGTTCTTCTATTGGCCAGGCCGACGTTGAAGTTGGTGCTTCTTCGGCTTTACCAGAGGGCTCTGTGGTTCCTGTTGCCCAGGACACTGCTGATGAAGTGCAAATCATTGGGGAGACCCGCGCATCAGACTCTCCATAGGCGGCACCCTCTTCCGAAGATAAAGATGAATGGGGCGACGATGATGACGCCAGTAGTGACAGCTTCCGTTCTTCTACTCCTCCTTCAGATCATGGTAAATATGTCTTTTTGAGCGAGGAGGTTCGAGCCGAAGTATACGGGCCCAAAGTGTTTGGTCCTGAAGTATATGGACTTGGAGAATCCAGCGTCCAACCTTCAGGTTTTCATTTTCTTTCTTCAGCAATCATGCGATCTTATCAAATGACACTGTAATACTTAACTGTCAATTTTCTCCTTCTCCAGTTTTGACTCCGGGCTTAGAGTGCATGGGCGCGAAGGTGGCTTCACCAAATAATACCATCGTGGGAGCTGATACTGGTGGAGCGACTGAACTTACTGCGGCCGCAGTTGACACTTCAGAAGCAGTGATTCCCGAAGCTGGTGTGCCTATGACCTTGGTCACGACTGTTCCTTCAACTGATGCTGTAGTCCAGGAGGCTGTGGTTGGTAGCTCTGCGGAAATCTCTAGAGGTGCCATTCCTCCTGTTGCAGATCAACCCGCTTCTGCCTCATCCAGTATTACTTCTTCTCATGCAGAGATTGACATGTTTGAGAGTGAGTTGCTGAAAGATACGGTGGAGACTTTCCTTCAGTTTCTGAACCGCTGTATCGATAAAGTACTAAAGGGGGTTCCTTTTGCTTCGATCGCCAATGTTCTCAACATTTATCTAACTGGTATTGTTAGCATTGGTGGAGAGGATAGAGCTGCTCCTTTTAGGCTTATGATGACTCAGCTTCAAAGGCACGTTGAATCTCTGTCAAAGGCCAGAAATGCTGATAGATTTGAATCAGTGGAAATCATTTTTCAGAAGCTGAGAGATGAACAACTTAAGTTCCAGAAGGAGACTCGAGAGAGGGTAGATGTTTGCAAGGCCTCTTTAGAAAAGGGCCAATCAGACCGCGAGTCTTTGGTTCTTCAAGTGGAAGCCGCTGCTTCAGTTGTCAAGGGCCAGGATCAAGCCATTGCCAAAGCTCAAGCTTTCCTGGCCAAGATCACCAAGGAGCGTGATGAATCAATGAGGAATCTGGCCGATTTGTCGCGTCAGAGAGACAATGTATCCAAGGATCTCCAAGCGATGCAAGCTGAATTGGATTCGCTGGAGGCTGCTGCAGCGCAGAACGTTATTGCTAGTGACGAAGAACTGCATCGCCAAGGTACTGTTCAAGTTTATGAGATCTTTCAGCAAGACATTGATGACACAGAGGAGAAAATAAAGATTCTCCTAAACCATTGAGTTGTAGAACTCTTGTGTACACTGCTTTGGGTTCCTCTTTCTTTTCCTTTTTTTTTTTGGTAACAGTTCCCTTGTCGTTGTTGGAGAACTTCATTTTGGCCTTGCGAGGTGTGATCTTGCAATTATTCTTCAAAGACTTGTAACAAACTTGCCATTTTTTGACTGAAGTTTGCGATCCATCGTAAAATTCTGGTATCTGTATATCTGTTACGCGACTCTTTTTTTTTTGTCACATGAATTTTAGAGATTCGCGGATTTACACCATCCATATCTGACCCGCGACCCGTGTTCCGGAATTCTGGTCCGCGATGCTTCGTCTAGAGGTTCGCGGAATAGACCGTAGATTTTTCAGAATTTGTAGAGACTTCAGCGAGCCGTGAGATGCAGCCGTTTGGGCATGGAATTCCAAGCGTTGCATGCCTCTATTAATGATGAGATCTCCGGGTTGCGATATCTAAACGTCCCATGCAACAGCAATAAATTCTGTTGAGATCTGAACTGAAAATCCTGACCGAAGATCTCGGTCTTATCTCTTCTAAACTGGAGATTACAGTTAGCAGCTTGCCTATATAAGGCACATGCTCCCTCCAATGAAGGATCATTCAGCCGTGAGAAGATTTCTTCTTGATTCTCTTCTCTTTCTCTCTTTTGTAGT
Source organism: Dracaena cambodiana (assembly GCA_036321105.1). Taxonomy (NCBI): domain Eukaryota; kingdom Viridiplantae; phylum Streptophyta; class Magnoliopsida; order Asparagales; family Asparagaceae; genus Dracaena; species Dracaena cambodiana. Next base: position 6,571,606 of record JAYEPQ010000017.1, read on the forward strand.
CGATCCACCAGCGCGGCTATGTTTTCTTCTTCTTCAATCGGAGTGATGGATAAGGGTTGGCATGTCACAAGGCCTCCAGACTGCATCAAGCCAGCGGGGTGTCTCACCGACAAGGTCCTTCTGACCGTAGTCATTTTTCTTAATGAAGGTATACCTCTTCTTCTGATTTATGCCCTCCTCTTCCTTCTTTTTCTTTATTTTTAACAAAGATTTATTTCTGCTGCAGGAGATAACCGTAGTCATTCTCCTTAACAATGGCTCAGACCCAATGAGCTCGTAATTGCTTCCAATGCCTCAAGGGGCTTGGAAGGTCTCATGTATCTTTCATGAGAGAAAAAATTTCGGGTCTGGGGCATTGTTTTTCTTCTTTCCTAGTATCCCACAAGGTTGGGGTACTAATGACCTGGACCTTGAATTTGCGCAACCAGTCAGCTATATAGCTGGGGTTCGCATTTGGTATGCCCAGTTTTGAACTAATCAATTCACTGGCATCATCCCTGGGAGAGCCAACCAGGAGGTCCTTGATTGTGGTCAGAAAGAAGAAACAAGATTATGCTTTTTAAGCCATCCTAAAAAAAAAGAGGCTACAAGAGCAAATTGGAAGTGGAGGCCAGGGAGCAAACTTTTTGATCTGAACCATGCCGAAAGAGGCGGTTACAGAAGCAAGTCTGTCATTCCAGAAGAAGGGCCTGCAGGAGCAAACTTTTTGATCTGAACCATACCGAAAGATACGGTTACAGAAGCAAGTTTTCCTTTTTTTTATTTACTCTTATTGGCTGTATAGCACTTAGAGAATTCTCTGTAATTTTGTTCTGATGATGAATAAAGAAGTTCTTTTCTTTCTACGTAACTGAGAGTATCTGAAAGATGATTCTGATGTTGATTACCAGAGGTAACTGTTAACTTGATAATTTCGAAATGGATCAGAATTTTCTAAGTACCCAAAACTACTATGAATGAATGAACTTCTTTGTTGATAAACTTGATTCGCCAAATGTGTTATTGGCTTGGCAAATCTTGGTGGATAGGAAAATCTGATTTGCCAGAGATAATTTTTAACTTGGCAAATTTCGATAGGAAGAAAATCTGATTCGCCAGAGGTAATTTTTAACTTGGCAAATTTTGATAGGAAAAATCTGATTCGCCAGAGGTAATTTTTAACTTGGCAAATTTCAATAGGAAGAAAATCTGATTCGCCAGAGGTAATTTTTAACTTGGCCAATTTCGATAGGAAGAAAATCTGATTCGCCAGAGGTAATTTTTAACTTGGAAAATTTTGGAAAAAGGAAAAATCTGGTTTGCCAGAGGTAATTTTTAACTTGGCAAATTTGATATGAGGAAAATCTGGTTCGCCAGAGGTAATTTTTAACTTGGCAAATTTGATGTGAGGAAAATCTGGTTCGCGAACTAAAGGCTTTTTTAGTCCGGAACCAAGAACTTTTATTGATGATTTTCTAATTACAGAGAAACTTTTTGCTCATAATTCGCATAGAACTATCCATGTCGTATTATAACTGGTGTTCTGCAATTTTGCTAAGGATAATATTTCTTCAAGAACTTGCCGTTGATTGGCATTAGGACCTTGTCACCATTAAGCTTTGTCAACCGATACGCCCCGTTGGAGTAGACCGTATCAATGACGAAGGGTCCCTCCCACTTTGGCTGGAACTTTCCCCTAGGCTTCTGGCTTATTATGATTGGTCTCCTAACTGACAAGACCAGATCACCTTTCTTAAAATTCCTTCGCTTAGCCTTCTTGTTAAAGGTTCTGGAGATCCGCTCCTGATATAGCTCGATACTCTGTTGAGCTTCTAAGTGTTTGTCATCCAAGGATTCTAACTCTTGGAGCCTTTACTGATGCTTTTCTTCTCCTGTCATCTTTGTTGTTAACGCGACTCGTAATGAAGGGATTTGGATCTCCAAAGGCAAGACTGCTTCTGATCTATATACAAAGGAGAATAGAGTGGCATTGGTGGGAGTTCGGACTGTGTTTCGATATGCCCACAGACACTCTCCGAGCTTTTCGTCCCAATCCCATTGATTGGATGACAAAAACTTCTTAAGAAGTTTTATAATGGTCTTATTGAAGGCTTCTGCTAGACCATTGGCTGCAGGGTAGTATGGTGATGAAGCCACATCCTCGATCCTGTATTTGTTGTAGAATCTGGAATACACTTGGCTTACTAACTGAGATCCGTTATCGTGAATTATTCTTCTAGGCACCCCAAAGCGATAAAGCACATGGTGTTTGATGAACTTGATAACATCTGACGATTTTACTTCGGTCAAGGAGATGGCCTCTGTCCACTTTGAAAGTAATCAGTTATGGCTAAAATGAACCGATGTCCTCTCGTTGACGGTGGAGAAATTGGTCCTATGATGTCCATACCCCATTGCTCGAACGGTCATGACGTAGCCGTCGGGTGGAGATATTCTGGAGCTTGATATATAAAGTCTGCATGTATTTGGCAGGCCTTACACTTCTTGGCGTAGTTGACTGCTTCTATCATCATCTTAGGCCAGTAATAACCCATCCTTCGGATTCTATTCCAAAGTTTCGGTCCCGGCTGATGTGCTCCGCAGATGCCAACATGAGCTTCTTCGAGTACCTTTTGAGCTTCGCGGTTGGAAAGACAGCGAAGTAAAACTCCGTCGTAGGATTTTCTGTACAACGTCTGGAGTTCCGCGTTGTAGTAAAACCGGATGACCTTCTCTGAATGGCTTTGGCTTCTTTTGAACTTTCGGGTAATATCCCGTAAAGGACATAGTCTATATAAGGAAAACGCCAATCCCTTGGCTCTAGGCTAGACGCGCAAGCATCAGCTTCGTTTTCTTGTGGCTTTTTCACTTCTTCTTTGAGCTCATCCTTTGAACAGAACAACTCCTTGCTGCTTACCATAATTTGCCTTTTAGCATGCTTGGGCAAGGCTAATGTAGCAGCCAAAGAAGCTAGTGAATCCGCATAACTATTGAGGTGGCGCTTTATGTGGCTGATGTAAAAACCAGTGAACCCATTCGCGACTTTGATCACCGCATGATAATACGGCAGGAGGTCTTCATGTTTGACTTCGTACTCCCCTTTTATTTGATTTACAATGAGTTGAGAGTCCCCATATGCCTCCAAATATTTGACCCCCAGTTGTTTGGCTATTCTTAAACTGATTAGGAGGGCGTTGTATTCCGCGACGTTGTTGGAACATGAGCTAGTCAACGAGTAAGCTTGAGGAATGATGTGGTTGCGAGGAGAGACGAGAACAACTCCCACCTCCGCTGTCGTCTTTCCTTTGGATCCCATTCGGAAGGCACCATCAAAGAAAAGTTGCCATACACCCTTCTAAACCATATTTGATTCGGAAGACCTTCTCGAACCATCTTTTTCTGGAATTAGATCTCGTTCCTCCAATTCTCCTGAGATTTGTTCATATAACCTCGAGGATGCCGGGACTGGATGTTCGGCCAAGAAGTCGGCCACGACATGTCCTTTGATAGAATTCTGTGGTATGAAGTGCATATCATATTGTGATAGCAAAATAGCTCAATTGGAAAGTCTTGAATTTAATGACCCAGGTTTACTCATTAATATTCTTAGAGGGTTAACTCTCGATACAACGTGGATAGTTTCTCCAACTAGGTAGTGTAGCATTTTCTGTATTGCGAACACTAGCACCAGACATTCTTTTTCCACGGGATTATACCGGTGTTCCGCCCCGATCATCATTCTGCTGAGGTAGTAAATGGCTTGCTCGTGGCCTGACTCATTCTTCTGTGCTAGCAAAGCGCCCAATGAATGGTCCATAGCCCTTACATATAACTGGAAGGGCTTTCCCGAAACTGGGGACACGAGCACTGGTGGCTTTGTGAGATATTGTTTGATCTCTTCAAAAGCCTTTTGGTATGTGTCATTCCAAATGAACGACACTCCTTTTCTCATCAATCTGGTGAAAGGTTGACATTTACCAGATAGATTTGACATAAATCTGCGAATGTACGCCAGCCTACCTTGTAACCCTCTTAACTCTTTGAGGTTACGGGGAGGTGGCATGTCTTGGATAGTTTTGACTTTATCTGGATCAAGATGTATTCCTTTTGAAGTTACGACAAAGCCGAGGAATTTGCCACTAGAGACCCCCAGGAAAGACTTAGCTGGATTCATCTTGAGCTGGTGCTTCCTCATGAGGTCAAACACTATCTTCAAATCTTTTAAGTGATCTTCTTTATTCCTGCTTTTAATTGCTAGGTCATCTACGTAGCACTCCACTGTTTTCCGGAGGTGCTGCTGGAAAATTGCATGCATGGCGCGTTGATACGTAGCACCTGCATTCTTTAGGCCAAAGGGCATGACTGTATAGCAGTATACTCCGAGTGGTGTCCTGAAGGACGTATGCTTCTCATCATCGGGATACATCTTTATTTGATTATATCCCGAGAATCCATGCATGAACGTCATGCGCTCATACCCACAAATATTATCTATCATAATATCAGTGATGGGTAATGGGAATTCGTCTTTGGGGCAAGCCTCGTTCAAATCCCTAAAGTCTATGCAGACTCGGATTTTTCCATTTTTCTTGGTCACGGGAACTGTATTTGCGACCCAGTTAGGGTGTTGTTCCTCGCGAATAAAGCCTGACGCGATCAACTTTTTGATTTCAGCTTCTATAGCTTCCATGATCTCTGGGCGGAATCTTCGTTGTTACTGTTTTACTGGCTTAGCTTCTGGTCGGATGTTTAATTTGTGAACCGCCACTCTTGGATCCAACCCTGGCATCTCTTCATAACTCCAAGCAAAAATATCAATGTATTCGCGGACGAGGGATATCAATTTTTTCCTTTCTTCCGAGGATAGGTTCTTACTTATAAATATGGGTTTAGGATTCTTTTCATCTCCCATATTGATTTGGATCACTTTATCTTCAGTTGGGGGCTCCTCTTGTTCAAACTGTTCGCCCACTCCCTATTAAGATGCTTGTCCCAAGGGTCGTCTCTTTCTGGTGTGGTTTCTTTCAAATCTTCGTCTTCGTGGATCGCGGAAGCCATATTCGCGGATACCTCATGGAAAATCACACTTGTGCTGATATCTGAATCCCAGCATGATGATTCTGACGAATGATCGTACTGTCTTTCCTCATCTTTGTCGTTTGAAGAGGTCTCGGAAGTGGTGACGCATCCCAACTCCCGCCGGTTTTCTGGTAATAGTCTGACATCTTCCCTTCGGGGACAAAAGGTTGAAGGATTGTCTTCCTTCCTTTTTTGAAATTCAACCCCCTGTTTTTGGCCAGATTGTATCCCATTTTCTTCATTATTCTATGGAAATTTTCATCGTAATGGAAGAACTCGGGTTTTCCCTATTCTTCCTCAGAATCGGAACATTTCTCTTTGTTCCTATGACTTGCTCTTCCAAATACTATGGCCTTTTGGGTTCCGCTTCTGGGAGGGACCTCAAAAATAGCTTGGTCAGCCCTTTCAACGTTATCATTTAATTCATATAAGGATGATCAGATAGGTGCTTGGAAAGAAGTCAGAGAATATATCTCATTTACACAGTCACTAAATACATCTGTGCTAGTACTTGAGGGCTCAGAATCAATACCAGAAGAATAAGCAAATTCCAGATTTTTATTTATCACCCATTCACCCTCACAGTGAACGGTGTTATTTACATCAAGGCCTTCGAGGCTTATCACAATGGGCTCACCATCCTAGATTACATCCTCGGATTCTGAATTTTCGGATCCTGATTCTGTATCAGACTCTTCGCCACTATCATAGTCATCCTGAACGGGCCGATCTATGACGCCAAACGCATTTTGATATAACAACGCGTCAGTAAAGTAGTTTTCAACTCCTTTGAAGGGTTGTTTCTCCGCAATGAGTGTCTTCACATTCGCGTCTTCGTCGACGTACTTCATACATTGGTGTAACGTAGAGGGCACGATTAGATTGTTGTGGATCCAGGGTCTCCCCAACAGCAGGTTGTATGAAGTGTTCGCATCTATCACGTAACACGTGACTTCCGTTTTCAGGTCGCTGATTTGACACTCGAGCTTTATTTTACCCAAAGGTCTACTGCCGTTAGTATTGAACCCGAAGATGGTGGTGTTGGTAGCGGCCAACCTGTTTATTGGCACTCCAAGATATCGTAGCATCCTTCGCGGCATGATGCTCAAAGCCGAGCCTGGATCAACTTGAATACGATCAATCTCCGTAGACCCTATGTATCCTTTGTAATACAAAGGGCGATGATGCTTATTACTTCGGACTTGCATATCTTCCGGAGAGAAGGTGACGCAAGGGATGTTTTTACCAGAAATCTGGTGATATGTCGCACAAAGAGACTCTCCTTCTTCGCTCATCTCTGGTATTTGCGTCAAGAACACTTCCGAATCTTGCAGAGCCTCTCTTAAAGCTTCCCTAGTAGATTTGGAGAGCTTCAGGAGCTCGTACAAGGTTATCCTTGCAGGGATATTGACCAACTGTGTTAGGATGTCGAACTGGAATGACTTTCGCGAGTCTTCCGCAAGTTCCTTTCCCTTCTTCCTTAGAGCTTTGTCAAACTTCAGCTCTTTTTGCTTGACTTTCTCTGGAGATGGTTGAGAATATGTTGTTTAGCCGTAATCCTTTAAGTAATCTTTTTCCGAACGGGTCCCCTTGGAGGGAGGGTCTGCATCGGCGACCAAGGAATTTCCGATTTCTTTTTCCGAATCGGTCAGAGCAGGAACAATCTCATCGTCTTCGGGAATTACGGAAACGACGTTGGAGGTGAAGACCCTCTCTCTTCGCTTCTTCCCAGATGAACTGGGACTCCATTGTTCATCATTTAGGAGATCAGGATGTACCCATAGTATCTCTCCCCTATCAGTTTCAAAGGAGAATAGTCCTTTCTTTTGCTGTTGGTGTGGGTCAAAATTTATGACTTGCATCGTGCCTTTATGGATGGGCTGCACTCCATCTTGAACTGTTGACTCTATCCAGTGGGGCACTTTACCGAACTTGACGGTCACCATGTTCGCAGTCACCTTCTGCTGGTGCTCTTGAAGCTTGATGACATTAGCGTCCACTAAGGCTTGAATTTTGTTTTTAAGGATGTAGCAATTTTGGGTGAGGTGGTTAATGATCCTATGGTAGACACAGTAGTTAGGATCATTAACTTTCTCAGCTTCCTCTGGATGTTTTGGCTCTGGCAACTTCAGCATCTTCTTACTCATGAGGAGATTGAAGATAGTCTTCGTGTACTCATCCTTAAAGGAGTATTACTTTTGTAGCATTCGCGCGTCTGAGGATGAAGTTTCGGGGAAGTCTTCGTAGGTTGTGGCACGTCAGTGACTATTGATTCCTTTCCCTTATATCCTCAGGGTCGGGACTTATAGCTGTTATCACCGCTTCGCTTTGGTTTCTCCTCGCCTCCCTCTTCTTCAAGCCTTTGCGTAATTTCTTCAGCTTCTTCAGCTTGTAGGGTGAGATCCTTCCAAGTTGATGACTTCACCGCCCCCATCCTGACTAGAACTTTGGTCGATAAATTATGTCGACAGGTTTCTACCAGGGTCTTTTCTGGCATCCCATGCGGACATCTGAGGGAATCGTTCCGGAACCTTTTGATGAAATCTCGGGCTGACTCTCCTTTCTTTTGTTTAGCGGCTAGAAGCGTCGGCATTGATATCTCCATATCATCTTCATAGAATCGAGTGAGAAAGGCTTTCTCCATGTCGCTCTAGGAATTGATGGTTCCCAGTTCTAATCTCCGGAACCATTCAAAAGCTAGCCCGATTAAGGTACTAACAAATATTCTTGTGATGATGGGGTCATTTCCGGATAAATGCCCTACTACGACTTAAAATAGTAGAGGTGCTGGTTTGGCGATCCTCTACCATCAAAAGATTTGAGCTTCAATGGTTTGTACCTTTCTGGGAATGGCACCGTTTCCCACTCCATGGGATATGGCCTTACTACACCCAGCTCTTGTAGATCGCCCTTATGCATAAGGGCGTTCAGTTGGTTCTGGAAGCTCTCCATCCAGACAGCATTTGCGTTTCCCTCCTGGTGCATGGAGCGGTTGTCATCATCTTTATGATGTTCTTCTTATTCTTGATTGTTATGAGGACCATGACCTTCTTCTTAGGTCTTCTTTCCCGTATCCTTCAGTTTAGATTTTTCTAACTCCATCAAAACGTGTAGCAAATTTTTAAGCTCGCTGATGGCGTTATGCTGTTGCTGGATATGCCTATCTTGCTCCTCCATTCTCCGCATGAACTCTTCTGGGATATTGTTCTGCGTCATATATACAGAGGCGGAGTCTTCTAAGAATGAATCGGACGTCTGTGATTCAGCCATAACAGACTTGGCTATATCTTCTTCATTAGATGAGATCCCCGTCATCTGTCTATAATTCATAGGGATTGCCACCCCACTTTTGAGTCGAGTGTGCCGAAAAACTCCTCGCTCTTCATTGGGTGGGTCTTTCGAACTCGAAGAGAACTCTGGGTCAAAAGCTTCTTCTTCGGAGACTTTCTTCGCCTTCTTTTTCTTCTTCTTTTCTCCAACGCTTATCATGTTGGAGGTCATCGCGGGATATTCCGGCTCAGAAAACTCGAGCCCACGTCGTCTCCTTTTTACCGATTGGGATGTCGATATTGATGAAGATGACAATCGACAAAACACCGAGGATCGGGCATGAGTTGAACAATGGCAGTGAGACAGTACTGCATTAATTAGTCGTTCACAGTGGCATTGAGATGCATGGGATTCTTCTCTTCTTTTGTTTAGAAGTTCCCTAAGATCTCTTGCAGTGGAGTCCCTTGTGATGGGCTCATTTGTGAGAGATAAACTTAGGGACGGTGAAGTTTTAGCCTCGCGGATAGGCATGCGCTTTCTGCGAATTTGATGTTCGCGAGCTTCTTCAGATTTTCCCCTTGGGACGCAAATGTATGCTCCGCGTCGTCTATGGACAATTTTGACGGGTTCACTCCGCTTCCTGTAGGAAACGAGAGTGAATCTTTCTGCATCTTGACCAACCTCGCCTTCAGGCTTCCATATTTGAATCGTAGGTTTCTGCCGAGATGAGTTGGCAGTTTCCTTTAGCTGTGCGTTCCCGTGAAGGGTACGAGTTTTGCTTCTCCTCAGGTTTCTCCTCATTGTAAGAGTGAGAGGAACCTCCTTCTCCGCATGACAGCTTTGCGGAGCGGGTGGTGGTCGCTTCCCCTTGTTGAAACGGGGACCTTGGTCCATTTTGCTTGAGAGATCAAGAGTCTTTATCGGAACTGGTAAAGAGCCCGTTGTTAAGGAAGGGGATTTCAGACTATCTTGATCCGTTGATTCTCTCAACTGGGTTATTTCCATCTCCTTGGGAATTGACCACTTGGAGATTTTATGGTATCCCCTTAGAGAAGTAGGGCTCTTGGAGCCTGAAGAAAGAAATTCTTCATACGTTTGCTGGTCAACGGAAATGGTGAGCGAGTCGACCATACTACCAACTGGGATATTGTCGGATTGAGCTTCCACCAGATCACCGGAGGTGATGGTAGTCCCCAGCAGAGTCGCCAATCTTCTGTTCGCTATGAAAATTGAATTTCTCTTTACTGACAATCTTTCAACAAAGAATTACAATATAACGGTTTACCGTTTACAGAAGATCAGAAAGATGGACTTCCTCTTTATTTAAGGCTGGATTTCTAGGTAGCTATGGAGAACGATCCTGCTCTCCGTTGACACTCCGTACAATCTCTCTCAGTTGGTTAAAAGAAAGAAAGAAGGTGCTCTTTCCTCTTGATCACAAAGGGTAGTCTCTGGGAGAAAGCGTCTGTCTCTGTCTGCGTCTGTCTCTCTCTGTCCAGCTGTATCTAGCCGTTCTTCTCTGTGTCTCTTTCGCTCCCCGCCTTTTATAGGGGGCTTGGAGTAACGTCCCGCCATATTTGCTCGACCGTTAGCTCTCACTACTCGAGACGTGCCGCCATATTCGTTAGGCGGTTGCTCCCACGATAGAAGTGACGCCGCTGCATTCATTTGGCAGTTAGCCCCACGATCTGAGGTGGCAACTCTGCTATTTGGGTCGGGTGACTTTGTATTAAACCCCTACCCGAAAGGTATATGTAGTGTCGCGAATCTCGTCTGGATCGCGAACCTCAGTTTCTTAGGTTCGTGGACCTCAGTTTTTTAGACTCGCGGATCTCAGTTCTTTAGATTCGCGGATAAGATGAGTTGCAGGCTTCTGTCTCTGAATTCGTGGATCTTCTTTGCTTTTCCAGAATTTTTCACCGACAACAGAGCAAGTGACACTCCAAAATATTTGTCAAGTTAAAATCATACCTCTGATATCATAATTCAAAATCAAATGAGATAAAATCTAATTAAATCTCCTGTCATGTTAAGGTTTCACCTCTGACAGAAAAGAAAACTATCACTTCATCAAGTCTAATATTACAGCTTCTGATAAATTTGTTTTTGATATCGTTAAGTTAAAAATTACCTCTGACGAAAATCATCTCCCTATCAAGTTAACAGTTACCTTTGGTAGTCCGATTCCAAGGCTAAATACGTTAACCGTCACCTCTGTTTAGTCAGCTTGTTCCTATCACGACCAGATCCTCTGAATAGGTTGAGCTCCAAGACACGTTTAATATCACCTCTGTCTTTCCCTGATCCGTCATACTAGATGTCACTGAACGGTTAGGATTCTAATGAGCACGTTAACATGATACCTCTGCTTGATCTCAAATAAGCATGTTAACATCATACCTCTACTTGGCACACAATGAGTACGTTAATATCATACTTCTACTTGTCATCTAATGAGCACGTTAAAATCATACATCTGCTTGTTATCGAATAAGTATGTTAACATCATACCTCTGCTCATATTCCAGGAGACACATTAATGGTTACCTCTGTCTATCAAATCTATTACACGTCTGTCATGCACTTAGCCTCTGAACGAGACGTCAAAATTATTTTTGCATGCAGACAACAAATTCTCTGAAGCAAAACTACAAGCAAAAGTTTGGCTCGGCCGCACAGATATAATGACCAGCATCAAGAAAACTCGCTAGAAGCAATCTCTGATACATCAAGAGATTCAACGGTATATCTCAAGCAACAAAACAACTAGAAGATAGTGATTTCAGAATATGGTTCACAGTATACCATAAAAATCACGAAGAGACTACAGAGCTAAAATCAAAGAGTCCAAAGTGTTTCGAAATTCGTTACAATTCAATACAGAATTTCGAAAACTTTGGAGGGGGTTACAAAAAATAATAATAATAAAATAAAATAAATAAATAAATAAAATGGGAGTGCCTCGCAGACCCCACCGCGGGATTATTGTAGGTGAGCTGCTAGCGCAGGAAAAATTATGCGAGCAAGCTGCAAAAATAGAGTAATCTAAAAAATTTTCTTCAAATTTTTTCTATAATCAGAATCTCTATGTCCTTAACTTTAATAAGATTAAATTTCATAAATTTTTGAGTTTATTTATAATTTCATCAAGTAGATACAAAATGTTTATTAATTGTAAACCATTAAATTTTGTATTAATTTGATGGAGGATCAAATCAAAACTAAAACCCAAGTAATTTAATATGAGTGATCCCTAAAGGGTTGAGATCATAATCCAAAAAATTTTTTTAAAAAAAATTTATTGGAGATAGTAGAAATGAATTGCAGCTCAAGTAAATTTACGTGAACTGTCAGCTTGTTTCCATTTCTCTCTCTCTCTCTATACACACACACGACCCCCATTCTTCTCTGGTTTTCAGTCTGATTCATTTTTGTTGACTGCCTTCGGGGCTCTTACTGGTGTATACGACATGCCATATCGAAGCGAGCACTTGAAGATGAAAATATAGAGTTTTGGCACTTCAATTTTAGGAAGACACGACACCAGTTTTTGTTGAATGATAATGGTCAAATACTATATATATATATATATATATATATATATATATATATATTCTATATTATTTACTGATGATATTATCTTAGTCGATGAGACGAGAGTAGGGGTGAATGTCAAGTTGGAGTTATGGAAGCAAATATTAGAATATAGAGTTTTTAGATTAATTAGGTCCAAACTAGAGTATAGGAAGTGTAGTTTGGTAAACGAAGGACCCGAAATTGCAGTGCTGTGATACTAGATGAGCAAAAGTTATAAATTAGTAATCAGTTTAAGTATTTGAGTTTTATTATTTAAAACAATCGAGAGATTGATAGTAATGTTCGTACGCTCGAAATTTGAGTGTTCTTTTCCATTGCCATTTAGTAAAGATTACATCAAATAAAAGAAAATTACAACTCTTTTAATTCTTAATACAGGGGAAGAAAAGAGATAATTTTTTTTCCTTTTTGTTTTCGTGGGCTCTCAAAGGCAGCGAGGAAAGGTTGCTACTGTCTTCGTTACCGATCTGAACGCCAATTGATCTTTATTGAACCAAGCTCATGACTTTATAGGAGAAGAAAGCAGGAATATTAGAGTTATTTCTTCTGGACTCTGTGGATTCTTTTACTGCAGGATTCTTCCTTCCTTTTCTTCTTTGTTGGATTTTGAAGTTCTCTGTTGGATCCTCCGTTTCTTCTTCTCTATTGTCTGACGAAGGCTATATATAGTAATTAGAGAGTGTAACATTCCCTTATTTTCTTCCGTATTCTCAATGTAGTAGAGAGCTCAAATTTCATGTTATGAGGAAGCAGAGAGTTACAATGATTCTCCCAAAATTTTAGCTGTTATGATCGTGACTTAGGAGCGCATTGGTTGGTGCCATGTGCCCACCTAGGCACGCACAAGGCATGACACCTGCACCCATGTGGGCAACATGGGATTGGCCTCTGTGTACCTAGCTGGGCACATGCGGAGTAGCCTGTTTGCGCCAGGCTACCCCCTCGCACCCCACGGGGGTGTGTGGGACTCCCCCATGCGCCTGACAGGGAATTCACGCGGGACTACCCCGTGTGCTTGCCTGGGCATGTGCGCGACACTACCCTACTGGCCCATATGGGTGCATACAAGGCTCCCCATGCGCGCCCAGATGGGCGCATGCAAGGCTGGACCATGCATGCCTAGATGGCATGTGAGGGGCTGGCCTCCTGCGAGCCCAGGTGGGCATGTTCGGGACTGGTCCTCGTACACCCAGATGGGTGCATACCCCTCTGTGCAGGCTCCACATGCTCTTCTGGGCGTGTAGGGCTAGCCTTGCACGCTAAGTGGTATTTTCTATAATTAATCTAACTAATTTACAAAAACTAGAACATATTTAGATTACTGATTTTTCAAATCAAGATTAATGTCAAGTACACTTATTATTTTAATCAAAAATTGAAATCTTATCTTTTAATCCCCGCAAATAAGTAATTCTTCACCTTCTATACATTTATGTACATGTGTAATAATTTATTTCGGTTGTGGAATCAAACTCTAACTTTTAATTCATCTTTCCTCTATTTTTTCCTTTTTTTTCATTTTTTTTTGTCTTTTCTTTTGTGAGTATTTCACTTTTCATATAAATATTCATACTTGCTTACGTAGAAGTACCCGATTATTCGGATCATATTTTATTTCTTAAAAATACCGTTCCTATGAATATTCACGCTTACTTAGGTGCAAGTATCTAAATAATTAGTATTTTTTTAACAAATTTATTTATTTATAAAGAGTCATTGCCTTAATTTCAGGCCCACCTTTTTATTCTTTTTTAAAAGATAAAAGACAACTCAATTATTATTGTTTTTATTCGTAACCTAATAAACTATTGAGAAGTGAATGAAATAAATGTATATCTATTTTTCAAATTTTAATTTTCTTCATAAAATTCAAAGTGTATTATCTAATCTATTTTCTAATCAAATCTTACATCTAAATTTTTTTTTCATTTATGATTAGCTTAATTTCTTGTGAAAAAGAATTTTAAAATTTTGAAATTTTTTTATGAAAAAGAAAATAAAATACTTTTTTTAAAAAATACAAAAGGAACCTAAAAACTACTGAAAACGAAAAATACAGAAACCCAAAAAATCCTAAAAACTAAAAAAATAAAAACAAAAACCTAAAAAAGTAAAAATCCTAAAAAAGAAAATACAAAACTCCTCCCCACACCTAAACTTGTGTATGCTTTCATACACAAACTAAGGTGGCAAAATAAGGATGAAAACTATTTTCCAAATACTATACAAGTAATAGAAAATATAGAGCGGTTATGACCTCTTGATTACTTCCCACTTTCATAATGTATCCTTTTATGTCTTGAATGAACTTAGCCTTTTTGTTAATTTCGTGTTTAATCTTTCTATTTATTTTTAGTTTTTTCAATTTGTGTCTACCTTTCTTTCTTTTATTCAAAAATAAAAATCTAAAGTTGAAGATCATACCATTGTCATAATCTATATTCCATCCACAAACATCTTCTTTATTGATAAATATTTTTTTATCATCAAAATATGAAAAATATACTCACTTTGATATGGTGGAATTATGAGCTCAATTTTGAATGGCTCTTTCAAACTATCAAATAGCATAAACTCTTTCTTCTGCAGTTCCATCAAATCTTCTAGTATCTTCGGCTCATCATACAAATTTTCTTCAAATATATATCAAAATTTTTAAAAGAAAAAACCATGCTAGTGGATGACTGCAATCTAAATCGTATACTCCCAAGTGTAATAGATCAACAAGTAGTATAAGGGTAGTAATCCTAGATCGTTCTATCAAGAATCGTTTGTTAATTGTGTGATAGTAGAATAAATTACGATACTAAAATAAAAGTAAAGATTGGATTTTTATACTAAACTAAAATTAAAGAAGGAAAATTTATTTATACTAAAATTATTAGTCAGATAGATATAACTCCCCCATAGAATAATTTATTGGATATATTTATGCTCTTAATCTCAATTGTATAGATCACGTGGTCTTTCTACAATTGGAAAATAATTCAATTAAAAATACAATATATAAAGTTGTGAACTTTGATACTTTGATTAATTTCTCCTAATTTCTCCTATATAAATTTTGAGTTCATCTAAGCATGCGATATGAATAACAAAAATAAACGTTCAAAATTTAAGCATACACCGTGCCTAAAGAGTCTACGGTATATTAAAAATTAAGCAACGAATATATTATCAAACTATAAGTATCAAAGACTCAAAATCATATTTAATCTATTCAAAGATAGTAGAGAATCAAAGATATCAATTCCACATAAAACAATTAAAATCAATAAGCATATAAGAATAGATGCTAGTAAACACATAGGGTTTGTTATTCTATCTGATCAACTCAAGAATTTAGCTATTCATACTCATCATAGCCATGAATAAATAGAAAATGAATTCTTTTATTGAATTCTATGAACGAGTACTAAAACTAAATCTTAAATTTAAAATAATTTCTCTCTCAAATGGTGCTGCTTAACCTTACAAAACTTAAGATTCATGGGCTATTTATACCTTTACAAAACCTTAATAGAAATTTTATTTATAAGAAAACTCTTAATTCCCCTTAAAAATCCCAAGAAATTGACTTTGCAGTCGTGCCCTTCGACAGACCTATTGACAACTGCTTTCGGGTATGATTCCCAGTTGACCTCCGTTGACGACAATGTCTATGATTCCTAGTTGACGTCCATTGACGACAGTGTCATGGCTATCGATGGTCATTCTTGAAAATGCACAATTCTGAGCTGATATTTGAGATACACTTCGATACTTCGATTTCATTACATATAAATCCCTACAAAAATATTGAAAAATACTAGAAAAATATCATAGTGAGAAATTTGATTAATAAAAATAATTTTTTATTAATTTATCATATTAATCAATAAAATTGAATTACGTTTGTACAAAATAAACTAAAAATACTACACTTTTCAAGCATAACCAGTGGACTTATTATTAGTCAAGTCATTATGAAGGAATAAAAAATTTTCTTGACAAGCTTCTTTACAATTTTCATCAAAATATAGTATGTCACTAGCAAGCTCATCTTGAGGCAAACCATCAAGCAATATTTATTATTTATTACCCATTTCTTCATAATTATAGTTTAAATAATGTTGATCATAATATCGAAGCATGGACTCTTCATGTATGACATTATTTGACTCATTTTGAATCATATCAACTTCAAAACATTATTAAAGTGATTGCTCGTTAGAGTTACATATGCTCAAACAATTAGATGATTAATTTTGAATGTGCTCATTATGAGA
>JAYEPQ010000017.1:6592798-6867798 GCA_036321105.1 Dracaena cambodiana
ACTTCACCGGTAGCCTACAAGGTAATGTTTTAGGCCCTGGAAACAGAGTCACTGTTGGGTTTGTGTATAGCATCATCTAAGTATCTTGATGTGATTAAAGGATCACGAGCAGTCTCAATTTGACTTGAATCAGATTATTGATATTCTAATTGGTTTGAAACACCAATTAAATGTGATAGCGATATCCTGATATGGTTTAAATACTAGCACTATATATATATATATATATATATATATATATATATATATATATATATATATATATATATATATATATATATATATATATATATATATATATATATATATATATATATATATATATATATGTGAGATGAGAGATAAATAATTGATGGGAGATTCAATCCGCAACAAGTGGTATTAGAGTTAGAATTATGAATCCAGGTTGGATGCTGCGAGATGGCAGATCTAATGTCAAGTCAGTGATGACAGTTGGCGGAGGCGTCAAGTGAAATAGTGGAAACAAGAAGAAGAAGAAAAGAAAAAAAAACAAGTGGCTGCCTGCCCCGGCGAAGAGGGCCAACGGGGACCGTCTAGAGAAAACCCTTCCAGAGGACGCCTGGTTGATGGCGCACTACAGGAGAGCACTTGCACTGCCATGCATAGTCGCTCCCAGGCACAGCCATGTGCAGGCTCGTTCACAGTAAGGGGCCACCAGCGGTGATGCATCAGGCCAATGCCGCTGTTGGTGCATGCAGGTGGCTCAGCAGCAAGGGCAACAACCATGGTTGTTGGATTTATCTTTGGGTTGAGGAGATATAAAAGAGGAGAATTCCTTTACCACTAGAATCTAATAACACAAACACCAATTGAGTCATGACACATGAAAGGTGAATTTGTTGTTGGCTACAGAACAATAAATACTAAAAGGAATGGCTGAGAGCTGAGATGGATTATGGGGTACAAATCGACGACTGTGATTGATCGAAGTGTAAATCGAGGAATCGATGACTGATTAAGATGATTCAGGAGTCAAATCCTATATTTTTCAGTATTCTAGATGCAATGGTGGCTGTAGATTGGGAAAAATCCACTGTTTGGAGCAAATTTTATGCAAATCAGCAGTGATCAAGGGGTCGATGTTGACCTGATGATCGATGGTCGATGATTGGTTTATTGCATGATAATGAGGTATGGTGTAATACTTCATGATAGTGTATATGACTATTTGGGACATGGTGTAGTACATGGTAACGTATAATCGCATATATTTATCCATAGAGATGGTCATGTTTTTTTGGATCAAGGTGAGGTATGGTGTAGCGCTTACTTTTGTCTAATGAATGACATGAGAAGTGATTGTGACTGCTTAGAGGGTCCTGGTGTTTTGACTGAGATGGAGCACTATGTAGCGATTATGAGTATTCGATGAAGAACGTGTCATAGTTATCGTGAGTGTTCAATAGAGCATGATATAGTGATTATGAGCGCTCAGTAAAGAGTATGGTGTACTAATTGTGAGGTTCTAAGGAGTATAGTTTAATGATCATGAGTACTTAGAACAGAGTATGGTTTAGTGATCATGAGTGCTTGAGCATGGAGAGGGTGATGATTGTACAACTTGTTCTTGGTTGGTAGAGCATGGTGCATGTGTAGTGGATACCTATAAAGTAGATGGCGAGAACAATGGAGTTTCTTTAAGATGCCTGACTCATCTGATACGAGTCAAGGTGGAGATTGTTGAATTTATGTCTCGCATCTTCTGAATTTTCAGATGTGATCAAAGGATCACGAGGAGCCCCAATTGGACTTGAACTAGATTATTTGTATTCTAATAAGTTTGAAACACCAATTAGATATGATAGCACTATTCTGATAGGGTTTGAATACTAGTATTATATATCTCTTGTATGTGAGATGAGAGATGTGAACAATTGATGGGAGAGAGTATTTTGTTATTATGAGAGATAAGAGAGATAATTGGATCTCTTCTTATAATATTTTACTCATTATGAATCTCTCTTATTGTACTGGTGGATATAGAATTTGGTCGGATGAACCATGTTAATTTTCATGTGTTCTTCTTGTGTTTATTATTTTCCTATCTTGATGCTCACATTGGTGTGATCTCGTGATGATTCGAAATCTGATTGGGAGTTGCCATCCCCAAGTCACCAGTGGCTTGAGTTGAGCCACTGATAGCTCTGCTTCTGACTGCTTCAGATACTATTTTGTTGCATAATACTTTAGTAAAGTAGTTGTATCTTTCACATCTAAATTTGGATAGAGCTAATTCTTGAATTGTTTAAAAGATAATTTAGAGTTTTATAACTTCCTTAAAGTTGAAGCTTTCTAGTTCAATTTTATCTATATCAAATTGTCCCCAATTTTTTTCTGTTGTACAAACTCAATTGAAATCGATTTCGCTTCAATTGATACCTTCCTGAGCTCCATTTGATATCATATTTGAACGATAGCTCGGTCACAATGTGGAAACCTATAAAGAATTAGAAAAATAATGTAATAATTATAAGTTTACCTTAATATAGAAATAAATCTATTAGTTCAATATGTACTACATTTAACACATGATTTAGTATGTAAACCAATATAAGAAGAGTATAAAAAGTGTATAAATATGCAATATTAGTGTCTTATCATACTCTGACCAGCTTATTACTGGTCGCTAGCAATATGACAACCAAATGATGTTATTTGGTTGCTTCACTCGCACTCCATCGCAATATCGAACCCTAGCCATAAACAAAAGGGGATATTATTGTAGACACTTAAAAAAAAATCACTGCAGATGCCACCTGCGGGAGACCTCCCGCGGGTGCCACTCGCGGGAGTGATCCCGCGGGTGGACACCTGCGGGAGCGCTTCCGCGGGTGCCAACCCGCGGGTTGTACTCTCTCTGCTCCTGTTTGTCTATTTTGTTGAGATTACGTGATCTGGAATTTGGGGGAAGAATTTGAGCTGGAGAAAAAACTCCTTAATCTATAAAATAACGGGAGCTGAATTGAGAAGGAACTTTTTGGAAGAATTGGGAGAATCCAGAAAATATTTTGAGAGGATTTTCTTCAAGAGTTGGCAGAAATGAGAGCCGATCCTCTTCTTCCTAGTCGGATGGTCAACGGAGCGCATTAGCGAGGCTCTATCGCTACCAACCCACAAATTAAAAGGGGAATATATCAATCTTTCCTATTCTTGTGATCTCAGAAATTTTGTAATTTCAGTCTTTTTATTGCTATAAAATAAAAAAAATTGCAATGGAAGGAAAATTCAATTTTTTGAGCAAACAAGAATTGGCGACCACAGTGGGAGCCTCTCTATTCACGAAAGAGAATGTGGTGGCGCAGTCTGACTTGGTACCTATCGGATCTGTCGTTGAGATGCTGGTTATAGAAGTCGACCAGCAAAAATATGAGGAATTTCTCTCTTCCTCTGATTCGGAGCCTAGGCGTCATCGCCGGGCGACGATCAAGAAAGGTGAGGCATCATCGCCCACTGGAAATGAAAAGACGTCATCGCCTATCAATACTTATGAAGCGTTATCGCCCGTAGAAGCTAAAACTTACAAGGCGTCATCGCCCGTAAAAGCTAAAACTTACGAGGCATCATTGCCAACTCCAAAATCAAACCAAACTCTAACCCGCTCCCAAAAAATGAATCTAAGGCATAAAGCCCAACGGGCACGGCTCAACAATACAGAAGAGATGGTCTCTAAAAAATCCGCAGGCGTAACAACCCTGAACGGAGCACCACGGGTGGCATCAGATGGAAAAAATTCTATGGGTGCAGATCCGTAGGTGAAACTGCGGGTTGCATCCCGCGAGAGCAACCCCGCGGTTGCAACTGAGGGTTGCACCCTGCGGGAAGCGGGTGCAACCGCGGGTTGCACCCCGTGGTTGCAACCGCGGGTGCCCCGCTGGTGCCAACCCGCGGTTGCACTCATGGGGCAACCCCGCGGGTGCAACCGCGGGTTGCATCCCACAGATGCAACCGCTGGTTATATCAGGTGAATTTGATTCTCAATTGTGTGCAACTAAGGTTCCCCGTGTCTCTTCGGGCACACGTGTAGTGAGCACACAGCGCACACCCAATTTTTTGGTTATCCTCTCAGGTGTTCCATCCTGCTTCTCTGCAAATAAATACAAGAATGTGCTCATGCACTCAACTGAATGCATATCTTCAAGTTTCTCTTCGGATAATGAAAATACTTCTGATAAAATCCTCAAATATATTTCGAAGTGTAATTTAGATGCGTGCGGGGCCCGTGCAACTGCGCAGGCCAGTACGCACTCTGGAAGACTCCACAAAAGAGATCGTTCTGATGCTAGGAAAATGCTTGGCCCTGAAATACTGCAAACTATCCAGTAATATGAACAAAACTTACGACGCAAGAGGCGTTAGAGTGCAAATTTAAATGAGAATAGGTCTCAGGATTTGAGTGAGTATCTCACTCAGAAGAGGAGCGCCTCCCAATAAACTCCTCACCGCCATTGTGAACGGTTGATCTCAGCCGTTCTATCAAATTGCAAATGCAAATCAAGACCGTCCATTTTCGAGCGGATTACCGAGCCGAAAAGAAGACGGACGGTGAAAAAGGTATACTTCGAGACTGATTTACCCGCTGCTTCATCCCACATGGTTAGTAAGGGCAAAAAGGTTGATTAAAGCGACTCTTCACATAAAGAGTTCACTCCAAGGTCATAAGGAGTGTCTATCGAGCCAGAGGGTGTGTATCGGCACACTAGGGCTAGGAGAGGAGCTGCCATACCATTGAATTATAAAAAATTAGCTGGAGGATCTGATGAGGAGGAAGACAAATGTTTTGCCGTTGTATCTTCATCTTATTCTGATTCAAACAAAGATTCAGAGGCTGCAGTGAATGTGATCGAACTTCCAGAAGAAGTCTCTAGAAGGTTTGAGAGATAAGAACAACGTCTCAAACAATAAGAGGAGACCATGGAAGAAATGAAGCAACTCTTAATTGTGTTGTTGGCTCAAACGAAGAAAGGCTAATCCTCGTCGTCCACTTCTAAGCGGCAGGAAGGGAAACAACATGTCCATATAGATGAAGATAGCGAAGGCGACTATGAAGAACTACCTCCTCATTCAGGAGAGAGAAAAAAGTGAAGGTGGTTATCAACCCTCATGTAGAGAAGATGGAAAAGATGGAGAACCAATTGCAAACTCTTCTTCACCGCAAAAAGTTACAAGAAGTGGGGATAATGCGTCCCTATCCCATAGAGTAGGAAGCTACATCCTACCCTGCAAACTACAAACCTTAAATCTTCAGTCGTTTGATGAAAATGGCTGACCACAACAACACATCTTCTACTTCCTGTTACAGACAGGACACCTAATGGGGAACGATCCAAACTTGACCAAGATATTTGCGAGCATCTTACAAGGACCCGCATTTACCTGGTTTATGCAATTACCCCAGGGGATAATTAAATCATGGGCTGATGTAGAACGTGAGTTCTTAGCCTGATTTTTTGAAGATGATACTGAGGTTTTGGTGTCATCCTTGCTAGCAGCAAAGCAGGGAGAGGGTGAAACAGTGAAAGTCTTTATCGAACGGTTCCGAGAGCTTTTTATGTGATGTCCACATGGCATGGCGCAGGAGACTCTCGTAGAAACTTGCAGACACAACTTATTGACTGATGTTTTGGTCAAAATGGGTTCGGTTGAATCCAAGTCATGGAAGGACTTACTCAAGCAGGGTGAACAGGCCGAGGACATACTCCGACGCCTCAAGGAGTAACAATCTGCAAGAAGGGTCACCTCAAATAAACCTCCATCCCATTTTTCCCGTTCCAGAGAGAAAGACATAATGGCAGTGGAAAACACATCCAACCAAAAGAAGGGTCAGCTAAAAGCAACACAGTAAGGCCACCCAGGTCACAAAAACAGTATTCATTTAAGGATGAGCATACTGTTACCATGTTTAATTTGCTCAGTAAGCGCAATATGCTCAAGTTGCTGGAAAGTAAGAGCTCTGAAGAGGTTGGGAAGATTAACGATCCAAAGTACTACTTATACCACCGGATCATAGGCCACCCTACTAAAAATTATTTTATTTTAAAAGACAAAATTCAGGCGTTGATTGATGATGGAGCTGTTCAACTCAAAGCTGAACAAAAAAGAGTTACAGGTAACTCGGCTACATTTACAGTGGGTGGTCTAGAGGTACCACTTGGGCTCACACCTATCCAAAATATGAGCTCAGGGTGGTTAATTTAGACCCCCATAACCAGCAGAAGAAAGGGTTAGTCCCTTTCACAACAGAAAAATAAGAGGTCCTTTGGGTGCATCCAGACATTCTCGAAAATGAACAATGGACAACTGTGGGGCCCAAGAAGAAAACCAAAATAAGAGGAAGACAGCACATGTGCAATGCTGTCTTAGCAACAATTGAGAAGGATGCAGATGACATACTTTTATTAACAGATTTTGAATCAGAGGTGACCGCTCTAGCAGTGGAGAATGAACCCGTGCCACTTTCTGGAACTAGATCCGGGAGACAATATTTGAAGGATCCCACAAACACAGAAACTGGCTCCTCTAAGTTAACAAAGGAGGCCAATGGGGAACCACTAAGCTGTTCACCATAAAAATTGCAACACTCCTTATATCGAAGTCTTTTCAATAAAAAGATTACAATCTAACGGTTTCCCGTTTACAGAAGATGAGGAAGATTGCTTTTCCTCTTTGTTTAAGGCTGGGTTCCTAGGTAGTTATGGATGACGATCTTGCTCTCCGTTGACACTCCGTACAATCTCTCTCTCAGTTGGCTAAAAGAAAGGCTCTCAACTCTTAATCACAAGGGGTAACTCTTGGGAGAAGATATCCGCCTCTCTTCGTCTGTCTCTATGTCTCTGTCTCTTTCGCTCCTCCACCTTTTATAGGGGTTTTAGAGTAACGTCCCGCCATATTTGCTCGACCGTTAGCTCCCACTACTCGAGAAGTGCCATCATATTCGTTAGGCAGTTGCTCTCACGATCGAAGTAACGCCGCTGCATTCGTTTGGCAGTTAGTCCCACGATCGGAGGTGGCAATTCTTCTATTCGGGTCGGGTGACTTTTGTATTAAAACCCCTACTCGAAAACTAAGGGTAGTGTCATTAATCTCAATTTTAGATTCGCGAACCTGTTTTGTCGCCACTGAGTCGCGAACCTCAACCTTTAGGTTCGCAGATCTGTTGAGGTGCGGACTTCTAACTTTGAATCCGCAGATCTGCTTTGCTTTCCAGTATTTTTCGCCGACAAAACCCCCTCTAAAGTTTCCAAAACTCTCATGATTCCTTGAGGCGTTTTGAAATACTTTGGATATAATATTCTGTATTAGAATCTCCATTGCTTTTCCAGAAATCTGTGACTCTGTATTAGCGCCACTCTGCTTCAGAAGGAAAATGTGACTCTGTGTTAGTGCCTCATTTTGCAATTCTTGGAACATACGACTCTGTGTTAGGGTCGCAGATTCATATTGCGAAGAAGAAGACGACTCTGTGTTAGGGTCGCAAACTTTTACTTTGGAAGGGACACGTCTCTGTATTAGGGGCGTGAGCCTTCATTTTGGAGTAGAAAATGACTCTGTGTTAGGGTCGCAAACTTCCGCTTCGTAAGGGACACGTCTCTGTATTAGGGGCGTGAGCCTTCATTTTGGAGTAGAAAATGACTCTGTGTTAGGGTCGCAAACTTTCGCTTCGGAAGGGACACGTCTCTGTATTAGGGGCGTGAGTCTTCATTTTGGAGTAGAAAACGACTCTGTGTTAGGGTCGCAAACTTTACTTTTTGGAGGATCGCGACTCTGTGTTAGAGACGCGAGGTTTCACATTTTGGTGAAGAAAGCGACTCTGTGTTAGGGTCGCAAACTTAAATTTCTGCAGGATCGCGACTCTGTATTAGGGACACGAGTTTTCACTTCGGAGAAGAAAGCGACTCTGTGTTAGGGTGGCAAACTGGATTTTCCAAAAGATCGCGACTCTGTATTAGGGACGCGAGCTTTCACTTTTTGGTTGCGGAAAGGCCGGAAGGCGGTTGCCTTTTACGACGTAAGAATTGAGACGTTCTCTGAGCCGTATTAAATGAAAAGGTACCCACGAGATTCGGGCTAGATATCACGTCTGTCCAGAGATCTTGGCCGTCAAATCATCTGCTATATAACCTCCACTTTTCGGACTCCCGTCACGCTCGTCCCCTTCCCTTCGGTTTCCTCACTCTTCCAGCCTTCATCAAAAGCCATTGGATTCCGTAGAGCGCAAGGCGGTAGAGTCCGTCTTATCTCAAGAAATTTGAAATCTGAGTTCTTCGTTAGAGCTTCTCAGACTTCTCATCTTCAATCCCCTATACTTTTGTTTCGAAGGATTTTCTCAATCTGCAAAAGATGCCGAAGAAAGCTTCTTCTTCCGATACTGCCGCTAGTGGTCATCAAGATCCTCAAGCAAGCTCTAGTTCAATAGTGGTTCGGCAGGAACCCTTGATTGGAGGTAATAATAAAAACTTTCGAAAGGCAGTCCCTTCTTCATCGTTTTTTCCTTATTTTGAATTCGAACATCTTTTGCAGTCGATTATGCCTTGAATCCTTGGCCTAAGGATCATTATTTCGGATACTCGGATGGCTATGATGGGAAGAAAGAGTTCAGATTTGGTCATGTCTTTCCACATTGTACTACACCAGATAGCCAAGAGAGAGAAGGCCAAATCCTCCATCCTTCTCGCTCAACGTTACGAGAATTGATCACTAATGCACCTTTTGAAGGAGATGATCGGTCTCCGCTGCGCAAACCTGTCTTTCTATTTGGGGACCATGTTTCGGTACCTGATAGCGGCTTGGAAGATGGGGATTACAAGTGGCTTCGACATGTTGAAGGTCGCTACTTGTTTCTCCCCAATATGGAGAGGTCTTATCCGTTTTTATTCTTTCAATCCCTCTCTGTGCCCAGACGAATGGACTGACATATAAATAGGCCGCAAGACGGTATCTTATTGGGGGGTTTCAATGCTCAAGGTGTTTTTCCTCGTAGTACTGAAAAGCACTTTTGTGGATTGCTCCCGAGACTGCTTAAACATGACCTCCCTAGAGGCGAGTGCCCATAATCGTGCAGACTTTTCTGCACCGATTCACTACCGCACAAGGAGAGTTTCCTGTTCAGGATTTTCGTCCCCCTGGTTGGGTTCACTGCTCTTCAAAAGGAGAGTGGGCAGTCTTGACTGATATTTTCTTGAAAACCTTCGGGGATCAGCTTCATTATGCGGGGTTACACCGTGCTATCAGGGCTGCTCAGCATGGTATTCCTGCTAGTAGATTTTATTTTTTTGCTTTACTGGAATTGTACAATTCTGATACTTGTACAGTCTTTAGCCCTCGTGGCGAGTTGGGTTTTGCCCTCCATGAAATGTATGAAATTTCGGGCTTACCCATGGGAGACATCCCGTATGAAGAGTATGTCCCTACTGGGAAAGAACTCCATCTGCTGAAAACCCGGGACCCTCTAATTTATAATACTTACTGAGAGTTGCTTTGCCATTATCATATTTTACTCGTCTTGCTCCGGTTTTAGAAAAGGAAGTTGAGAGAAGAATTGTCAGTTTCAGGACATATGCTTATGTCGCTGACGAGGACGTCTTCAAAGCTGGCACGTCCTTCGAAAGTTTCACTATCAGGCCTTCCAGCCTTTGTCTAATCCTGCCTTCTTGGCGGGCTATTTGATGGTGTGGCTGAAGAAGTGTGTTATTCCTTCGCAGGAAAACGTACCTATTAGGGTCGTATATCCAGCCGTCCTACTAGCATTTGGTAGGCGGCTCAGCTTGTTGCCCATGATGGTCTGCAGCATCCAAAGCGGACTGAGGAGATTATCTGACAAATTTTGCAATGTGAAGAAGGAGCAAAGGAAGAAGGGAGATCTGGTCATTAAGACTCCTAATCCGCGTGTAGAACTCTCTTATACTTATTTGATGGCTTGGCTGGTCTTACATTGCCCCACTTTGATGAGTCCTGCAGATTCGCAGATTGACTTAAGTGCTTCCAAAGTGCAGCACTATGAGAGGTCACAATGGAAAGAGGGCTACATGGCCGTGATCCGCAAGACCCTTCGTCATTTCTCGACTTTTGAATTATTCAGATGTTTTCCGTACTTCCCAAATGCCGGGTATGGGGAGGAATTCGCGGATACTGCCGGTGCCGATAAATTTACTATTCTGTCCTCGGGGTGCTTCTGGTGGTTGATAAACATCCGCCCAGGACATCTGGTTCTTCGTTTGGGGAACCATTGCTACATAGAGCCTGACTACTCGAGTCGTTTCACTCGACAGTTCGGGTATGATCAGCTTTATGTTGGTAATCCCAACAGAGAGATAAGTTTTGTTGGGAATGCTCTTGAGGGAGCTCGAGCTTGGTTTCACTTCGTCGCAGGTGGGACTCAGGCCAGATTTGATCTTCCGCTCAAGACTCCAAATTCGAGTATGAGCTTCTGTTTTTGTAAGTGGTTCGCGGATGCTAATTCCGCTCCCCATAATTTCAACATAAATCATACTAGCATGCGGGAGATCAGAGCTTGGCATGCTCAGAAGAAAAAGGCTGGCAGCACCAAAGTAGCAGGAATGGAGGATTTCGAGGGAGACAGTGCATCCAATGAATCAGAACAAAGAGAAGAGGGCAATGATGCACCAGTCCAAGCTGCCTCTCTTGATGCTTCTCCCGATCAGACATCGGAGAAAACTTCTCCTCAATCACAGTCTCCTCCCAAGAAATCTTCTCATAAGCGGAAGAGACTAAGGCGCCTCAGTGACTTGCCTACCATTCCACAGGGGATTGATTCACAGAGCAACCCATCTGGGACTGGCACTGCAACATCCCTTCTGGTTTCTGAGTCCCTCATTGAGGAACCCGAGGAGGATGAAGATGACTCATCTTTAACCCTCCATTCCCTTAAGAGGCGTCGGAGTCAAGGACTTGTCATCTGCAGTGATCCTGCTCCTGTTACTCAAGAGGGTTCGATCCCCCGTATTTGTCAGGCCACTATTAAAGTTGATGTTTTTCTGGCCATACAAGAGGGCCCTTCAGCTTCTGCCATTGCAGACGACGAAGTACAAATCATTGGGGAGACTCGCGTATCAGATTCCCCAAAGCAGCACCTCCTTCAGGAAGTCAGGATGACTATAATGTTGATAGTGATGATTTTTGATCCTCGACCCCTCCATCAGACCATGGTAAGTATGTCTATTTGAGCGAGGGCATTCAGACCGAAGTGTACGGGCCTAAAGTGTTTGGTCCTGAAGTGTACGGACCTAGGGAATCCAGTATCCAACCTTTAGGTCTGCATCTTCTTCGTTTAGCAATTATGTTATTATCAAATGATATTGTATCATTTAACTATTAACTTTTCCCTTTTGATAGCTCCAGTGTCGACTGCTGATTTGGAACGCATGGGCGCGAAGGCAACTTTGTCAGATGACACCATCGTGGGAGCTAATGCTGATGAGGCGACCGAAGTTGCTACTTCCGTCGTTGATACTATGGAAACAGTGATCCCCGAAACTACTGTGTCCATGGTTTTAGCTACAGCTGTTCTGACTGATGTTATGGTTCAGGAGGCTGTAATTGATAGCTCTGCTTAAGTCTTCAGAAGTTCCGTTCTTCCTGGTACTACCTTGGTTGCCCCTATACAACAGGGCGCGGATCAAACCACCTCTGCCTCAGCCAGTGTCAATCCTTCTCATGCAGAGATTGACATGCTTGAGATTGATCTATTGAAGGACACAGTGGAGACTTTCCTTCAATTCCTGGACCGCTGTGTTGATAAAATACTGAAGAGGGCTTCCTTTACTTCTCTTGCCAAAGTTCTTAATATTTACTTAACTGGTATTATCAGCATTGGTGGAGAGGATAAAACTGCTCCTTTTAGGCTTATGATAACTCAGCTTCAAAAGCATGCTGAATTTCTGTCGAAAGCCAGAAGTGCTGATAAATCTGAGGCAGTGAGAATTATTTTCCTGAAGCTGAAAGAGGAACAACTTAAGTTCCAGAAGGAGACTCAGGAGAAGGCAAATGCTTGCAGAGCCTCTTTAGAAAAGGGTCAATCAGACCGTGAGTCTCTAGTTCTTCAAGTGGAAGTCGCTGCTTCAATTGTCAAAGACAATGACCAAGCTATTATTAGGACTCAAGAGACCATCGCCAAGGCTCAAGCTTTCCTGGCCAAAATCATCAAGGAGCGCGATGAATCAATGAGGAACCTTGCCAACTTATCGCGCCAGCGGGACAATACAACCAGAGATCTCCAGGCGATACAAGTTGAATTGGATATGCTGGAGGCTGCTGCAGCGCAGATCGTTATTGCCAATGACGAGGAACTGCATCGTTAAGCTACTGTTCAAGTTTATGAGATCCTTCAGCAAGATATTGATGATGCAGAGGAGAAAATAAAAGCCCTCTTGAATCATTGAGTTGTGGAAACTTGTATGTGCAAATTTTTTATTCTTTTGCTGTTCCTTCTTTGTAACAGTCCCCTAACATTTGTTGTACATGGAATGATTCCTTGCTTATGTAGGGAACTTGAACTTGGTTTTGTATTTCTAAGGTATGACCTTAGCATTTGTTTACGAAGACTTGCAATAAACTCGTCCTCTCGGTTCTGAAATTGCGATTCTCTGTAAAATTCTGGTATCCGTGTATCTGTCACGTGACTTCCACGGATCTTTGTCAGTTTTGCGACTTCACATTTGGAGGTTTGCGAGTAAACTAAACCCATAGTAAATGCACAGTCCTGACTTCCAAGAATTGCAAGCTTTTGGTTTGCGCTGTTCCGCTAGGAAATTCGCAAATTCATGTAAATATGCGATCTTGGCTCTTGCGAACTGCAATTTTCAGGTTCGCTGTATTGCACCTAGAGTACGCGATGACTCAAAATTCTTCGGAATTTGTAAAGACTTCTGCGAGCTTTGAGACGAAGCCGTCGGGCGTGGAATCCCAAGCGTTGCATGTCTCTATTAATGACAAGATCTCCGGGCTGCGATATCTAAACGTCCCATGCAACAGTAATAAATTCTATTGAGATCTGAACTAAAAATCTCTACCGAAGATTTTGGTTTTATCTCTTCTAAATTGAAGATTACGACCACCAGGTCGTCTATATAAGACACATAATCTCTTCAATGGAAGATCATTCAGCCGTGAGAAAACTTCTTCCTGACTCTCTTCTTTTCTTCTTCTCCAACCAAAGTGATGGATAAGAGTCGGCATGTTACAGGAGCTCCAGGCTGCATCAATCCAGGGGGGTGTTCCACTGAAAAGATTCTTCTGACCGTAGTCATTTTCCTTAATTAAGGTAAAGCTCTTCTTCTGATTCATATCCTCCTCTTCCTTCTTTTTCTTCCCCTCTTTTTTTTAACAGGGATTTGATTTGGCTGCAGGAGATAACCGTAGTCATTCTAATGCAATTTGTAATCTTGTTCTCCTCCCTACCGGGCACTCCGCAAAGTTGGGGTGCTAAACGGTTAGGGTGCTCAATAGTTAGGGTGCACTTGAATTTGTGCAACCCCTCACATTTTTTTTGTTTGGGTTCATGCATTTTCCCTAAACATTGTTGGCAAGAAGAAACAAGATTATACTCTTGAACCGTCCTTTAAAAGGAGGCTACAAGAGCAAATTGGAAGTGGAGGCCATGGAGCATACTTTTTTATCCGAACCATGCTGAAAGAGACGGTTACAGAGGCAAGTCTGTCATTCCAGAAAAAGAGCCTGCAGGAGCAAACTTTTTGATCTGAACCATGCTGAAAGAGACGGTTACAGAAGCAAGTTTCCTCTCTCTTTTTTTTTATCGGTGATTTGTATCCACTCTTGTTGACTGTACAACACTTAGAGAATTCTCTGTAATTTTGCTCTGATGATGAATAAAGAAGTTCTTTTCTTTTTACGTAACTAAGAGTGTCTGAAGGATGATTCTGATATTGATTATCAGAGGTAACTGTTAACTTAATAATCTCAAAATGAATCATAATTTTCTAAATACCCGAAATTACTGTTAATGACAGAACTTTCTTGTTGACAAGTTTGGTTTGCCAGAGGTATTATTTAACTTGGTAAATTTGACAGAAAGAAATTTTGGTTTGCCAGAGGTATTTTTTAACTTGGAAATTTAGATAAAAAGAAATTTGATTCGCCAGAGGTATTTCTTAACTTGGCAATTTAGATAAAAAGAAATTTGATTCGCCAGAGGTATTTCTTTAACTTGGCAATTCAGATAAAAAGAAATTTGATTCGCCAGAGGTATTTTTTAACTTGGCAATTTCGAAAGAGGGGAAAATGTGATTCTCGAACTAAAGACTTTTAGTCCGGAATCAAGAATCTTTATTAATGAACTTCTGATTGCAAAGAATCTTTTTGTTCATAATTTGCATAGAACTACCCTGGCCGTATTATAATTAGTGTTCTGCAATTTCACTAAGAGTAATACTTTTTCAAGAATTTACCGTTAATCAACATCATAATCTTATCACCATTCGGCTTCGCCAACCGATATGCGCCGTTAGAATAGACAGTATTAATGACAAAAGGTCCCTCCCATTTCGGCTGGAACTTTCCTTTAGGCTTTTGGCTAGTTATGATCGGTCTTCTAACTGACAGGACCAGATCACTTTTCTTGAAAGTTCTTCGCTTAGCCTTTTTGTTAAAGGTTCTGGAGATCCGCGCATGGTATAGCTCGATATTCTGTTGAGCTTCTAAGCGCTTATCATCCAAATGTTCTAATTCTTGGAGCCTTTATTGATGTATTTCTTCTTGTGTCATTCTAGTTATCAATGCAACTCGTAATGACGGGATTTGGATTTCCGAAGGCAAGATTGCTTCTGACTCATATACCAAAGAGAAGGGCGTAGCATTAGTGGGAGTTCGGACTGTGGTGCGATACGCCCACAGGCATTCTCCGAGCTTTTCGTCCCAGTCCCTTTGATTGAATGACACAAACTTTTTAAGAAGTTTTACAATGGTCTTATTGAAAGTTTCTACTAGACTATTAGCTGCAGGGTAATATGGTGATGAAGCTACATCCTCAATCCTGTACTTGTTGCAGAATCTAAAATACACTTGGCTCACAAATTGGGGTACGTTGTCATGAATTATTCTTCTGGATGCCCCGAAGCAATAAAGCACGTGGTGCTTGATGAGTTTGATAACATCTGACGATTTTACTTCGGTTAGGGAAATGGCCTTAGTCCATTTCGAAAAGTAATCAGTTATGGCTAAAATGAACTGGTGTCCTTTCGTTGATGGCGGAGAAATTGGCCCTACGATGTCCATACCCCATTGTTCAAACGACCATGACGTAGCCGTTGGGCGAAGATACTCCGGAGCTTGATGTATAAAGTCTGCATGTATTTGGCAGGCCCTACACTTCTTGGCGTAGTTAACCGCTTCTGTCATCATCTTGGGCCAGTAATAATCCATTCTTCGGATTCTATCCCAAAGTTTCGGTCCTGGCTGGTGTGCTCCGCAGATACCAGCATGAGCTTTTTCGAGTACCTTTTGAGCTTCGTGGTTGGAGAGACAGCGAAGTAAAATTTCGTCGTAAGATTTCCTATACAATGTCTGGAGTTCTGCGTTGTAGTAGAACCGGACAACCCTTCTCTGAATTGCCCTGGCTTCTTTTTGGACCTTTAGGTAATATTCCGTAAAGGACATAGTCTATATAAGGAAAATGCCAATCCCTCGATTCTAGCCTTGATTCGAAAGCGTCAGCTTCGTCTTCCTGTGGTTTCTTCATTTCTTCTTTGAGCTCATCCTTTGGGCAAAATAATTCTTTACTCCCTACCGTAATTTGCCTCATAGCATGCTTGGGCAACGCTAATGTAGCAGCCAAGGAAGCTAGCGAATCTGCATAACTATTTCAGTGGCGCTTTATGTGGCTGATATAGAAACTATTGAAGCCATTGGCGATCTTGATCACTGCACGATAGTACGGCAGGAGGTCTTCATGTTTGACCTCATACTCCCCTTTTACTTGATTCACAATAAGTTGAGAGTCCTCATATGCCTCCAAATATTTGACTCCCAGTTGTTTGGCTATTTTTAATCCGATTAGGGGGTCGTTATATTTCGCGATATTGTTGGAGCACGAGCTTGTTAATGAGTAAGCTCGAGGAATGATGTGGTTGTGGGGGGAGACGAAAACAACTCCTACCCCCGCTGTCATTCTTCCCTCAGATCCTATTCGGGATGCACCATCAAAGAAAAGTTGCCATACACCTTTCGAGGCTGTATTTGCCTCAGAAGACTTTTGCGAGTCATCTTTTTTGGAATCAAGTCCCATTCTTCTAATTCTCCCGGGATTTGCTCATATAACTTCGAGGATGCCGAGATTGGATGTTCGGCTAAGAAGTCAGCCACGGCCTATCCTTTAATAGACTTCTGTGGGACAAAGTGCATATCACAATATGACAGCAAAATAGCCAAATTGGATAGTCTTGAACTTAATGACCCGGGTTTAGTCATTATTATTCTCAGGGGGTTAACTCTCGATACAACGTGGATGGTTTGTCCAGCTAAGTAGTACTGCATTTTCTGTATTGCGAATACCAAAACTAGACATTCTTTTTCCACAAGATTATACCGGTGTTCCGCATTGATCATCATTCTGCTGGGGTAGTAAATAGCTTGTTCATGGCCTGACTCATTCTTCTGCGCTAATAAAGCGCCCAAAGAATGGTCCATAGCCCTTACATATAGCAAGAAAGACATTCCCAAAACTGGGGATACGAGTACTGGTGGCTTTGTGAGATATTATTTGATTTCTTCAAAAGCCTTTTGGCATGCGTCATCCCAGACAAATGACACTCTTTTTCTCATTAATCTGGTGAAGGGCTGACACTTACCACACAAATTTGATATAAACCTGCAGATGTACGCTAGCCTGCCTTGCAATCCCCTTAACTCCTTGAGATTACGGGGAGGTGGTATGTCTTGGATAGCCTTGACCTTATCTAGATCAAGATGTATTCCTCTTGACGTTACGACAAAACTGAGGAATTTTCCACTGGAAACTCCCATGAAAGACTTAGTTAGATTCATCTTGAGCTGGTGCTTCCTCATAAGGTCGAACACTGTCTTCAAATCCCTCAAGTGATCGTCTTTGTTTCTGCTCTTAATTGCTAGGTCATCTACGTATCATTCCACTGTTTTCCAGAGGTGCTCTTGGAATATTGCATTCATGGCGCGTTGGTATATAGCACCCGCGTTCTTTAGGCCAAAGAGCATGACTGTATAGCAGTATACCCCGAGTGATGTCCTGAAGGACGTATACTTCTCATCATCAATGTACATTTTTATTTGATTATACCCCGAGAATCCATCCATGAACGTCATACGTTCATACCCACAAGTATTATCTATCATAATATCCGTGATAGGTTACGGGAACTCGTCTTTAGGGCAAGCCTCATTCAAATCTCTAAAGTCTATGCAAACGCGAATTTTTCCGTTTTTCTTGGTCACGGGAACTATATTCGCGACCCAATCAGGGTGCTGTTCCTCGCGAATAAAGCCTGATTCAATCAACTTCTTGATTTCAACTTCTATAGCTTCCATAATCTCTGGGCGGAACCTTCGCTGCTGTTGTTTTACTTGTTTAGCCTCTGGCCGGATTTTCAATTTGTAAACCGCCACACTTGGATCCAACCCTGGAATTTCCTCATAACTCCAAGCGAAAATATCAATATATTCGCGAATGAGGGATATCAATTCCTTCCTTTCTTCCGAGGATAGGTTCTCGCTTATAAATATGGGTTTAGGATTCTTTTCATCTCCCATATTGATTTGGATAACTTTATCTTCGGTTGGGGGCTCACGCTGTTCAAATTGGATCTCCCACTTCATATTAAGATGTTTGGCCTAGGGGTCGTCTCTTATTGGCGAGGTTTCCTTTAAGTCTTCGTCTTCTTAGATTGCGGAAGCCATATTCGCAGACACTTCGCAGAAAATCACACCAGTCTGACATCTGAGTTGCAGCATGATGATTTTGACGAATGATCGTACTGTCCTTCTTCGGTTTTCTCGCCTGAGGAGGTTTCGAGAGTGGTGACGTATCCCAACCCCCTGCCGGTTCTGGTAATAATCCGACATTTTCCCTTCTGGGACAAAAGGTTGAAGGATTGTCCTTCTTCCTTTTTCGAAGTTCAACCCCCTGCCTTAGGCTAGATTATATCCCATTTTCTTTATTAATCTATTAGAATTTTCATCGTAATGGAAGAACTCGGGTTTTCCGTATTTTTCCTCAGAATCCAAGCATTCCTTTTTGTTCTTGTGACTTTCTCTTCCAAATACTATGGCCTTTTGGGTTCCATTTTTGGGAGGGACCTCAAAAATAACCTGGTTAGCACTTTCAACGTCAACTTAATTCGTGTAAGGATGATCGGATAGGTGCTCGGAAGGAAGTCAGAGAATATATCTCATTTGCACAGTCGCTGAATGCATCTGTGCCAGTGCTTGAGGGCTCAGAATCAACACCATAAGAATAAGCAAACTCTAAATTTTCATTTATCACCCATTCACTATTAGAGTGAACGGCGTTATTTACATCAAGGCCTTCAAGGCTTATCACAATAGGCTCATCGTCCCAAATTACATCCTCGGATTCCAAATCTTCGGATCCTGACTCTGTATCAGCCTCCTCGCCACTATTAGAGTCATCTGGAACAGGCTGATCTGAAACACCGAACACATCTTGATACAGTAACGTGTCAGTGAAGTATTTTTTAACTCCCTTAAAGAGTTGTTTTTCTGCAACGAGCGTTTATACGTTTGCGTCTTTGTCAACGTACTTCATGCATTGGTGTAATGTGGAGGGCACAATGAGATTGCTATGAATCCAAGGCCTCCCCAATAGTAGATTGTATGATTTGTCCGCATCTATCACGTAACACGTGACTTCCTTCTTTAGATCGCCGATTTGACACTTGAGATTTATCTTACTCAGCGGTCTACTGCCGTTAGCATTGAATCCGAAGATAGTAGTGTTGGTTGTTGCCAATCTACTCATTGGAACTCTTAGATATCGTAGCATCCTTCGGGGCATGATACTTAAGGCCGAGCTTGGATCAACTTGAATGCGCTCGATCTCTACAGATCCTATGTATCCCTTGTAATACAGAGGGTGATGATGTTTATTACTCCTGACTTGCATATCTTCCGGAGAGAAGGTGATGCAAGGGATGCTTTTACTAGAGACCTAGTGACACGTCGCACAAAGAGATTTTCCTTCCTCAATCGTCTCCGGTATTTACGTCAAGAATACTTCTGAATCTTGCAGAGCTTCTCTCTAAGCTTCTCTAGTAGACTTAGAGAGTTTCAGGAGCTCGTACAAGGTTATCCTTGCGGGAATGTTGGCCAACTGTGTTAGAATGTCGAACTGGAATGATTTTCGCGAGTCCTCCGCAGGCTATTTTCCCTTCTTCTTCAGAACTTTGTCGAACTTAAGCTCTTTTTGTATGACTTTCTCTGGAGGTGGTCGAGAATCCGTTGTCTGACCGTAGTTCTTCAGGTAATCTTTTCCTTAACAGGTTCCCGCGGGAGGAGGATCCGCGTCAGCCACCAAAGAATTTTCGATTTCCTCTTCCGAATCGATCAAAGCAGGAATGACTCCGTCATCTTCAGGAATCACGGAGACGACATTGGAGGTAAAGATTTTTCCTCTTCGTCTCTTTCCAGATGAACTGGAAGTCCATTGTTCATCACTAGGAGGTCCGGATGCACCCACAGTATCTCCCCCCTATTAGTTTCAAAGGGGAACAATCCTTTCTTTTACTGTTTGTGCGGATCAAAATTTACGACCTGCATCGTGCCTTTAGGGATGGGTTGTACTCCATCTTGAACTGTTGACTCTATCCAGTTGGGTGCTTTGCCGAACTTGACAGTCACCATGTTCGCAGTCACCTTCTTCTGGTGCTCTTGGAGTTTGATGACATTAGCGTCCACTAAGGCTTGAATTTTATCCTTAAGGATGTAGCAGTTTTGGGTAGGGTGGTTAATGATCCTATGTTAGACATAGTAGTTAGGATCATTAACTTTTCCTGCTTCTTTTGGACGTTTAGACTCTGGCAGTTTTAGCATCTTCTTACTCATGAGGAGGTTGAAGATAGTCTTCGTGTGCTCATCTTTAAAGGAGTATTGCTTTTACGGCATTAGTGCCTGAGTCAGGAGCTTTAGGGAAGTCTTCGCGGGCTGTGGCGTATCAGTGACCATTGTCTCCTTTCCCTTATATCCTCGGGGTCGGGGCTTATAGTTGTTATCGCCACCTCGCTTCTGTTTCTCCTCGCTTCCTTCTTCTTCAAGTCTTTGCGCAATTTCTTCAGATTCTTCAGCTTGCAGGGTGAGATCTTTCCAAGTTGAGGACTTCACTGCTGCCATTCTGGCTAGAACTTTAGTCGATAAATTATGTCGACAGGTTTCTACCAAGATCTTTTCTGGCATCCCATGCGAGCATCTGAGAGAATTGTTTCGGAATCTTTTGATGAAGTCCTGGGCTAACTCCCCTTTCCTTTATTTAGTGGCTAAAAACGCCGGCATTGACACCTCCATATCATCTTCATAGAACCTGGTAAGAAAGGCTTTCTCCATGTTGCTTCATGAATTGATGGTCCTTGGCTCTAATCTCTGGAAACATTCAAAAGCTAGTCCCGTTAAGATACTAATGAATACCCTCATAATAATGGGGTCACTTCTGGCTAAATGCCCAATCTGTGATTTAAAATAGTAGAGGTGCTAGTTCGGCGATCCTTTACCATCGAATGACTTGAGCTTCAATGGTTTATAACTTTCTGGGAACACTTTCCCATTCTACGGGATACGGCCTTACCACGCTGAGCTCTTGTAGGTCGCTCTTATGCATGAGAGCATTCAGTTGATTTTGGAAGCTCTCCATCCAAACAGCATTCGCGTTTTCATTATTGTGAAGACCCTCTTCTTCTGTCTTCTTTCCCTTGTCAGTGTTCGAGTGCGAAGACATATCATTCAATCTGGTTTTCTCTAACTCCACCAGGACATGTAGCATGTCCTTGAGCTTGCTAATAGCATCTTGCTGTTGCTGGATATTTTTGTCTTGTTCATCCATTCTCCGCATGAACTCTTCTGAGATGTTGTTTTGAGTCATATATGCAGAGGTAGAGTCTTCTAGGAACGAGTCGGATATCTGCGATTCAGCCATAACAGACCTGACTATATCTTCTTCATCAGAAGAGATTCCCGCCATCTGCCTATAATTCATGGGGATTGCCGTTCCACTTTTGAGTTGAGTGTTTTGAAACTCCTCGCTCTTCATTGAATAGATCCTTCGAACTCGAAGAGAGCTCTGGGTCAGAAGTTTCTCTTTCGGAGACTTTCTTCGCCTTCTTTTTCTTCTTCTTTTCTCTGATGCTTGTCATGTTGGATGATACTGCAGGATATTCTGGCTCAGAAAACTCAAGCCCATTTCATCGCCTCCTCTTCGCCAGTTGGGATGAAGATAATCGATGAAACACTGAGGATCTGGTATGGGTTGAACAATGACAGTGAGACAGTACTTTATTGATCAGTCGTTCACAGTGGCAGCGAGATACGTAGGGTTCTTCCTTTTTTTCTGTTCAAGAGTTTCCTAAGATCTCTTGCACTGGAATTCTTTATGAAGGCATCATTCGTGAAAGATAGCTTCGGGAACGGCACAGTCGCAGCCTTGCAGATAGGCATGCATTTTCTGCGAATTTAAGGTTCGCAGGTTCCGCGAACTTCGTCAATCACATGATTAGACGTTCTCCCTAGAACACGAGGGACGCGGATGTATGCTCCGCGTTTGTGATTATGGATAACTTTGATGGACTTACTCCGCTTCCTGTAGGAAACGTGAGTAAATCCTTCCGTGTCTCAACCAACCTCGCCTTTTGGCTGCCATATTTGTGTGGTAAGTTTTTGTCGGGATGAGTTGGCGGTTTTCTTTTGTTGCGTGATCCTGCAAAGGGCATGAACTTTGTTTCTTCTTAGGTTCCTTCTCGTTGTACAAGTGAGAGGAACCTCCTTCTCCACATCACAGTCTCGCAGAGCGGATAATGGTCGTTTTCCCTTATTGAAGCGGGGACTTTGGTCCACTTGGCTTGAGAGATCAAGAGTCTTAGTAGAGCCCAATGTTGAGGAGGAGGGTTTCGGACTAACTTGGTCCGTCGGCTCTCTTGGTTGAGTTATTACCATTAAAGCCTCCTTGGGGATTGACCCCTTGGAGACTCTACGGTATCCCCTTGGGGAAGTAGGACTCTTGGAGCCTGAAAAAAGGAATTCTTCGTACATTTCCTAATCGATGTGAATGGTGAATGAGTCGACCATACTACCAACTGGAATGTTGTCAGATTGAGCTACCACCAGATCATCGGAGGTGATGGTAGTCCTCAGCGGAATCGCCAATCTTCTGTTCGCCATAAAAATTGCAACACTCTTTATATCGAAGTCTTTTCAACAAAAAAATTACAATCTAACAGTTTTTCGTTTACAGAAGATGAGGAAGATTGTTTTTTTTTTTTGTTTAAGGCTGGGTTTCTAGGTAGCTATGGAGGACGATCTTGCTCTCTGTTGACACTCTGTACAATCTCTCTCTTAGTTGGCTAAAAGAAAGGCTCTCGACTCTTGATCACAAGGGGTAACTCTTGGGAGAAGATATCCGCCTCTCTTCGTTATTTGCCATTAAAGTTGCACGCTCTTTATATCGAAGTCTTTTCAATAAAAGGGTTACAATAGGACGGTTTTCCGTTTACAGAAGATGAGGAAGATTGCTCTCTCTCTTTGTTTAATACTGGGTTTCCAGGTAGCTATGGAGGACGATCCTGCTCTCTGTTGACACTCCGTACAATTTCTCTCAGTTGGCTAAAGGGAAAAGAAAGGTTTTTTTTTTTGGCTCTTGATCGCAAAGATAGTTTTTCAGAAGAAGCTCCTCTTGCCGTGCTCTCCTCTGTCCCCTGTCCATGTGTCTTTCGCTCCCCGCCTTTTATAGGAGGTTTGGAGTAACGTCCCGCCATATTTTGCTCGACCGTTAACTCCCACTACTCGAGAAGTGCCGCCATATTCGTTAGGTGGTTATTCCCACGATCGAAGTAACGCCGCTGCATTCGTTTGGTAGTTATTCCCACGATCCGAGGTGGCAATTCTTCTGTTCGGGTTGGGTGACTTTGTATTAAACCCCTACCCGAAAGCTATGGGTAGTGTCGTAAATCTCAACTTTAGATTCGCAAACCTGTTCCGTCATCTGGATCGCAGACATCAGTTTCTTAGATTCGCGGACCTCAGTTTCTTAGATTCGTGGACCTCAGTTTCTTAGATTCGCGGATCCGATGAGTTGCGGGCTTCTGTCTCTGAATTCGTGGATCTGCTTTGCTTTTCCAGAATTTTTCGCCGACAAAACCCCCTCCAAAGTTTCCAAAACTCTCATGATTCTTTGAGGAGCTTCGGAATACTTTGGATATAATATTCTGTATTAGAACTTCCATTGCATTTGTTTGAAGTCTGTGACTCTGTATTAGCGCCACTACTGCTTCTTGCTTTTGAAGGGACACGTCTCTGTATTAGGGGCGCGACTCTTCATTTTTGAGGAGAAGACGACTCTGTATTAGGGTTGTGAACTCTTGTTTTGGAAGGAACACATCTCTGTATTAGGGGCGAGAGCCTTCATCTTTGAGTAGAAAATGACTCTGTATTAGGGTCGCAAATTATCTTCGGAAGGGGCGCGACTCTGCATTAAGGTCTCGAGCCTTCGCTTTTTGAGAAGAAACCGACTCTGTATTAGGGTCTCGAACTTCGCTTTTTGAGGAGAAACCGACTCTGTATTAGGGAGCTTTTGCGGGAAGGCTAGCAGGCGGTTGTTTTCCTATGGCATCAGATTCGAGGCATTTTTCTGAGCCGCATTAAATGGAAAGGTATCCATGCGATTCAAGCCGAATATCACGTCTGTTCAGAGATCTTGACCGTCAAATCACCGACTATATAACCTCCACTTTACGAGAGGTTGCCCTTATCTCGAGAAATTTAAAATCTGAGTTCTTCGTTTGGACTCCTTAGACTTCTCGTCTTCAATCTTCT
Organism: Dracaena cambodiana; assembly: GCA_036321105.1. NCBI lineage: Eukaryota > Viridiplantae > Streptophyta > Magnoliopsida > Asparagales > Asparagaceae > Dracaena > Dracaena cambodiana. The sequence goes on from JAYEPQ010000017.1 coordinate 6,616,850, forward strand.
ATCTGATTCTCCGTGTGAGAGATTTCCTCCCTCTGCAAAAGATGCCGAAGAAAGTTTCTTCTTCCGACGCCATTGCCAAGAGTCGTCAAGATCCTCAAGCTACATCTAGCTTGATAGTGGTTCGGCAGGAATCCTTGATTGGAGGTAAAAAGTCGAAAGGCGGTCCCTTTCTCATTTTTTTTTTGTCTTGAATTTAAATGTCTTTTGCAGTTAATTACGCCTCGAATCCTTGGCTAAAGGATCATTATTTCAGATATTTTGACGGCTATGATGGGAATAAAGAGTTCAGATTTGATCACGTCTTTCCCCATTGTACAGCCTCGGATAATCAAGAGAGAGAAGACAGGATCCTCCACCCTTCTCGCTCAACATTGCGAGAGCTGATGACCAATGCATCTTTCGAGGGAGAAGATCGGTCTCCATTGCTTAAACCTGTCTTTTTGTTTAGGGATCATGTTTCAATGCCCGACAATGGTTTGGAAGATGGTGATTACAAGTGGCTTCGTCAAGTTGAAGGTCGCTACTTGTTTCTCCCCAATATGGAGAGGTCTTATCCGTTCTTGTTCTTTCAATCCCTTTCCGTGCCCAGACAAATGGACTAGCACATAAACAGACCGCAAGACAGTATCTTATTGGGGGGCTTCAATGCTCAAGGTGCTTTTCCTCGTGGCACTGGAAAGATTTTTTGTGGATTGCTTCCGGGGTTGCTTAATCGTGACCTCCCTAGAGGCGAGGTTCCCCTAATCACACAGACTTTCTTGCATCATTTTACCAATCACAAGGAGAGTTCCCTGTTCAGGATTTCCGTCCCCCTGGATGGGTCTGTTCTTCAAAAGGAGAGTGGGCTGTTTTGACCGATTTCTTTCTACGATCATTTAGAGATTAGCTTCATCATGCGGGCTGTATCACGCCATCAGGGCAGTTCAACACGGCATTCCCGCCAGCAGATTCCATTTCTTTGCTTTGTTGGAATTGTATAATCCTGATACTTGTACAATCTTTTGCCCCCGAGGCAAATTGGGTTTCGCTCTCCATGAGATGCATGAGATCTCGGGTTTGCCTATGGAAAACATCCCGTATGAGGAGTATGTTCCTATTGGAGAGGAACTCCATCTATTAAAGACTCAGGACCTTTTGGCTTATGATACTTACTGAGAGTTGCTATGCCATTATCATATCTGTACTCACACATCAGGCACCTATAGTTTGAAGCCAAAAAGTCCCTGCAATATCTTTTGCCTAGTTTTTCTAAGAGTACTCCGAACTTCACTCGCCTTCCTCCAGTTTCTGAAAAAGAGGTAGAGAGAAGAATCGCAAGCTTCGGAATAGATGCTTATATTACCGAAGCTGATGAAGATGTTTTCAAAGCTAGGGCGTCCTTTGAGAGTTTTCATTATCAAGCCCTTCAGCCCTTATCTGACCATGCCTTCTTGGCAGGTTATTTGCTGGTTTGGCTGAAAAAGTGTGTTATTCCTTCATAGGAAAATATACCCATTGGGGCTGTATACCCGGTTGTTCTACTGGCATTGGGCAGGCGACTTAGTTTGTTGCCCGCCATGGTATGCAGTATCCAAAGCGGATTGAGAAGAATCTCTGATAAATTCTGTAGTGTGAAGAAAGAGCAGAGGAAGAAAGGAGACCCTATCATTAAGACTCCTAATCCGCGTGTAGAACTTCCTTATACTTACTTAATGGCCTGGCTGGTTCTACATTGCCCCACTCTAATGAGTCCTGCAGATTTGCAGATTGATTTAGGTACTCCAAAAGTGCAGCACTATGAGAGGTCGCAATGGAAAGGGGGCTACATGGCCGCGATCCGCAAGACCCTTCGTTGTTTCTCAATTTTTCAGTTGTTTAGATGTTTTCCATACTTCCCGAATGCTGGGTACGGGGAAGAATTCACGGATTCTGCTGGTGCTGATAAATTCACTACCCTATCTTTGGGGTGTTTCTGGTGGTTGTTGAATATCCGCCCAGGATATTTGGTCCTTCGTTTGGGGAACCTCTGCTATATAGAACCTTACTACCCTAGTCATTTTGCCCGTCAGTTTGGGTATGATCAGCTCTATGTGGGTAATCCCAATATAGAATTAAGCTTTGTTGGGAATGTTCTGGAGGGAGCTCGAGCTTGGTTTCATTTTGTTGCAGGTGGAACTCAAGCCAAATTTGATCTTCCGCTCAAGACCCCAAATTCGAATATGAGCTTCTGCTTTTGTAAGTGGTTCGCGGATGCTAACTCCGCTCCTCAGAATTTCAATATATACCATACCAGTCTGCGGGAGATCAGAGCTTGGTATGCTCAGAAAAAGAAGACCGGCAGTACGAAAGTGGCAGGGATTGAGGACTTCAGGGGAGACAGCGCGTCTAATGAATCAGAACAAAGAGAAGAGGACACTGAGGTACTGGCTCAGGCTACCTCCCTTGATGCTTCTCCCGATCTGATATCGAGGAAGACTTCTCCTCCGTTGCCGTCTTCTCCTGAGAAATCTTCACATAAGCGGAAGAGACTAAGGCGTCTTAGCGACTTGCCTACCCTTCTACGGGGAACTGATTCGCAAAGTACCCTGCCTGAGACAAGAACTGCAACACCTATTCCAGTTGCTGAACCCCTCACTGAAGAATCCAAGGAGGATGAAGATGATTCCTCCTTAACTCTTCGCTCCCTCAAGAGGCGTTGGAACCAAGGACCTGTTCTTTGTCATGACCCTGCTCCCACTACTGTTCATCGCAAAAGTTTCTTCGCTTCCTCCCATTGAATTAACTTAAATTACAATGAAAGTGAACAAGATATAAAAAAGAACAAACGAGAGGATTTTATAGTTCAATCTCTCTCTTTTACAATATTGTGGGATCTGTGGCGATGGGATCTGTCAAGTAGTTCCTTTGGACGATCGGTACGTTGAAATCTTCTCTTTTAAAGATATCGGCCGAATATAGACGATCTTCTCTGGTTTTGATTCGTTCAAGGCTCTCTCGCGTAACTCGAACTTCTCAAGAACTCCAGAAAGAAGATCGTAGTTTTCTCTGATCTTCACGAACTCAAGGCTCTGTGCGTAACTTGAATTCTCCAAGATTTCAGAAGATGATCAGCAAAGGCTTCAAGGCTCTCTCGCGTACTTGAATTGCCAAAGGATCGATAGGAGGCTTCCGATGCCGAAAAGAAGAAGAACTCTGATCTCTGGTTTTGATTAGTTCAAGGCTCTCACGCGTAACTCGAACTTTACCAAAACTTCCAAAAGATCCAAAAAAAGCTCCCAAGGGTTTCACCAGGAAAGTATTTATAGCCCCAGGTTAATGCAAGAGTTTCTATCTAAATAGAACTCGCATTCATCAAGGATTCCAATCAAATATCTTAGTTTTGATGGAATTCTGATTAGGCTTGATTCGGGTATTTGGATAAGCCCAGAATCATAATCTCAATCAATTTGAGATTCTGGTTATCTGCTTACGCGGAGCTTTAATTGCATCAAAACGCGGCGCTAAATAACCAAAACGCGGAGCTAATGCGGAGCTATTGATCATCTCCGCGTTTTACTCAAACGCGAGGCTAATATAAGCCAGACTGCGGAATTAACGCGGAGTTATTAAACATCTCCGCGTTTTATTCAAATGCAGGGTTAATGTAACCAAACGCGGGGCTATTGAATTAGCTCCGCGTTCTGTTGTGGAAAATCCTTTTAACTTAGAAATTTTCACTGCCAACAGAACCCCCTCCAAAGTTTTCAAAATGGCTTAGACTTCAGCAGATTTTGAAATACTTTGGATATCTAAACTGAAACGCGGAGTTAGAATACCAAGTCTATCTCGCGTTATGCTCACATACGCGGAGCTAATCAGCTTCACTTCGTCTTCAGTGAAATGAGTAATTATGTCATTAATTACCCCGAGTTTCCACGCCGAATACCAAGCGACGGAAATTCTGTTTAAATAGAGCTCCCGGCTCATCTTCTTCTTCATCTCATCCGAAGAACTTCTGAGAACTCGAGTGACTCACGAATGATCTTCAACTGATCTTCGTTCAATTCTTCATAGGATGTCTCTCCAGAGGAGTTTGGCTTTTCGCAAGTTGGCCGGCGTTAATGGCAGCAGCCGTGAAGGTAGACGCGACGGCGAACCAGTCTATGCAGCGTCTTCCGAAGGTAAAAACCTCATCTCTTGGTTTTCTAAGAACCATTCTGAGATATTTTGGCTTGATTTTAATCTGGACGATTGCTTTGTCTTGTTGGCGAGATCGCCGTTTTATTGTGTCGTCCCTGCGCTTAAAACGCGGGGCTTTACTAGTAGTCTCAATGAATCCGCGAGGCTATCTTTGATTAGCAGTCGCGATGAATTGCGAGGCTATCCTTGATTAGCAGTCGCTATGAATTGCGAGGCTATCCTTGATTAGCAGTCGCTATGAATTTGAAAGAGAAGGAAAGAGCAGAAAGAAATCTTGTCCCCATTTACGCGAAGTTATCGCATCATCCTCTGCGTTTAAAGCGCGAGGCTATTTCTTCAACTGTGCGCGGAGTTAGCTTAGCTCCACATTTTCACTCTTTTGGAAACTTTGTTCCTTTTGCAGTAAGTTCAATCCTTTCTGAAGAGGAATGTATGTGGGTCCATCGATCTTCATCAGCAGAAGTGACTCTAAGGAAGTCAGAAGCATATGCTTTACAACATAGTTGCAAGTTTCAAGCTCTGGCTCCGAGAGATAAACTCCAGAAGGGGCTGTAAATAAGGAGCTGCAGCACTTGCAGTGCAGAATTGCGCTTCAGTGCAGCACTTTCCTTTCCTCTCGTGCTTCATTTCAGATGACAGATCCTAGTTGACATTTGCAGAGGAGATCTTTTGTATGTGAACCAGGAAACTGAACTTCAACACCCCGTAGAGAAATCTTGAATTTTCTTTTGCATGTGAACCAGGGAACTGAGCTTCAACACCCCGTAGAGAAATCTTACTGTTTGGTTATTGATGAGTTGATCATGTAAAAGCTTTTGGGAGAGCTATAACTCCCTCTTTGTAATCTTTTGCTTCATGAATAAAGATAAAATTATTTTCCTCTCTATCTGTTGGCTTCAAGAATCTTACTTGCTCAACAAATAGATGGTCAATAATTTTGGTAAAATAGTCAAGGCTCTTCCGCGTAACTTAGATTACTAATCCAAATGATCGGATAAGGATCATTTTAACTTAGATGGAAGCGCCTAATTGCACTCGTCAGAAAATCTAAGTTTTTTTTTTTTTTTCATGAAAACGCGAAGCTAAGGCACAAGCTATCCTCGCGTTTTGTATAGTTGCGCGGAGTTAATCAACTTCGCTTTTTCTTAGTCGCGCGAGGCTAATAGCTTCGCGTTTTAGAGAGTAACTGACCAGTCACTATCTCCGAAATTCGCGCCGAATTCCAAGAGGCGGTTTCTTACATTTTAAATGAAATCCCTATTCCTTATCCTTCTCACTTTATTTGAGAATTTTCCAGAAACTTAGAGATTCAGGCGATCAGAGTTCAGACGACCCAATCTTTTTCCGACCGAATTTCTCCAAATTTTCAGTCGATTTTTCTCAGCAATGGCTCCCAAAACTCGTGCTACTTCTCGAGCGGCTCCATCTTCGGCGACTGGCGCAAGCAGTGGTGGCGGCGGCCAAGGCAGCGACGCGCCAGCCCACATTTCGCCTATCGGGAGTAAGAATCTCTCCATCGAGACTCTTTAGAACATTTCTAGAGTGATTTGGCTTAAATCTAACTGATCAATCAACTCTTTTACCGGCGAGATCGCCGTACTCCTGCCGTAAGGCTTGGAGAAGAAGAAAAGTCTCTGACTGCCTTCTTACGCGAAGTTATCGCGTCATCCTCGCGTTTAAAGCGCGAGGCTATTTTAAGTAGCAGTCGCGCTGAAAACGCGAGGCTATTTCAAGTAGCAGTCGCGCTGAAAACGCGAGGCTATTTTGAGTAGCAGTCGCGCTGAAAACGCGAGGCTATTTCAAGTAGCAGTCGCGCTGAAAACGCGAGGCTATTTTGAGTAGCAGTCGCGTTGAAAACGCGAGGCTCTTTTAAGTAGCAGTCGCGCTGAAAACGCGAGGCTATTTTGAGTAGCAGTCGCGTTGAAAACGCGAGGCTATTTTGAGTAGCAGTCGCGCTAAAAACGCGAGTCTATTTTGAGTAGCAGTCGTGCTGAAAACGCGAGGCTCTTTTAAGTAGCAGTCGCCCTAAGAACGCGAGGCTATTTCAAGTTCTGCGCGGTCTAATTTTTAGCTTCGCGCGACGCTATTCTTAGCTTCGCGCGTTCTAATTTTTAGCTTCGCGCGTCCATACTTAGAGAATTTTTTCTGTCTTATAGAAACTTCTCTCACTCTGCTTTCTTTTTGCAGTAGGGTATTCGATGGAATCTCTTCCCCACAAGAACTACTTCGGCTTTGCTGGGGGTTCTGATCCCTCCGGCCAATTTCGTTTCACTACCATCCTGCCCTCATACAAACCAGACCCGAAGGAACGCAAGGAGAAGCTGATCAAGTACCACCCTACTACTGCGCGAGAAATCATAACTGACGCAGCTTTTGAAGATGTGAACAGAAAGGCGATGGAGAAACCAGTCTTCCTCTTTGGAGACCAAATGGACCACTCAGATAAGATCCTTTCTGAAGAGGAGCATGTTTGGTTATATAACTCAGGCGAAATGCTGATGTTTCTGCCTAGAATGGATCGTAGCTATCCTCTGGTCTATCTTCAGAGGCTAGCGATGCCTCGAGAATTAAAGTGGGGACTGACTCAGGAGCAAGATGGCGTCCCAACAGGCAAATTTGGTACAAAAGGGGTTTATCAAGATGGTTCCCCAAGATGCATTACTGGCTTGCTTCCAGGCCGATTTGGCAAGGAGCTTCCAGTGGGAGAAGTCCCATCTCGTGCCCGAACTTTCTTAAGTGAGTTCTTGGCGAAGGATGGTCAGTACCCGGCTAGCGACTTCAGGATGCCTGGCTGGGTTCATTCTTCTAACAATATGTGGTCGGCACGCCTTGTTCAGTACATGCTGGATTCCCACGAGCCCATTTTAAAGGATATTGGCTTGTATAAAGCCATCAGGAATGTCCAATTCGGGTTTCCCCAGAGCGCTTATCACTTTTACTGCCTCTTGGAGATGTATAACCCTGAAACCTGTACTTTCTTTACACCAGTGGGTGAGCTAGGGTTCGCTCTCCACGAGATGTTTGAGGTTTCTGGGCTCTCGATGGGCGAAGTCCCTTACGAGGAGTATATCCCCACCACCGATGAGTTGAACATGCTATTGGCGAGGGACGAGCGCATCCATGCCACATACTGGGAGATGATGTGCCATTATCATATTTGCGCTGACCTGACAGGTGCACGTAATCATGGTATTGGCCACAAGAAGTGGGCCGAATACCTTTTTGCCAACCTAAATTCTAAGGATAGCTCGGCCACTATCCATGGTCATCCACCCATCTATGGCTCAGAGATTGATCACCGTATTGCTAAGGGTCGCCATCTATTATATTATACTACTGAATCCAATGAGAATGGATACGGTCCTAGTACTTCATTTAAGAGCTATCACTATCAAGCCCAGTTTCCGATCTCCAACAGAGGTCTCATTGCCGGGTTTCTGATGCTGTGGCTCAAAAGATGCGTCGTGCCGTCATTGCCCAAGGAAGCGATTGCAGTGACCGTGGTATATCCAGCGGTTCTTCTTGCATACGGCCGACCCCTTGGACTCCTTCCCGCTATGGTATGCAATTTGCAGTATGGACTGAGGGTATTCTGTCGGGATTTCCTCCCCACTATTAAGGTCAAGGGGAAAGGAAAGGGCAAGTCGAAAGAGACTGCCCAACCGAAAACTCCAAACCCTAGGGTGGAGATGCCCTACACCTATTTGATGGCGTGGCTTGTCTTGCACTGTCCCTCTTTAATGAGTGCGCCAGAGCGTCGTTCGGGCAAAAAGTGCTTCCTTGTAGAACTGTATGAACGTTCTTCATGGAGGCAGAATTATATGTCCCAGATTCGGAAGACTCTTCGTAGCTTTCAGAATTACGAGATCTTCCGGTATTTTCCTGACTTTCCCGGCGGAGGATATGGGACGAGGCTAAAGGATGCCATGGGAGCTGATAAGTTCACTACTTTATCTGCAGGAGCGTTCTGGTGGCTTCTCAACATCCGTCCCGGACACTTGGTGTATCGTCAAGATCTCAGGTGTCAGATTGAGCCATATACTCCGAGTCGCTTTGCTCGCCAGTTTGGATATTCTCAACTTTATGTGGGTAATCCAAATAAAGATCTCGCTTATGAGGGGAATTTATACGAAGGTGCTCGTGGCTGGTTCCATTTTGCAGCGGGCGGGACCGAAGCTGAATTCTCCTTGCCCCAGAAGGTGCCAGAATTGGCCATGACCCTCAGCTCCTGCAATTGATTCAACATTGCGAATGCTGACGTGCCCGGCTTCTCTCTCAATCGCAGTTGTTGCAAAGAGATTGAAGCCCTCTATATTAGCCGTCAGGGTGCTTCTAGGGTAAGGATAAAAGGAATGGAAGAATTCCTTGGCGCTGCGGCTGAGCCTTCGGACATCAGCGAATCAGACGATGATGCCGGTGATGATGATGATGATGATGCTGGTGCTGGTGGAGTTCCTCAGCCTATTGTCAGTCGTTCCCTGAGTCCAACTCTCAAACGCCGCGGCACTTTAAAGAAAAGGTCAGGTAAGAAGCAAAAACTGACACAAGAAACCTTGATAGCCTCCCAAGAAGTGGCTATCAAACTTGCTTCCGACTTGTTGGCTTCAGCTGTACCCCCAACGTTGGCAAGGGAGGATGAACCTGCCAAAGCTCCAAGTGTTGCTGAGATTTCAGCTCCTTCGGCCATAGAGCCTGTGGCAGAACCTGGGGCGCAACTAACGGGTAGCGAGACGGGTACACTGCTGGAAACGACAATGGCTCCCCCTTCAAGTCCGACAACTGGACTTGTATCGCCTGGTATGGCCTTTAGCATTTTATCTTTTGCCTGTTATTATTTTAACGTAACACTGCTTTTCTGGTCTTCTGAAATGCAGGTGATCAACTTCTTTCGCCAATGCACTCGACTACCCAAGTAGAGTCTGACGATAGAATGGACCATTCTGGCTCCGTTGGTGGTGTGGGTAGCTCTGCTGGTGAGTTTGTGGCTGACTATTCCACACCGGCTCCTGCATCTGTTTCCTCCTTAATTCCCCCAATTGACGAATTGGGAAGTGACGAGAGAACTGAGATTATTATCGCAGTTGCTGCTAATGAGGCTACACCTTCTCCTAGCATGCCATCTCCAACGCCAGTCTGTTCCACTGAGACATTTCCCACAGTCGTTGGTGTGCCTTCTCAGTCAGCAATTTTAACGTCGTCCGTTGTCGTGGCTGCTGAGATACCTGCAACTCTTCCGACTCCAAGCCTCCCAGCAGGGGAGGAGAATAATTTGAAATTCTCATTCGAAGATGCTTCTCCCACCGGAGGAGCTTCAGGCGAAGTGGTCCCATCTTCTCTTCCTGTTGGTGGGGGTACCCAAGTGATTTGTACTGTCGGTACTTCGTCTGGGGTCTCCAGTTCTTCCAGATCTGCACTGGCTCTATTGGTCCCTAAGATCATGAATTTAATGCAGGGACAGGCTTCTTCTTCTCCAATCCCAGCCACTACTGCTCCCTTGCTCACGACACCTCTTTTGGCATTGCCTACTTTGCCTACTGACACTGCAAATCCTCTTGAAAGACTTTTCGGCTTTACTGTCGAGGATTTTATACATTTGTTAAGAAGATGTGTCGAGATGGTTCTTGATGGCCATGATTTCTTCAACTTCGCACGTCCACTGTTACTCCGCTATTTAGGAAATATCGAAGAATTCGGTGGACAAGATCGAGCAGCTCCATATCGGGCCCGCCTTGCAGCTTTAGAAGAGCAGGTGACCACGCTACACACACTCCGTCAGGCGGATGTGGAGGCGATCACTGAGATAGAGCTGGCACGGCTTCAAGCAGAATCCTTATCTCGAAGAAATATTTTAAGGCAGCAGGAGGAGAGATGGTCTCAGGAGCTGACAGAGCTCCAGGCCAGTCGGGAATCCGTTATTGGCGACCTGCAAAGGGTAAACTTCGGAATTGAGGAAAATCAGGCGGCCATCTCTAAAGCCCAGGAGACGATTGCGAGAGCTCGGGCCACCTTGATAGAAAATGAACTCCGATTAGGAGAATCTGTCAAGAAGCGGGAGATGTTGCTTGTCCAGCAGGAGCAGATTCAGCAGGAAGAGATGGCCGGGAATCGTGCCATAGAAGAATCTCGTCAGCAACAACTTTCAATAAGTGATGATGAGTTGCATAGGCAAGCTCAGCAAACCGTGGAGGCTTCTCATCGTAGAAATTTGGACGAGACAATAAACCAATTGAGACTTCTGGGAGGCCAATAGTTTCATCTCTCTTTACACTTTTATCTTCCTTGTAATAAGAACTTTGTAAACAGGAAAGAGATAACTTTACTATGTTTCTTTGAAATTCTTTTTATATCTTCACCTTAATAAAGATGATTCTTTTGACTCTTTTATTTGCCGGCTTCAAAACAGATTTGCTTGCCTAACAAATAACCTGCCGTCAAAACGATTTATCTCGGTATCGTTTATGCTCAGTTTCTTGAGCCGAAATAACAATTAAAGTTTAATATGGGATTTTTAGCAAACCCCCAGCTATTAACGGATTTGATTAGCCTTTACCAACTACCGTTTGAGTTGGGCTAGCCATGTTATTCCCCTCAACATGGTGAGTTGTCGAGGACTACGTTTGGACTTAAATGCCAAACTTTTCCTCTTCCCTTTACTTTATCGGTATTGAGCGATTCATACTTTTACCCCAGTATGATGGGTTGGCGAGGAATTTAATCTCCTCTTCCCATTGCTATAGAAGCGTTGGGCAATTCATACTTTTATCCCAGTATGATGGGTTGGCGAGAAACTTGTTCTCTTCCCATAACCTAGTCGACATTGGGCAATTCATACTTTTACCCCAGTATGATGGGTTGGCGAGGAATTTAATCTCCTCTTCTCATTGCTACAGAAGCGTTGGGCAATTCATACTTTTACCCCAGTATGATGGGTTGGCGAGGAATTTAATCTCCTCTTCCCATTGCTACAGAAGCGTTGGGCAATTCATACTTTTACCCCAGTATGATGGGTTGGCGAGAAACTTGTTCTCTTTCCATAGCCTAGTCGGCATTGGGCAATTCATACTTTTACCCCAGTATGATTGGTTGGCGAGGAATTTAATCTCCTCTTCCCATTGCTACAGAAGCGTTGGGCAATTCATACTTTTACCCCAGTATGATGGGTTGGCGAGAAACTTGTTCTCTTCCCATAGCCTAGTCGGCATTGGGCAATTCATACTTTTACCCCAGTATGATGGGTTGGCGAGGAATTTAATCTCCTCTTCCCATTGCTACAGAAGCGTTGGGCAATTCATCTCTTTTAGGTCAGTGGCGCTTAATTACACATGCCTAAAAGAAGATTGGGGGCTGTTCAAACTTGAGAACTAAGCACACCAGGTTTTGGGTCAGAGGCGCCAAATGCGCATGCCCAAGAAAAAAAAAGACTGATGGTGGTTCAAACTTGAGAACCAAACAGGAGGTGGTTCAAGGCTCTCTCGCGTAACTTGAACTGGGTACTCCAAACACACCAGGTTTAGGTCAGAGGCGCACAATGCGCATGCCTAAGAAAAAGACTGGAGGTGGTTCAAACTTGAGAACCAAACTCACCAGGTTTAGGTCAGAGGCGTCCAATGCGCATGCCTAAGAAAAAGACTGGAGGTGGTTCAAACTTGAGAACCAAACTCACCAGGTTTAGGTCAGAGGCGCACAATGCGCATGCCTAAGAAAAAGACTGGAGGTGGTTCAAACTTGAGAACCAAACTCACCAGGTTTAGGTCAGAGGCGCACAATGCGCATGCCTAAGAAAAAGACTGGAGGTGGTTCAAACTTGAGAACCAAACTCACCAGGTTTAGGTCAGAGGCGCACAATGCGCATGCCTAAGAAAAAGACTGGAGGTGGTTCAAACTTGAGAACCAAACTCACCAGGTTTAGGTCAGAGGCGCCGAATGCGCATGCCTAGGAAGAAGACTGGAGGTGGTTCAAACTTGAGAACCAAACTCACCAGGTTTAGGTCAGAGGCGCACAATGCGCATGCCTAGAAAAAGACTGATGGTGGTTCAAACTTGAGAACCAAACTCACCAGGTTTAGTGGGTTAAAATCACCAGAATAGAAGAAGTCCAAGTGCTCATCTGCGTAACTTGGATAACTTGGAGGCTTATACTCTCAGAGATATTAAGCATAGTATTTCTTCAGAAATTTGCCATTGATCGGCATCATCATCCTATCGCCGTCTTGATTCATTAAGCGATAAGCTCCACTGGAGTAGACTGTCTCCACAATGAACGGTCCTTCCCACTTGGGTTCAAACTTACCCTTAGTCTTGTGGGTTAGCACCATTGGCCTTTTAACAGCCAGAACCAAGTCTCCTTGTTTAAAGGTCCTCGGTTTAACGTTCTTATTGAACGTTTGAGATATTCGGGCTTGATACAACTCAATTTGTTGTTGATCCCTGAGACGTTTTTCATCTAACGCCTCTAGTTCTTGCAATCTTTGCTGATGGCGTTCTTCTGTCGTCATCTTTGTGGCAAAAGCCACTCTTAATGATGGTATCTGGATTTCAAGAGGCAGAACAGCCTCACTTCCATAAACCAAAGAGAACGGGGTTGCTTTAGTCGGGGTGCGAACGGTGGTGCGATAGACCCACAAACATTCTCCCAACTTTTCATCCCAATCTCGTTTATTGGAGGAGATGAACTTCCGAAGGAGTTTGATGATCGTCTTGTTGAAAGCTTCGGCCAACCCATTAGCCGCAGGGTTATATGGTGTAGAAGCGATATCTTTGATTCTGAATTTATTGCAGAATCTGGAGAATTCCTGACTGATGAATTGCGGACCATTATCATGAATGACCCGTCGAGGGACGCCAAATCGGTAAATGACATGATGCTTGACAAATTTGATCACATCTGTCGTCTTCACCTCTTTCATGGGCACGGCTTCGGCCCATTTTGAAAAATAATCGGTTATTGCAAGAATAAACCGATGTCCTCTGGATGACGGGGGAGTTATTGGCCCTACAATGTCCATTCCCCAGGCTTCAAATGGCCAGCTTGCGACGGTATTGTGCAAGTATTCTTGGGGTTGATGAATAAAATTGGCATGAACTTGGCATGCATGACATCGTTTAGCGTATGCCATTGCTTCCGTAACCATGCTTGGCCAGTAGTACCCTAGCCTTCTTATACGGTCTCCAAGTTTAGGACCGGGCTGATGAGCTCCACATACTCCATCGTGTGTTTCTCTCAGCACTTGTTCTGCTTCTGCTTTCGATATGCAGCGTAGCAATAGACCACCTCTTGACTTTCTATACAAAGTCTGAAGTTTATGATCATAATAAAATCTTTGGGCCTTCCTCTTTATTGAGGTGGCTTCCTTAGGATCTTCTGGTAATATCCCATGCAAAGCATAATCCACAAACAGAAATCGCCAATCACGGGGCTCTAAGTTTAAGCCAATCTGGCATACCTCTTCGGTTTGAGATACCACATCTGGGTGGAGGAGTTCTCTACTACCAATGGTGATGCTTTTAGCTTCACCTGGCGGGATTGCCAGCGTTGCGGCTAATGCGGCAAGAGCATCTGCATAAATGTTCTCGTTTCGAGATACATGATATATGTAGAATTGTTCAAAATATCCTGCTAGCTCAATAGCTAGCTGATGATAGGGGATGAGGGCTTCATGTCTGACTTCATACTCACCTGTCATCTGATTGACAATGAGCTTAGAATCTCCGTATACCTCTAGATGGTTCACCCCCAGTTGCAGGGCTATTTTTAAGCCGATAATAAGCGCATTGTACTCTGCTACATTATTAGTGCACGGTTCTGTTAATGAGTAACCGTTAGGCAATATATGTTTATGTGGGGATATTAGCACAACCCCCACTCCAGCAGCAGATCGTCTCGCGGCACCATCAAAGAACATTTGCCAAGGTTGTTCTCCGGTAACTGTGTTGACTTCTGATGTCTGCTTTAATTTGGACCAAATTGGATGGTCTACAAGGAAATCAGCGATTGCCTGTCCCTTCATGGCCTTTTGAGGGACAAAATGTATGTCATAGGGCGACAGTAAGAGCGCCCATTTTGCCAATCGGCCATTCAAAGATCCTGGTTTTGTCATCAGAATCTTCAGGGGATTAACCCGTGATATGACATGAATTGTTTGCCCCGAAAGGTAGTGTCGCATTTTCTGAACAGCAAACACTAGGGCTAAACATTCTTTTTCAATTGGGGTATACCGCTGTTCTGCCCCAATCATTGTTCTACTTAAATAGTAGAGGGCATGTTCATAGCCATGCTCATTATATTGAGCAAGTAATGCTCCTAAAGCATTATCCATGGCCCTTACATATATAAGGAAGGGCTGCCCAGGGGCTGGTGCCATTAGTACAGGAGGTTTAGTAAGGTACTCCTTGAGGTCATCAAATGCCTGCTGACATGCCTCATCCCATATGAAAGACACTCCCTTTTTTACAAGTTTGGAGAATGGTTGGCATCGTCCAGATAAGTTGGATATGAAGCGCCGAATATAAGCGAGCTTTCCTTGTAATCCCCTTAATTCCTTAAGATTGCGGGGAGGCGGCATTTCGCTAATTGCTTTTACCTTTTCAGGGTCGAGGAGAATTCCTTTTGAAGTTATTACGAACCCTAGAAACTTTCCGCTGGATACCCCCATGAACGACTTGGTAGGATTCATCTCCAAGTGATGTTTCCGTATAAGATCGAAGACTACTCTTAAATCGTGAAGATGATCTTCTTTGTCTTTGCTTTTAACTGCTAAGTCATCCACATAGCACTCCACTGTTCTGCGTAGGTGTTCTTTAAATATGGCGCTCGTTGCGCGTTGGTAAGTGGCACCTGCATTCTTTAATCCGAATGGCATCACTGTATAACAGTATACCCCCTGTGGCGTTCTGAAAGCTGTATGCTTTTCATCATCTGGGTGCATCTTGATTTGGTTATAACCTGAGAAGCCATCCATAAAGGACATCCTTTCATAACCGCAAGTATTATCGATCATCACGTCGGTGATGGGGAGTGGAAATTCATCCTTGAGACATGCAACGTTCATATCTCGAAAGTCAATGCATATCCGGATTTTGCCATTCTTTTTGCGAACTGGCACTATGTTTGCCACCCAGTCTGGGTGTTGTTCTTCACGGATGAACCCGGATTGTATAAGCTTGTTGACCTCAGCAACTATTGCCTCCATCAATTCCGGTCGAAAACGCCTCTGTTGCTGTTTAACAGGTTTGACATCCTCTTTTATATTTAACCGGTGTGTGGCAATTTGAGGGTCAAGCCCAGGCATATCTTCATAACTCCATGCGAACACATCTATATACTCTTTGATAAAAGATATAAGTTCCTCCTTTTCTATAGAAGTTAGTGTGTCGCTTATGAAAATGGGTTTCGGATTTTCTTCCGTTCTCATGTTAACCTGTATTAATTTGTCTTCTGTGAGCGGGTCACGCTGTTCAAAGCGGTCATCCCAGAGAGTGTCCATATGCTTAGCCCAAGCATCATCTTGAACGTCAATTGGTTCCTCGTCGCTTTCTGGCGCGGATGAAACCATATTGGCTGTCAAAGATTGAAACCAAGCACCGGTACTTATATCCGAATCATGATCGGGTGAAGATGTTTCTTCTTTATCCGAAGAACTCTCTTCATCCTTGGATGGCGATGAGGGTGGAGTAGACACATAGCCCAACCCCCTGCGGGTCTTCTGATAATAATCAGGACTCTTTCCTCTCGGTCTAAACGAGGGTATGAGATTCCGCCGCCCTTTTCCGAAGTTTAATCCCGACTTCTGGGTAAAATTATATCCCATTTTCTCCATCATCTGTCGGGACCTTTGCTCATATAAGTGAAATTGAGGTGATGTTTGTTCATCACTTTCACTACTTTGCCTCTGTCGAGGCGACGTGGCCACTTTGCTGAACAAGATCGGCCTTTGGGACTTCTGTCGGGGAGGCACTTCAAATAAGTGCCCTTGATCCTCGGTTATTTTTAATTGAGAGAGGAGGGAAGACTTGAGGGGCAGATGATATGCCGCCAGAACTTCAATTTCGGTCAGGCCATCCGCTTCGGTGGAGGTACAAGAGGGCTCAGACTCAGTAGCTACAGCATGCTCGTAGACTAACTTTACACTTTCATTAATAACCCATTCACTTTATATTACATCCACTATATTATCAAGACCTAAGTTAAGATCTAGGTGAGGGTTGATTTCGTAATCACCCCCATCATCTTCTCCAAGGAGCTCGTACTCAGTGTCGGCTTCATTGCCACTGTCGTCGGGCTTTGGAGACTTGCTAAGACCGTTATTGGAGGCTTCATGTGCTGGCTTGTAGAGTGCAGCATCTGTGAAGTAATTTTCCAACCCTTTGAATGGCTGCTTGTCAGCAATTAGTGTCCGGACCTCTCCTTCCTCATCGCAATATTTCATGCACTGGTGAAGAGTCGACGGAACTATCATATGAGAGTGAATCCAAGGTCGCCCCAATAAAATATTGTAGGAGGTATCAGCATCAATTACATAGCATGTAACCTCCGTTTTCAAGTCTCCAATTTGACACCGCAATCGGATCTTACCAAGAGGATGGCTATTATTAGCGTTGAATCCATAGATGGTAGTGTGTGTAGGTGTCAAGCGATGAAGGAAAATCCCTAATAGCTGCATCAATCTACTGGGCACGACGCTGAGTGCAGAACCTGGATCGATCTGAATTCGGTCCACTTTTGTGGACCCGACATATCCAGTGAAATATAAAGGCCTATTATGCTTTATATTCCTCACCTGCATGTCTTCTGGAGAGAAGATAATTTGTGGGACCTGCCTCCTCACTTGATGACAGTGGGGGCAAGAGTCCATCTCTTCGATGGCCGGCTCGACAATCTGAGCTAGGAACGACTCAGAGTCTGCCAAGGCCTCTCTTAGAGCTTCACGTGTTGATTTTGATAATCTCAACAATTCGTAAAGCGTTACTCGCGCTGGGATGTTAGCCAACTGCGCAATTATGTCAAATTCGAAGGGAGTTTCTTTGGCTCCTTCATCTCTGGTAGAATTCTTCTGGAAACGAAGTCCTTTCTGCTTCGCAGGCTTTGCGAGTTCTGCATAGATATCTTTTGGATCCACTCTAGTGTAGTCCTTAAGATATGTCTTTCCAGATCAAGTACTGGAAGGGCCTGCCTCATCTTGATGGGTGGCCATAGTTTCGGGTTCTTTATCAGAACTTGTGAAGGCGCTTGAAGCTATATATTCTCCCTTTATATCCGCAGAAATGGCATTGACAGCCCGTTTCTTCTCTGGACTTCTTGAAGTAGTCCATTGTTCATCTTCCAGTAAATCAGGGTGAACCCACATAACTTCCCCCTTTTGGGTTGTTACGGGGACAAGTCCCTCTTGGGCTTTATTGTGCGGATCAAGATTCTTCGTGACCATCTTACCCTTAGGGATTGGGGTCACTCCTGCGGGAAACTCGTGGGTTCCAACCATTATAGTTGCCATATTGGCAGTGACTTTCTTCTGTTCTTCCTTAAGCGTCAGAACTCCAGCCTCTATTAGTGCTTGGATTCTGTTCTTAAGGGGAAAACAATCCCTGGTGGGGTGTCCAACATTCCGGTGATAAAGACAGTAATTTGTGTCTTTAGTCTTACCCGCATCTTCCGGCTTCTTATTCTCCGGAAGTTTTAGCATTCCCTTCTTTTGGAGCAGGTGAAAGAGGACTGGTGTCTGTTCAGCTTTGAAAGTGTAATTCCTTTCTTGCTGTGGTCTAATTTGCCTTGACCCTCGCTGACCTTGAGATTTCGGCTCTGGCGGAGGACTGGTTTTCTGAGGAGCAGTTTCTGATGACATTACTGCTTTCCCTTTATTCTTGTTGCTGCTGTTTTGGGTATATGATTTACTACCCCCAGCACTTCTTGGCCTGCGGGACTCTTCAACTCGGCGAATCAGGTCTTCAGCTTGCTCTCCTTGTTTGAGCAGGTCCCTCCACGTCTTAGACTCTACGGCCCCCATTTTGAGGAGCACGTTGGTCTTAAGGTTGTGTCGACATGTCTCGACTAGAGTTTCCTGGATCATTCCGTGTTTACAATGTATGGACTTCTCCCGGAACCTTTCTATGAAATCTTTAACCGCTTCCTGTTCCCCCTGCCTAGTTGCAAGGAGGGAATGAACCGTTATCTCGGTGTCATCCTCGAAGAAACGTGAGAGAAATAATTTCTCAACATCTAACCAGGTATTAATAGTACCTGGGGGCAGCTGCATGAACCAAGTAAAGGCAGGCCCTCGCAAAGTACTTGTAAATATTTTGGTCATGATGGGATCATTACCCGTTAAGTGTCCTGCTTGGGACAAGAAATAATAGATGTGCTGACTGGGCGATCCCTTCCCGTCAAAGGGCTCCAACTTGAGCGGCTTATACTTCAGTGGGTAAGGTATCATGTCCCATTTAGGAGGATACGGTCTTGAGACTCCTGACTCCTTCAACTCTTTTTTACACATCAAGGCTTCGAGTTGATTCTGTAACTTTTCAAGCTTTTCTTCATGCGGATCATGGAAAGAAAATCTATCTTCTTCCTCATGCATCGAGTGGGCTTTCTCCTCCTGTTCTTCTTCATTTGGAGTCTTCTTGCCCTGTTTAGCATTATCTTCAACAACTTTTAAAAGTAGCATCTTAAGATCTTCAATCGTTTTCTGTTGCTCTCGAATCATTCTTTCTTGAGCCTCAAATCTCTGATTGATATCACCAGATTTATCTGCCATGTACGATGCTGACTTCTGTAGTCTAGATGATGTAGAGGATGGAGGCGAGGCTATAGCGGAATTATCGCTGTCCTCGTCGTAAGAACCCCCTGCGAGCTTTTTATAATTTCGGGGCGGAACGGCTCCTGATCTTAGTCGAGTAACACGATGAAGTTCATCATCGCCCGATTCTGAATCATCATCCGTCTCTGCAATTTTCTTCCCTTTTCCTACCATGTTGGAAGTTACAGCTCTCCCTTGTTTCAGGGGAGTGGTTCTTGTCTTCTTAGCAGGATTCTGGTTTGACTCATTTAATCGGTCGAACACAGATATCCTGTTCTTGCTGCAGCCACAGTTATTCATCACGGCTGATACTGCTATCACAAGTTGTTGGCAATGGCAAATATGTTCAACTTGAAGTTGATCTATGCCTCTCTTCTTAGAGAGATGCTCCCTGAGGTCAGTGCCTCTAGTCATGAAATCAAGAGGTCCATTCAACTCTTGAGAGTGTTTAGGAATCCACTGAAGCTTCTTTGATTGATCAACCCTGACTCTGGGGTCGGACTGATCCTCGCGTGGCTTAGGAATAGCCTCGCGTTTCATATTGCGGGCCTGAAAAATAGCTCTGCGCTGATCCACACTAGCCTCGCGTTTCTCGCTGGCTTGGTGTGTCCTTGGAATTTTAGCCTCTGGAATAATAGCCCCACGTGAAGGGAAGTTCTTGCACGCTGGCTTATCTTCGCGATTGATGCAGATCATAGCTTCGCGCTTAGCGCGGTTTTTACGACTGACAATTATCTGCCAATCATCTTCCCGTTCCTTGCGGGTGTCAGAAGTCTTGCGTTTATTGCAAGTATCACTGGCTTCGCGTCTCTCGCTAGGCACAGTAATAGCCTTGCGTGGAGAATCACACGCTGGCTTTGAATAATTTTTATACTCGCGTAACTCGCGAGTGTTGGGTATTCTGCGACTAGCACAACTCTTACTGGCTTCGCGTCTCTCGGTAGGCACAGTAATAGCCTCGCGTGGAGAATCACACGCTGGCTTTGAATAATTTTTATACTCGCGTAACTCGCGAGTGTTGGGTATTCTGCGACTAGCGCAACCCTTACTGGCTTCGCGTCTCTCGCTAGGCACAGTAATAGCCTCGCGTGGAGAATCACACGCTGGCTTTGAATAATTTTTATACTCGCGTAACTCGCGAGTGTCAGGAATTTTGTGTAACTCGCCAGTATTACCAGCCTCGCGTGGAAAATCACATGCTGGCTTTTCCTTGCTTTTAAGGCAAGTTGTATCTTCGCGTTTAACGCGGTAGAGATTGGTCTCGCGGGTAGCGCGAGCCAATTTGCGAGGGACCATAGCCTCGCGTCCTCTAGAGTTAGCTCCGCGTCCAAGGCGGGCTTTGAGGGCTCTACGCCTCGCTCTCCGGTTCCTGTTCCGGAGTTGGGTCCTGGTCAGTCCAGTCCCTAGGTCTTCTTCGGCAGTCGGAAGCTCATCCTGGGTTAGGATTTCTTGTGTGGACTCCGGCGTTATAACCGTAGTCTCCAAGGATCCCCGTCTCTCGGTGGATACCTTTCTACCCGTCACTCGGGCATTGGAGTACATACGGCGATAGTGCCGTGTCTCATCCAAGTCACCTGATCCGGAGGAGAGGAACTCCTCGTACTTCTGCTGGTCGATTTCAACGATCAGCGTGTCTACTTCGGATCCGATCAAGTCAACGTCCGATTGCGCCACTATCTCTTCATCAGTGAAAGAGATGGCTCCCACTGTGGTCGCCAGTTTGTTCGTCGCAAAAGTTTCTTCGCTTCCTCCCATTGAATTAACTTAAATTACAATGAAAGTGAACAAGATATAAAAAAGAACAAATGAGAGGATTTTATAGTTCAATCTCTCTCTTTTACAATATTGTGGGATCTGTGGCGATGGGATCTGTCAAGCAGTTCCTTTGGACGATCGGTACGTTGAAATCTTCTCTTTTAAAAATATCGGCCGAATATAGACGATCTTCTCTGGTTTTGATTCGTTCAAGGCTCTCTCGCGTAACTCAAACTTCTCAAGAACTCCAGAAAGAAGATGGTAGTTTTCTCTGATCTTCACGAACTCAAGGCTCTGTGCGTAACTTGAATTCTCCAAGATTTCAGAAGATGATCAGCAAAGGCTTCAAGGCTCTCTCGCGTACTTGAATTGCCAAAGGATCGATAGGAGGCTTCCGATGCCGAAAAGAAGAAGAACTCTGATATCTGGTTTTGATTAGTTCAAGGCTCTCACGCGTAACTCGAACTTTACCAAAACTTCCAAAAGATCCAAAAAAAGCTCCCAAGGGTTTTACCAGGAAAGTATTTATAGCCCCAGGTTAATGCAAGAGTTTCTATCTAAATAGAACTCGCATTCATCAAGGATTCCAATCAAATATCTTAGTTTTGATGGAATTCTGATTAGACTTGATTCGGGTATTTGGATAAACCCAGAATCATAATCTCAATCAATTTGAGATTCTGGTTATCTGCTTACGCGGAGCTTTAATTGCATCAAAACGCGGCGCTAAATAACCAAAACGCGGAGCTAACGCGGAGCTATTGATCATCTCCGCGTTTTACTCAAACGCGAGGCTAATATAAGCCAGACTGCGGAATCAACGCGGAGCTATTAAACATCTCCGCGTTTTATTCAAACGCAGGGTTAATGTAACCAAACGCGGGGCTATTGAATTAGCTCCGCGTTCTGTTGTGGAAAATCCTTTTAACTTAGAAATTTTCACTGCCAACAACTACTCAAAAGGGTCTGGCTCCTCAAAAGGATTCTACTCCTCCTGTTGGCCAGGCCAACGTTGAAGTTAGTGCTCCTTCGGCTTTACAAGATGACTCTGTGGTTCCTGTTGCTCAGGGCACTATAGACGATGAAGTGTAAATCATTGGGGAGACCTGCGCACCAGACTCTCCAAAGGCAGCACCCCCTTCTGAAGATAAAGATGAATGGGGCGATGATGATGATGCCAGTAGTGACAGTTTTCGCTCTTCTACTCCTCCTTCCGATCATGGTAACTACGTCTTTTTGAGCGAGGAGGTTCGAACTGAAGTATATGGGCCTGTAGTGTTCGGTCCTGAGGTGTACGGACTTGGAGAATCCAGCGTCCAACCTTTAGGTTTTCATCTTTTTTCTTCGGCAATTATGCTATTTTATCAAATGATACTGTAATACTTAACTATTAATTTTCTTCTTTTTGCTAGCTCCAGTTTCGACTCCGGACTTAGAGTGTATAGGCGCGAAGGTGACTTCCCCAAACAATACTATCACAGGAGCTGAAACGGGTGAGACGGCCAAAGTTACTACTTCTGCAGTTGATTCTTCAGAAGCAGTGATTCCCTCGGCTGCCATGTCTACGGTTTCGGCCACAGCCACTACAACTGTTGCTGCAGTTCAAGAGATTATGATTGGTAGCTCCGCGGAAATTTCTAGGAGTGCTATTCCTCATGGTGCTAGCTTTATTGCGGATCAACCCTCTTCTGCCTCCTCCAGTATTACTTCTTCTCATGCAGAGATCGACATGCTTGAGACTGATTTGCTGAAGTACACAGTGGAGACTTTCTTTCTCTTCTTGGACAGCTGTATTGAGAAAATACTGAGGGGGGTTACTTTTGCTTCACTCGCCAATGTTTTCAATATTTATCTAACTGCTATTGTTAGCATTGGTGGGGAGAATAGAGCCGCTCCTTTTAGGCTTATGATAGCTCAGCTCCAAAAGTACGCTGAATCCCTGTCGAAAGCCAAAAGTGCTGATAAATTTGAGACAGTAAAAATCATTTTCCAGAAGCTGAAAGAGGAACAACTTAAGTCTCAGAAGGAGATTCAAGAGAAGGCAACTGTTTGCAAGGCCTCTTTAGAGAAATATCAATCAGATCGCGAATCTCTAGTTCTTCAAGTGGAGGCCGCTGCTTCAATTGTCAAGAGCCATGACCAAGCTATTATTAAGGCTCAAGAGTCCATCTCCAAGGCTCAAGCTTTCTTGGCCAAAATAACCAAGGAGCGCGACGAATCAATGAGGAACCTCGTCGACTTTTCTCGCCAGCAGGACAATACAAACAGAGATCTCCAGGAGATACATGCTGAATTGGCTACATTAGAGGCTGCTGCAGTGCAGAATGTAGTCGTCAGTGTACGCCCGAAAATTGCATCTTTGATTCCATTGCAAAAATTATTTGATTACAACGAAGATTTGAGATTACAAAAATTCCGAGGAATTACAAGAACGGGAATATTAATTTATTCCCTTTTTTTTGTGGGTTCGGGTGGCGGTGGAGTCTTGCTTCTGCCTCCGTTGACCGTCCGACCAGGAGAAGATGGCTCTGCTCTTTTCTTTGATCTCACGAGCTCGCCTGAAATCTTTCCAAAGTCCAAGAATCCAAAAGTCAAAAGTCCCTTCTCCCGTTAAATTCTTGTATTTTATAAACCGAAGAAGCTCCAAATCCGGCTCAATTCTCTCCTGAAAAATCGAATCACGGATTATCAGTTCAAAAATAGGAAACAACGGAAAACAACCCGCGGGATCGCCCCCGCGGGTTGCAACCCGCGGGTGTGCCCACTTAGCAAAAATAATTTTTTTTTTTTGGTATCTACATAACCCCCTCCAAAGTTTTTGAAGTTCTATATTGAACCGTACTGAATTTCGAAATACTTTGGATTCTTTAATTTTGGTTATAGACCTTTTAAAAGATTTAGTCGATAGAGATAACTGTTAATATATTTATTTATTCCATAACAAGCAGAGGTATGATTTTAATGTACTTATTAGAGGACAAGCAGAGGTATAATGTTAACGTGCTTATTTTAGGTCAAGCAAAGGTATAATATTAACGTGCTTATTTTAATCCTAACCGTTCAGAGACATCTAGTATGACGAATTAGGAAAAGACAGAGGTGACATTAAACGTGTCTTGGAGCTTAATCTATTCAGAGGATCTGGTCGTGATAGGGACAAGCTGACTAAACAGAGGTGACGGTTAACGTATTTAGTTTTGGAATCGGACTATCAGAGGTAACTGTTAACTTGATAGGGAGATGATTTTCGTCAGAGGTGATTTTCAACTTAACGATATCAAAAGCACGTTCATCAGAGGTTGTAATGTTGGACTTGATGAAGTGTGAATTTTCTTTTCTGTCAGAGGTGAAATCTTAACGTGACAGGGGATCGATTTAATTAGGATTTTATCTCTTTTGATTTTGAATTATGATGTCAGAGGTATGATTTTAACTTGACAAATATTTTGGAGTGTCACTTGCTCTGTTAGAGCAAAATGACAAGAAAAGTTTTGCTGTCAGAGGTGAAATCTTAACATGACAGGAGATTTATCTGATTAGGATTTTTAGCAAACCCCCAGCTATCAACGGATTTGATTAGGCTTTACCAACTACCGTTTGAGTTGGGCTAGCCATGCTATTCCCCTCAGCATGGTGAGTTGTCAAGAATTTCGTTTGGGCTTAAATGCCAAACTTTTCCTCTTCCCTTTGCCTTAGCAGCTTAGGGCAGTGATGTATTCTTATATTCGGATAAGAATACTGTTGTGACAGATTTGTCGTGGGATTTTTAGCAAACCTCCAGCTATCAACGGATTTGATTTTGCCTTTACCAACAACTACCATTTGAGTTGGGCTAGCCATGCTATTCCCCTCAGCATGGTGAGTTGTCAAGGATTTCGTTTGGGCTTAAATGCCAAATTTTTCCTCTTTCCTTTGCCTTAGCAGCTTAGGGATCATCATGCCTTTTACCCCCAGCATGGTGGGGTTGGCGAGAATTTTATTCTCTTCCCGTAGCCTTGTCGGCATTGGGTGATTCATACTTATTACCCCCAGTATGATGGGGTTGGCGAGAAATTTATCCTCTTCCCGTAGCCTTGTTGGCGTTGGGTGATTCATTTTTTTTTACCCCCAGTATGATGGGGTTGGCGAGAAATTTATTCTCTCCCCGTAGCCTTGTCGGCGTTGGGTGGTTCATACTTATTACCCCCAGTATGATGGGGTTGGCGAGAAATTTATTCTCGTCCCGTAGCCTTGTCGGCGTTAGGTGATACATTTTTTTTTTTTTGTATATATATATGGGGGTTTAAATTAACCGCCTTGAGCCCATTTTTTGGGAATTGTTGCGAGCCCAAGTGGTACCTTTAGACCTCACACATTAAATGTGTCGGAGTTAGCTCTAACTCCTTTTTTGTTCAGCTTTGAGCTGAACTGCTCCAGCGTCAATCAACGCTTGAATTTTATCTTTTAAGATAAAATAATTTTTTGTGGGGTGACCTACAATCCGATGGTACAGGCAGTAATTCGGATCGTTAGTTTTCCCTACTTCTTCAGGTCTCTTGCTCTCCGACAATTTAAACATCTTGCGTTTGGTGAGCAGATTGAACATAGTAGCAGTATGTTCATCCTTGAACGAATACTGCTTTTGAAGTCTGGGCGACTTTGCTGTGTTGCTTGTAGTTGGCCATGGTTTCTGCTTCGGTGTACTTTCTACCGCCATTGCCGTTATGTCTTTCCCTTTTGAACGGGAAAAATGGAATGGATATTCGTTTGTACCGTCTCCGGTTGTAGACTGTTGCATTTCGAGACGTCGAAGTATTTCTTCGGCCTATTCGCCCTGCTTAAGCAGATCCTTCCATGACTTGGATTCGACCGAACTCATCTTGTCTAAGATATCGGTCAACAAGTTATGTCTGCAGGTTTCCACAAGCGTATCCTGCTTCATCCATGTGGGCATCGAACGGAAAGTTCTCGGAACCGCTCGAGATAAGTTTTGACCGTTTCGCCTTCTTCTTGCTTCGCTGCTAGCAAAGATAATATGGAGACTTCTGTATCATCTTCAAAGAATCGGGCTAGGAACTCACGTTCTACATCAGCCCAAGATTTAATTGTTCCCTGGGGAAGTTGCATAAACCAGGTAAATGCGGGCCCCCGTAAAGTGCTCGCAAATATCCTAGTCATAGTTGGATCATTCCCCATGAGATGTCCTGTCTGTGAGAGGAAATAGAAGATGTGTTGCTGCGGCGAACTTTTACCGTCGAATGATTGAAGATTCAACGGTTTATATTTTGTAGGATAGGGTACGGTCTCCCATTCTATGGGATATGGACGGACTACCCCCGCCTCTTGTAGCTTTTTGTGATGAAGAAGAGCTTGTAATTGGTTCTCCATCTTCTCTATTTTCTCTGCGTGAGGATTGAGGATAACTTTCACTTCCTCTTCCTCTCTTGAATGAGGAGGCACTTTTTCATCTTCGTCTTCGCTGTCTTCATTTATTTGGACATGCCGTTTTTCTTTCTGCCGACTAGAAATGGACGGCGATGATTGGTTCTTTCTAGTTTGAGCCAGCAACTCAATCAAAAGTTGTTTCATTTCTTCTATGGTCTCCTCATGCTGTTCGAGACGTTTTTCTTGTCTCTCAAGCTTTTCAGAGATTTCTTCTAGAAGCGCGCCCTCTGGTTTTATAGAAACTCCTTTTGACCCTGGAGTAATTTCCTTATCCGAAAAGTTGTTTCCGACCACCTTTTTGCCTTTATTAACCATATGCGATGTGGCAGCAGGCAGATCGGTTTCCGAGCACACCCTTTTCACCATTCGCATTCTTTTAGGTTCGGTGATCCGCTCAAAAACTGATCGTTTTGAGTTGCACTGGCAGTTTGATAGAACAGTTGAGATCAACTGTTCGCATTGGCAGTGAGGGATATTTTGTGAGGAGTTCTTCTTCCAATTGAGATACTCTCTCAAATCTTGAGGTATTTTCTCCTCTCTATTTGCATCTTGACCCATTTTGCGTCGCAAATTTGGTTCATAATACTGGAGAGTTTGTAATATTTCAGTGCTGAGCTCTTTTCCAGTATTAGATCGTTCTCCAACCCTTCTGCGGATTCTTCTGGAGTGTGTGCTGGCCTGCGCAGTTGTACGGGCCTCGCACGCATCTGACTTGTTCTTCGGGATTTGGAGGATTGTATCATGAATATGTTCATCTGAAGAGAAATTTGAAGACCTATCCTCAGGGAGTTCATGAGCACATCCTTATATTTGTTTGTAGAGGAACGGGATAGTACACCTGAGAGGGTAACCAAAAAGTTAGATGTGCGCTGTGTGCTCACTGCGCGTGTGCCCGAATAGACATCAGAACCAACCCCTGATTTTTTCTGCGGAGTGCAACCCGAGGGAAACCCACGGTGTGCAACCCGCGGTTGGAACCGCGGGTTTGCACCCGCGGTTGCAACCTCGGGATTGCACCCGCGGGGTGCAACCCACGGTTGGAACCGCGGGTTTCCACCCGCGGTTGCAACCCGCGGTTGGAACCGCGGGTTTCCACCCGCGGTTGCAACCGCGGGGTTGCCCCCGCGGGGTGCAACCCGCAGTTGGAACCGCGGGTTTCCACCCGCGGTTGCAACCGCGGGGTTGCCCCCGTGCGGTGCAACCCGCACTTCTGCCTGCGGATTTTTATTTTTGGAATTTTTCTTCTCTGATGTTTCCTGATCTGGATTTTCTGACCGTAATTTTCCAGAGGCACTGTTGAGGCGGGCCCGCTGGGCCTTATGCCTCAGGTTTCTCTTTTGAGAGCGGGTCAGGGACAGGTTTGATTTTTGGCTTGACTTTGGAATGGGCGATAACGTCGTGTTCTTGACAGACGATGACGTCCTGTCAGTTCGAACGGGCGATGACGCCTCATAAGTTTTCATAGGCGATGACGCCTTTCCGGTGGGCGATGACGCCTCACCTTTTTTCATCGTCACCCGGCGATGACGCCTAGGCTCCGAATCAGAGGAGGAAAGAAATTCCTCATATTTTTGCTGGTCAACTTCTATGACCAGCGTCTCAACCATTGAGCCAATCGGCACCCGGTCGGACTGCGCCACCAAATTCTCTGTGGTAAACAGAGAAGCTCCCACTGTGGTCGCCAGTTCTTGTACGCCCGAAAATTGCATCTTTGATTCCATTGCAAAAATTATTTGATTACAACGAAGATTTGAGATTACAAAAATTCCGAGGAATTACAAGAACGGGAATATTAATTTATTCCCTTTTTTCGTGGGTTCGGGTGGCGGTGGAGTCTTGCTTCTGCCTCCGTTGACCGTCCGACCAGGAGAAGATGGCTCTGCTATTTTCTTTGATCTCACGAGCTCGCCTGAAATCTTCCCAAAGTCCAAGAATCCAAAAGTCAAAAGTCCCTTCTCCCGTTAAATTCCTGTATTTTATAAACCGAAGAAGCTCCAAATCCGGCACAATTCTCTCCTGAAAAATCGGATCACGGATTATCAGTTCAAAAATAGGAAACAAATCAATGGGAAACAACGGAAAACAACCCGCGGGTGGCAACCCGCGGGTTGCAACCCGCGGGAATCTTCCCGCGGGGGCTCCCGCGGGGGTCCCGCGGGATGCAACCCGCGGGTGCTCCCGCGGGTGCTCCCGCGGGTGTGCCCACTTAGCAAAAACGTTTTTTTTTTTTTTTTTTCTACAGTCAGTGACGAGGAATTACGTCGCCAAGCCACTGTTCAAGCTTACGAATCCCTCCAACAAGACATTGAGGATGCGGAGGAGAAAATAAAAGCCCTTTTGAACCATTGAATTGTAGAACTCTTGTGTACACTGCTTTAGTTCTCTTTGTAATAGTTCCCTTGTCATTTTATAGAGAACTTGATTTTGGCCTTCTAAGGTATGGTCTTGCAGCTGTTCTTCAAAAATTTATAGCGAACTTGCCATCTTTTGTCTAAGATTTGCGAACCACTGCAAAACTCTGGTATCTGTATATCTGCTTCCACATAAATTTTAGAGGTTTGCAGATTTACACAATCCATATCTGACCCGCGACCCGGGTTCCGGAATTCTGGCCCGTGATGTTTCGTCTGGAAGTTCGCGGAATAGATCGTAGATTTTTCTAGAATTTGTAGAGACTCCGCGAGTCATGGGATGCAGCCGTTTGGGCGGGAAATTCCAAGCGTTGCATGCCTTTATTAATGACGAGATCTCCGGGTTGTGATATCTAAGCGTCCCATGCAACAGCAATAAATTCTGTTGAGATCTGAACTGAAAATCTTGACTGAAGATCTCGGTCTTATCTCTTCTAAACTGGAGGTCACAGTTAGCAGCTCGCCTATATAAGGCACATGCTCTCTTCAATTAAGGATCATTCAGCTGTGAGAAAATTTCTTCTTGACTCTCTTCTCTTTCTCTCTTTTGTAGTTGATCCACCAGCGCAGCTATGTTTTCTTCTTCTCCAACCGAAGTGATGGATAAGAGTTGGTATGTCACAAGACCTCTAGACTGCATCAATCTAGCGGGGTGTCTCACCGACAAGGTCCTTCTGACCGCAGTCATTTTCCTTAATTAAGGTATACCTCTTCTTCTGATTCATACCCTCCTCTTCTTTCTTTTTAACAAGGATTTATTTCGGCTGCAGGAGATAACCGTAGTCATTCTCCTTAACAATGGCTCAGACCCAATGAGCTCGTAATTGCTTCCAATGCCTCAAGGGGCTTGGAAGGTCTCATGTATCTTTCATGAGAGAAAAGATTTCGGGTCTGGGGCATTGTTTTTCTTCTTTCCTAATATCCCACAAGGTTGGGGTACTAATGACTAGGACCTTGAATTTGCGCAACCCGTCAGCTATATAGCTGGGGTCTGCATTTGGTATGCCCAGTTTTGAACTAATCAATTCACTGGCATCATCACTGGGGGAACCAACCAGGAGGTCCTTGATTGTGGTCGAAAAGAAGAAACAAGATTATGCCTTTTAAGCCATCCTTTAAAAAAAAAAAAGGAGGCTACAAGAGCAAATTGGAAGTGGAGGCCAGGGAGCAAACTTTTTGATCTGAACCATACCGAAAGAGGTGGTTATAGAAGCAAGTCTGTCATTCCAGAAGAAGGGCCTGCAGAAGCAAACTTTTTGATCTGAACCATGCCGAAAGAGACGGTTACAGAAGTAAGTTTCATCTTTTTTTTACTGATTTGTATTTACTCTTATTGGCTGTATAGCACTTAGAGAATTCTCTGTAATTTTGTTCTGATGATGAATAAAGAAGTTCTTTTCTTTCTACGTAACTGAGAGTATCTGAAAAATGATTCTGATATTGATTACCAGAGGTAACTGTTAACTTGATAATTTCGAAATGAATCACAATTTTCTAAGTACCCAAAACTACAATGAATGAAAGAACTTCTTGTTGATAAACTTGATTCGCCAAATGTGTTATTGACTTGGAAAATTTGATGGACAAGGAAATTTAATTCGCCAGAGGTAATTTTCAACTTGGCAAATTTTGATAGAAGGAAGATCTGGTTCGCCAGAGGTAATTTTTAACTTGGAAAAAGTAAAATCCGATTTGCCAGAGGTAATTTTTAACTTGGCAAATTTTGGAAAAAGGAAATCTGGTTCGCCAGAGGTAATATTTAACTTGATAAATTTGATATGAAGAAAAAATTGATTCACTAGAGGTAATTTTTAACTTGGCAAATTTTGGAAAAAGGAAAATCCGATTCACCAGAGGTAATTTTTAACTTGGCAAATTTCATATGAAGAAAAATCCGATTCGCGAACTAAAGGCTTTTTAGTCCGGAACCAAGAACTTTCATTGACGAAGTTCTGATTACAGAGAAACTATTTGCTCATGACTAGCATAGAACTGCCCAGGCTGTATTATAACTGGTGTTCTGCAATTTTGCTAAGGATAATACTTCTTCAAGAACTTTCCGTTGATTGGCATTAGCACCTTGTCACCATTAGGCTTTGTCAACCGATACGCCCCGTTGGAGTAGACCGTATCAATGACGAAGGGTCCCTCCCACTTTGGCTGGAACTTTCCCCTAGGCTTCTGGCTTGTTATGATTGGTCTTCTAACTGACAGGAGCAGATCACCTTTCTTAAAAGTCCTTCGTTTGGCCTTTTTGTTAAAGGTTCTGGAGATCCGCGCCTGGTATAGCTCGATACTCTGTTGAGCTTTTAAGCATTTGTCATCCAAGGCTTCTAACTCTTAGAGCATTTGCTGATACTTTTCTTCTTCTGTCATCCTTGTTGTTAATGAGACTCGTAATGAAGGGATTTGGATCTCCAAAGGCAAGACCGCTTCTGATCCATATATCAAGGAGAACGGCGTGGCATTGGTGAGAGTTCGGACTGTGGTTCGGTATGCCCACAGACACTCTTCGAGCTTTTCGTCACAATCCCGTTGATTGGATGACACAAACTTCTTAAGAAGTTTTACAATTGAAAGCTTCTGCTAGACCATTGGCTATAGGGTAGTATGGCGATGAAGCCACATCTTCGATCCTGTATTTGTTGCAGAATCTGGAATACACTTGGCTTACGAAC
The DNA here is from genome assembly GCA_036321105.1 of Dracaena cambodiana. Classification (NCBI taxonomy): domain Eukaryota; kingdom Viridiplantae; phylum Streptophyta; class Magnoliopsida; order Asparagales; family Asparagaceae; genus Dracaena; species Dracaena cambodiana. Next base: position 6,648,062 of record JAYEPQ010000017.1, read on the forward strand.
TAAGGTCCGTTGTCATGAATTATTCTTCTAGGCACCCGAAGCGATAAAGCACATGGTGCTTGATGAACTTGATAACATCTGACGATTTTACTTCGTCAAGGAGATGGCCTCAGTCCACTTTGAAAAGTAATCAGTTATGGCCAAAATGAACCGGTGTCCTCTCGTTGATGGCGGAGAAATTGGCCCTATGATGTCCACACCTCATTGCTCAAACAGCCATGATGTAGCCGTCGGGTGGAGATATTCTGGAGCTTGATGTATAAAGTTTGCATGTATTTGGCAGGCCTTACACTTCTTGGCGTAGTTGACCGCTTCTATCATCATCTTAGGCCAATAATAACCCATCCTTCGGATTCTATTCCAGAGTTTCGGTCCTGGCTGATGTGCTCCGCAGATGCCAGCATGAGCTTCTTCGAGTGCCTTTTGAGCTTCGCGGTTGGAAAGACAGCGAAGTAAAACTCCGTCGTAGGATTTTCTGTACAATGTCTGGAGTTCCGCGTTGTAGTAAAACTGGATGGCCCTTCTCTGAATAGCTTTGGCTTCTTTTGAACTTTCGGGTAATATCTCATAAAGGACATAGTCTATATAAGGAAAACGCCAATCCCTTGGCTCTAGGCTAGATGCGCAAGCGTCAGCTTCGTTTTCTTGTGGCTTTTCCGCTTCTTCTTTGAGCTCATCCTTTGAACAGAACAACTCCTTACTGCTTACCATAATTTGCCTTTTAGCATGCTTGGGCAAGGCTAATGTAGCAGCCAAGGAAGCTAGCGAATCCGCATAACTATTGAGGTGGCGCTTTATGTGGCTGATATAGAAACCAGTGAAACCGTTCGCGATCTTGATCACCACATGATAATACGGCAGGAGGTTTTCATGTTTGACTCGTACTCCACTTTTATTTGATTTACAACGAGTTGAGAGTCCCCATATGCCTCCAAATATTTGACCCCCAGTTGTTTGGCTATTCTTAAGCCGATTAGGAGGGCGTTGTATTCCGCGACGTTGTTGGAGCACGAGCTTGTCAATGAGTAAGCTTGAGGAATGATGTGGTTGCGAGGAGAGACGAGAACAACTCCCACCCCCGCTGTCGTCTTTCCTTTGGATCCCATTCGGGAGGCACCATCAAAGAAAAGTTTCCATACACCTTTCGAAACCGTATTTGATTCGGAAGACCTTCTCGAACCATCCTTTTCTGGAATTAAATCCCGTTCCTCCAACTCTCCTGGGATTTGCTCATATAACCTCGAGGATGCTGGGACTGGATGTTCAGCCAAGAAGTCAGCCACGGCCTGTCCTTTGATAGACTTCTGTGGGACGAAGTGCATATCATATTGTGATAGCAAAATAGCCCAATTGGATAGTCTTGAATTTAATGACCCGGGTTTAGTCATTAATATTCTCAGAGGGTTAACTCTCGATACAACGTGGATAGTTTGTCCAACTAAGTAGTGTCGCATTTTCTGTATTGCGAACACCAATGCTAGACATTCTTTTTCCATGGGATTATACCGGTGTTCCGCCCCGATCATCATTCTGCTGAGGTAGTAAATGGCTTGCTCATGGCCTGACTCATTCTTCTACGCTAGCAAAGCGCCCAATGAATGGTCCATAGCCCTTACATATAACTAGAAGGGCTTTCCCGAAACTGGGGATACGAGCACTGGTGGCTTCGTGAGATATTGTTTGATCTCTTCAAAAGCCTTTTGGCATGCGTCATCCCAGATGAACGACACTCCTTTTCTCATCAATCTGGTGAAAGGTTAACATTTACCAGATAAATTTGATATAAATCTGCGAATGTACGCCAGCCTGCCTTGCAACCCTCTTAACTCTTTGAGGTTACAGGGAGGTGGCATGTCTTGGATAGCTTTGACTTTATCTAGATCAAGATGTATTCCTTTCGAAGTTACGACAAAGCATAGGAATTTCCCACTAGAGACCCCCAGGAAAGACTTAGCTAGATTTATCTTGAGCTGGTGCTTCCTCATGAGGTCAAACACTGTCTTCAAATCTTTCAAGTGATCTTCTTTGTTTCTACTCTTAATTGCTAGGTCATCTATGTAGCACTCCACTGTTTTCCGGAGGTGCTCTTGGAAAATTGCATTCATGGCGCGTTGATACGTAGCACCTGCGTTCTTTAGGCCAAAGGGCATAACTGTATAGCAGTATACTCCGAGTGGTGTCCTGAATGACGTATGCTTCTCATCATCGGGATACATCTTTATTTGATTATATCCCGAGAATCCAACCATGAACGTCATGCGCTCATACCCACAAGTATTATCTATCATATTATCAGTGATGGGTAATGGGAATTCGTCTTTGTGGAAAGCCTCATTCAAATCCCTAAAGTCTATACAGACTCGGATTTTTCCATTTTCTTGGTTACGGGAACTATATTTGCGACCCAATCAGGGTGCTGCTCCTCGCGAATAAAGCCTGACGTGATCAACTTTTTGATTTTAGTTTCTATAGCTTCCATGATCTCTGGGCGGAATTTTCGTTGTTACTGCTTTACTGGTTTAGCTTCTGGTCGGATCTTCAATTTGTGAACCGCCACGCTTGGATCCAACCCTGGCATATCTCCTCATAACTCCAAGCGAAAATATCAATGTATTCGCGGACGAGGGATATCAATTCCTTCCTTTCTTCCGAGGATAGGTTCTCACTTATAAATATGGGTTTAAGATTCTTGGATCGCGGAAGCCATGTTCGGGGATACCTCGTGAAAAATCACACTTGTGCTGACATCTGAATCCCAGCATGATGATTCTGATAAATGATCGTACTGTCTTTCCTCAGCTTTGGCGTTGAGGAGGCCTCGGAAGTGGTGACGCATCCCAACCCCCTGCCGATTTTCTGGTAATAGTCTGGCGTCTTCCCTTCGGGGACAAAAGGTTGAAGGATTGTCTTCCTTCCTTTTTCGAAATTCAACCCCCTACCTTCAGCCAAATTGTATCCCATTTTCTTTATTATTCCACGGGAATTTTCATCATAATGGAAGAACTCGGGTTTTTCCTGTTCTTCCTCAGAATCTGAACATTTCACTTTGTTCCTGTGACTTTCTCTTCCAAATATTATAGCCTTTTGGGGGTTCCGTTTTTGGGAGGGACCTCAAAAATAACTTGGTCAACACTTTCAACGTCATCACTTAATTCATATAAGGATGATCGGATAGGTGCTTGGAAGGAAGTCAGAGAATATATCTCATTTACACAGTCGCTAAATGCATCTGTGCTAGTGCTTGAGGGCTCAGAATCAACACCAGAAGAATAAGCAAATTCCAGATTTTCATTTATCACCCATTCACCATCAGAGTGAACGGCGTTATTTACATCAAGGCCTTCGAGGCTTATCACAATGGGCTCACCATCCTAAATCACCTCCTCGGATTCTGAATCTTCAGATCCTGATTCTGTATCAGCCTCTTCGCCACTATCAGAGTCATCCTGAACGGGCCGATCTGCGATGCCAAACGCATCTTGATACATCAACGCGTCAGTAAAATAGTTTTCAACACCTTTGAAGGATTGTTTTTCCGGAAGGAGCGTCTTCACGTTCGCGTCTTCGTTGGCATACTTCATGCATTGGTGTAACGTTGAGGGCACGATTAGATTGCTATGGATCCAGGGTCTCCCCAATAGCAGATTGTATGATGTGTCCGCATCTATCACGTAACACGTGACTTCCGTTTTCAGGTCACCGATTTGACACTTAAGCGTTATTTTACCCAGGGGTCTACTACCGTTAGCATTGAACCCGAAGATAGTAGTGTTGGTTGCGGCTAATCTGTTCATCGGCACTCCAAGATATCGTAGCATCCTTCGCGGCATGATGCTCAAGGCCGAGCCTTGATCAACTTGAATACGATCAATCTCCGTAGATCCTATGTATCCATTGTAATACAAAGGGTGATGATACTTATTACTCCTGACTTGCATATCTTCCGGAGAGAAGGTGACGCAAGGGATGTTTTTACCATAGATCTGGTGACATGTCGCGCAAAGAGACTCTCCTTCTTCGATCATCTCTGGTACTTGCGCCAAGAACACTTCCGAATCTTGCAGAGCCTCTCTTAAAACTTCCCTAGTAGATTTGGAGAGCTTCATGAGCTCGTACAAGGTTATCCTTGTAGGGATATTGGCCAACTGTGTTAGGATGTCGAACTGGAATGACTTTCGCGAGTCTTCCGCAAGTTCTTTTCCCTTCTTCCTCAAAGCTTTGTCAAACTTTAGCTCTTTTTGCTTGACTTTTCTGGAGATGGTTGAGAACCTGTTGTTTGGCCGTAATTCTTTAAGTAATCTTTTCCCGAACGAGTCCCCACGGAGGGAGGGTCTGCATCGGCGACCAAGGAATTTCTGATTTCTTTTTCCGAATCGGTCAGAGCAGGAATGATCTCATTGTCTTCGGGAATTACGGAAATGACATTGGAGGTGAAGACTCTCTCTCTTCGCTTCTTCCCAGATGAACTAGAACTCCATTGTTCATCATTTAGGAGATCAAGATGTACCCATAGTATCTCCCCCCTATCAGTTTCAAAGGGGAATAGTCCTTTCTTTTGTTGTTGGTGTTGATCAAAATTTACGACTTGCATCGTGCCTTTATGGATGGGCTGCACTCCATCTTGAACTGTTGACTCTATCCAGTGGGGTGCTTTACCGAACTTGACGGTCACCATGTTTGCAGTCACCTTCTTCTGGTGCTCTTGAAGCTTGATGATTTTAGCGCCCACTAAGGCTTGAATTTTATCTTTAAGGATATAATAGTTTTGGATGGGGTGGTTAATGATCCCTATGGTAGACACAGTAGTTAGGATCATTAACTTTCCCAGCTTCCTCTGGACGTTTAGACTCTGGCAACTTCAGCATCTTCTTACTTATGAGGAGGTTGAAGATAGTCTTCGTGTGCTCATCCTTAAAGGAATATTGCTTTTGTAGCACTCGCATCTGAGGAGGAAGTTTCGGGGGAGTTTTCGTGGGTTGTGGCGCATCAGTGACCATTGTTTCCTTTCCCTTATACCCTCGGGGTCGGGACTTATAGCTGTTATCACCACTTCGCTTCGGTTTCTCCTCACCTCCTTCTTCTTCAAGCCTTTGCGCAATTTCTTCAGCTTCTTCAGCTTGTAGGGCGAGATCCTTCCAAGTTGAGGACTTCACCGCCCCCATTCTGGCTAGAACCTTGGTCGATAAATTATGTCGACAGGTTTCTACCAGGGTCTTTTCTGGCATCCCATGCGGACATCTGAGAGAATCGTTCCGGAACCTTTTGATGAAGTTCCGGGCTGACTCTCCTTTCTTTTGTTTAGCAGTTAGAAGCGCTGGCATTGATACCTCCATATCATCTTCATAGAATCTAGTGAGAAAGGCTTTCTCCATGTCGCTCCAGGAATTGATGGTTCCCGGTGCTAATCTCCGGAACCATTCAAAAGCTAGCCCGGTTAAGGTACTAACAAATATTCTTATAATAATAGGGTTATTTCTGAATAAATGCTCTATCTGCGACTTAAAATAGTAGAGATGTTGGTTTGGCGATCCTCTACCATCAAAAGATTTGAGTTTCAACGGTTTGTCGCTTTCTGAGAATGACACCGTTTCCCACTCCATGGGATATGGCCTCACTACACCCAGTTCTTGTAGGTCGCCCTTATGCATGAGGGCATTCAGTTGGTTCTGGAAGCTCTCCATCCAGACAGTATTTACGTTTTCCTCCTGGTGCATGGAGCGGTTGTCATCATCTTTATGATGTTCTTCTTCTTCTCGATTGTTATGAGGACCATGACCTTCTTCTTCGGTCTTCTTTCCTGTATTCTTCATTTTAGCTTTTTCTAACTCCATCAGAACGTGTAGCATGTCTTTAAGCTTGCTGATGGCGTTCTGCTGTTACTGGATATGCCTATCTTGCTCCTCCATTCTCCGCATGAACTCTTCTGAGATATTGTTCTGCATCATTCAGAGGCAGAGTCTTCTAAGAATGAATCAAACTTCTGTGATTCAGCCATAACAGACTTGGCTATATCTTCTTCATCAGATGAGATCCCCGCCATCTGTCTATAATTCATAGGGATCGCCACCCCACTTTTGAGTCGAGTGTGCCGAAAAATTCCTCGCTCTTCGTTGGATGGGTCTTTCGAACTCGAAGAGAGCTCTGGGTCAGAAGCTTCTTCTTCGGAGACTTTCTTCGTCTTTTTTTTCTTCTTCTTTTCTCCAACGCTTATCATGTTGGAGGTCATCGCGGGATATTCCGGCTCAGAAAACTCGAGCCCGCATTGTCTCCTTTTTGCCAATTGGGATGGCGATATTGACGGAGACGACAATCGACAAAACACTGAGGATCGGGCATGAGTTGAACAATGACAGTGAGACAGTACTGTATTGATCAGTCGTTCGCAGTGGCATTGAGATACATGGGATTCTTCTCTTCTTCTGTTTAGAAGTTCCCTAAGATCTCTTGCACTGGAGTCCCTTGTGATGGGCTCATTTGTGAAGATAACTTCAGGGACGGTGGAGTTTCTGTCTCGCGGATAGGCATGCACTTTCTGCGAGTTTGAGGTTCGCGAGCTTCTTTAGATTTTCCCCTTGGGACGCGAATGTATGCTCCGCGTTGACTATGGACAACTTTGACGGGTTCACTCCGCTTCCTGTAGGAAACGTGAGTGAATCCCTCTATATCTTGACCAACCTCGCCCTTAGGCTTCCATATTTGGATGGTAGGTTTCTGCCGAGATGAGTTGGCGGTTCCCTTTTGTTGTGCGTTCCTGTGAAGGGCACGAGCTTTGCTTCTCCTCAGGTTTCTTTTCGTTGTACGAGTGGGAGGAACCTCCTTCTCTGCATGACAGCTTTGCGGAGCGGGTGGTGGTCGCTTCCCCTTATTGAAGCGGGGACTTTGGTCTACTTTGCTTGAGAGATCAAGAGTCTTTGTCGGAACTGGCGGAGAGCCCGTTGTTAAGGAAGGGGATTTCGGACTATCTTGGTCCGTTGATTTCCTTAACTGGGCTATTGCCATCTCCTTAGGAATTACCCCTTGGAGATTTTATGGTATCCCCTTAGGGAAGTAGGGCTCTTCGAGCCTGAAGAAAGAAATTCTTCATACATTTTCTGGTCGACGTAAATGGTGAGCGAGTCGACCATACTACCAACTGGAATATTGTAGGATTGAGCTACCACCAAGTCACCGGAGGTGATGGTAGTCCCTAGCGGAGTCGCCAATTTTCTGTTTGCCATGAAAGTTGCACGCTCTTTATATCGAAGTCTTTTCAATAAAAGGGTTACAATCGAACGGTTTCCCGTTTACAGAAAATGAGGAAGATTGCTCTCCCTCTTTATTTAATACTGGGTTTCTAGGTAGCTATGGAGGACGATCCTGCTCTCCGTTGACACTCCGTACAATTTCTCTCAGTTGGCTAAAGGGAAAAGAAAGAATTTTTTTTTTTGGCTCTTGATCGCAAAGATAGTTTTTCAAAAGAAGCTCCTCTTGCCGTGCTCTCCTCTATCCCCTGTCCGTGTGTCTTTCGCTCCCCGCCTTTTATAGGAGGCTTGGAGTAACGTCCCGTCATATTTTGCTCGACCGTTAGCTCCCACTACTCGAGAAGTGCCGCCATATTCATTAGGTGGTTATTCCCACGATCGAAGTAACGCCGTTGCATTCGTTTGGTAGTTATTCCCACGATCCGAGGTGGCAATTCTTCTATTTGGGTCGGGTGACTTTGTATTAAACCCCCACTCGAAAGCTATGGGTAGTGTCGCGAATCTCAGCTTTAGATTCGCGAACCTGTTCCGTCGTCTGGATCGCGGACATCAGTTTCTTAGATTCGCGGACCTCGGTTTCTTAGATTCGCGGACCTCAGTTTCTTAGATTCGCGAATCCGATGAGTTGCGGGCTTCTGTCTCTGAATTCGTGGAACTACTTTGCTTTTCCAGAATTTTTGGCCAACATTCGTCTGTCTCTATCTCTCTGTCTCTTTCGCTCCCCCACCTTTTATAGGGGTTTTAGAATAACGTCCCGCCATATTTGCTCGACCGTTAGCTCCCACTACTCAAGAAGTGCCGTCATATTCGTTAGGCAGTTGCTCTCACGATTGAAGTAACGTCGCTGCATTCGTTTGGCAGTTAGCCCCACAATCAGAGGTGGCAATTCTTCTATTCGGGTTGGGTGACTTTTGTATTAAAACCCCTACCCGAAAGTTAAGGGTAGTGTTACGAATCTTAATTTTAGATTCACGAACCTGTTCTGTCGCCACTGGGTCGCGAACCTCAACCTTTAGGTTCGCAGATCTGCTGAGTTGCGGACTTCTAACTTTGAATCCACGGATCTGCTTTGCTTTCCAGTATTTTCTGCCGACATGAGCATATTTCCAACAAAGGAAAATAAAAGGAGCTCAGATACAACCGGGCTCTACGAAATGATGCTCCTGAAGAGCAAAGCTCTTCTTTTCAGTTTGATGTTATGGCGCAACTGACAAATATACCTGCAAGAATAACTCTGTATGAGTTATTGCGCTTGTCAAAGTGTACAAGAGACGCGCTAAGGGAAGCCCTATCAGAATCTGAAGATTTCCTAGCCCATCTCCCAGAAGAGATTAAGGAGGCATGCCCGCACTGCAACTCAGTGTCGAGGCGTGCCCCTTATATCAATTTCACACCAGAGGATATGTAGTTGAAGAATATCAAGTACAACAGGCCTTTGTACTATACAGGGTATATTGGCTCAACAGAAATCGGTCAAATTCAGATTGATCCGGATTCTTCCTTGAGCATTATGTCGCGAAGGCTTATGCAGTTTCTCGGGATCCCTCCCCATAGATTGACTTCAACTAATACCGTCATTTTTGGCTTCAACTCCAATGACAGTCATCCTCTGGGTAAGATCAAGCTCAGATGCCAAATCAGAGATCTCAAAAGCGAAGTGACATGTTATGTAATTGAAGCAGACACTTCCTACAACCTTCTCCTAGAGCGACCATGGATTCATGCCAATATGATCGTTCCGTCCACCCTGCACCAATGCATGAAGTACGTGGATGAGGATGGATAAGTGCATACTCTGATTGCTGATAAGCGTCCATTCAAGAGTGTTGAAAACTACTTCGTAGACGCCATTTTGTATGTTGAGAGTGCTGAAGTCGATCCCCCACTACACGATGAATATGATAGTGAGAATGAAGCTGATACTGAGTCAGGGGTGTTTATTGCCAAAGAAGGCTTTGAACCTCTTGTAATTAATCTTGAAGATTTAGATGTAAATGACACCGCCAGTGATGGAGGCGAGTGAGAAATAAATGAAAATATAGAATTTACTTATTTGTCTAGTATTGCTACTGATTCTATACCTTTAGCTACTAATACGGGTGCAGATAGTCTCTCAGAATTCAAGACTTTAGCAACCATACACATGCCAATTAGATCATCAATGATGTTACAATCAAACATCGAAAATGTAGATGGGGCGTGTTCGCAGCAGAAATTCGTTGCTTTCCTTCTATTGAATTAACTTAAATTACAACGTAAGAGAACAAAAGAAAAAGAACAAACGAGAGGATTTACAATCTATCTCTCTCTTTTACAATGATAACGTGGGATCTATGTGGCGATGGGATCTATCGAAGTAGCTCATTTGGACTATCTGACGTCGATGGTCTTCTTGCTCTTGATGAAGAAGATGTCGGCCGACTGTAGAGTTGATTTTCTCTGGTCTTGATTCGTTCAAGGCTCTCACGCATAACTTGAACTTCACAAAAACTTCCAAAAGATCCCCTAGAGCTTCCTCAAGAGGGTATTTATAGCCTTAGGATGATATGAGAGTTTCTATCTAAATAGAATTTGTATTCATCAGGATTCCAATCAAATATCTTAGTTTTGATTTAAATCTCTTGATTTAGAGTTATGATCGGACTTAATTTGGATATTTGGATAAGTCCAAATCTTAATCTCAATCAATTTAAAATTCTGGTTTATCTGCTCACGCGGAGTTAATTTCACCAAAACGCGGAGCTAAAAACCAGAACGCGGAGCTCTCAATTACCTCCGCGTTTTGCTCAAACGCGAGGCTAAAATAGCCAATACGCGGAGCTATCGAGTTAGCTCCGCGTTCTTGTGGAAAATCCTATTTACTTAGAAATTTTCACTGCCAACAGAACCCCCTCCAAAGTTTTCAAAATGACTTAGAATTTAGCAAATTTTGAAATACTTGGGACTTTCAAACTAAAAACGTGGAGTTAAAATTCCAAGTGATCTTCGCATTTTGCATTACTACGCGAAGCTAATAGCCTCGCGTTTCAGAGAGCAACTGTTCAGTAATTGCTCTGATTTTCGTGCCGAATACCAAGGGGCGGGTTTTTTTCATTTAAATAGTGTTCTAACTCTTCTTCTTCTTCACTTAGAATTTCGAGATTTCAGAATTCCTCAAGAACTCCGGCGATCAAACACCCTAGCAACCGACAGTTTCTCACCCCTTTTCGTCGATTTCCGCACCTCTTCTCGCGCATCCTCACCATCGGCGGCCGGCGCTGGTAGCGCGGCAGCGGCCGAGGGAGTGGCCGCAGCAGCGACACGGCGTACGCCGCACCTATTGGAGGTAAGAATCTTCATTTTTGGATTCTTAAAAACCTTTTAGGAGTGATTTGGCTCGGTTTTAACCGGCCAATTGCTTCCTTCACCGGCGAAATCGCCGTACTCCGGCCAAATGGCTTGGAGAAGAAGGAGAAGATCTCTGGTCTCCCTCCACGTGAAGCTATCGCATTCTCTTCGCATTTTGAAATACGAAGTTACTTTTGCTAACTGTCGCGTTCTTACGCAAGGTTACAGATTTAGCTTCGCGTTTGTTCACGCGGAGTTATCAACTTAGCTACGCAGAGTTATCAACTTAGCTACGCAGAGTTATCAACTTAGCTTCGTGGAGTTATCAACTTATCTTAGCGGAGTTATCAACTTAGCTTCGCATGGAGTTTCTTTAGCTTCGCGTTTTTACAAAAATGCGAGGCTATCTCCTTATCTTTGCGCGGAGTTATTTTTAGCTCCGCGTTTCTATACTTAGAAATTTTCCGTAAAACTTTTCTAATTCTTGATTCTTTTCTTGCAGTTGGCTACTCAGTGGATGCACTCTCCCAAAGACATTACTTTGGCCATGGTGGGGGTGTAGACTCAGTCACCCAGTTTCGCTTCACCACTGTTCTTGCTGCATTCAAGCCAGGTTTGAGAGAGCGTAGGGAGAAGCTGATCAGATACAGCCCTGCTACCGCACGGAAAATCATAATTAATGCTCCCTTTGCAGCCACGAGCTGGGAGGCGTTGGAGAAACCGGCGTTCCTCTTTGGAGATGCTATAGCGCACTCGGATGAAATCTTATTCGAAGAAGAAGGCAAGTGGCTTTATTAGAACGGTGACTTACTGATGTTTCTCCCTGATATGGAGCGTAGCTACCCTCTGGTATACCTCCAGAGGCTATCGTCCCGTAGTGAGTTAGAATGGGAGCTAACTCATGAATATGACGGAGTTACGACCGGTAAGTTTGGTGCGAATGGGACTTTTCAAGACGGATACCCTAGATGTATTACGGGGCTCCTCCCAGGCAGAGTCACCAAGGAGCATCCTGTTGGTGAAGTCCCAACTCGTGCTAAGACCTTCCTTAGCGAATTCTTGGCTAAGGGTGGACAGTACCCCGCCAAAGATTTCAGAATGCCCGGATGGGTTCATTCATCGGGCAACATGTGGTGGTTCAGGCTCGTCAAACACGTACTGGACACCCATGAGCAGACCCTGAAGGAATTGGCTTGTACAAAGCCATTAGAAACGTCCAGTTTAGCTTGCCTCAAAGTTCATACCACCTGTTCAACCTGCTGGAAATATATAACCCCGAGACCGACACCTTTTTTACACCCATGGGTGAGCTTTGCTCTCCATGAGATATTTGAAGTGTAGAGGTTATCAATGGGCGAAGTCCCTTATGAGGAATATATCCCCACCACTGAAGAATTGAAGATGCTAAAAGCGGGGGATGCGCACATCTACCAGACCTATTGGGAAATGATGTGTCATTATCACATCTGTGCCGACCTGACTGGAGTAAGGAACCAGGGAATTGGCCATAAGAAGTGGGCAGACTATCTCTTCATCAATCTGAAAGAGAGACTCCCTATGGTTCGTGGACGCCCTTCCATTAGTATCGAAGAAGTGAAGGAGTGTATCTCCAACTTATAAGCCACAACATATACGACCGAATCAAATAAAGGAGGATTCAGTCCTGACACGGTCTTTCAGAGCTTCCATTATCAAGACCAGTTCCCCATTTCTGAGAAGGCTCTTCTTGCTGGCTTTTTAATATTGTGGCAGAAGAGGTATGTCGTCCCATCGCTGCCTAAGGAAGCTATCGCAAAGAACGTCGTCTATCCTGCCATTTTATTGGCTTACGGGCGACCGTTCGAACTATTACCAGCAATGGCGGCCAACTTCCAAAGCGAACTCCGGGCCCTCTGTAACAGCTGTTCGCCGCAAAAGTTTTGCTTCCTCCCATTGAATACAACTTGGATTACAATGAAAGTGAACAAGATAAAAAGAAGAACAAACGAGAGGATTTTATATGTCAATCTCTCTCTTTTACAATGATTGTGTGGGATCTGTGGCGATGGGATCTGTCAAGTAGCTCTTTTGGACGATCTGACGTCGAACTCTTCTCTTTTGAAGGTGGCGGCCGACTGTAGATGATCTTCTCTGGTCTTTCACGAATTCAAGGCTCTATGCGTAACTTGAATTCTCCAAGAGGAAAAGATCTCAATTGCCGAAAAGAAGACCTCTCAAAGATTGATGATCATCTATGAATTGATCTATTATTGATTGATCCTCTTTAAAGTCTCCTCAAAGAGGGTATTTATAGACTTTAGGAGTTATGAGAGTTTCCATAGGAATAGGAATAAAGATTTTCATATGAATAGGAATCAAGATTTTTGTATTCATCAAGGATTCTAATCAAATATTTAATATTGATTTAAATCTCTTGATTTGGAATTCTGATTTGACTCAATTTGGATATTGGATAAGTTCAAATTTCAATCACAATCAATTTAGGATTCTGATGAAATCTGCTCACGCGGAGTTAACACGGAGCTAAATTTATCAGAACGCGGAGCTATGGATTAGCTCCGCGTTTTGCTCAAACGCGAGGCTAAAATAGCCAAACGCGGAGTTGCGGAGTTAGCTCCGTATTCTGTTGTGGAAAATCCTTTTAACTTAGAAATTTTCACTACCAACAGAACCCCCTCCAAATTTTTCAAAATGGTTTAGAACTTAGCAAATTTTGAAATACTTTGGATACTTAAACTGAAATGCGGAGTTAAAATACCAAGTTTATCTCGCGTTTAGTTCACTTGCGCGAAGCTAAATAGCTTCGCGTTTCAGTGAGTAAACTGCTCATTAATAGCTCGGTAATTACTCTTGCTCTGACTTTCGCATACCTAGAGGCGGATCATTTAAATAGAGCCTCAAGCTCTTCTTCTTCTTCATTTCATCCGAAGAATTTCAAGTGCTCAGAGCTTAGGCGACCCAGGCGAATCAGTTTGAAGGGATAATCTTCAACCGATATTCCTTCGACTTTCCATAGATTTTCCATCATTAGGATGTCATCTAAGAAGAGTACAGCGTCGCGCGCCTCCTCACCATCGGCGGCCGGCGCTAGCAGCGGAGGCGACGGCCGAGGTAATGGCCACAACAGCGAGCCAATCCATGCTGCACCAATTGGAGGTAGAAATTCTTAACTTTGAAACTCCTTAAATTAACTTTGGAGTGTTTTGGCTTGGTTTTAACCGACCAACTAATTTTTGAACCGGCGAGATCGCCGTTTTCCGACTATAAGGCTTGAGAAGATTGAGAAGAACTCTGTTCTTCCTCCACGCGAAGCTATCACGTCATCCTCGTGCTTGAAACACGGGGCTATTTTGACTAGCAGTCGCGTTTCAATGCGAGGCTATTTTGACTAGCAGTCGCGTTTTAATGCGAGGCTATTTTGACTAGCAATCACACTTCAATCGCGAGGCTATTTTGATTAGCAGTCGCGTTTAAATTGCGAGGCTATTTTGATTTAGCAGTCGCATTTAAATCGCGAGGCTTTTTTGATTTAGCAGTCGCGTTTAAATCACGAGGCTATTTTTCTCAACTGCGCGCGGAGTTTATCCTTAGCTCCGCGTTTTCATACTTAGAAGATTTTTCGAGTTTTCTCTAACTCTTGATTCTTCTTTTGCAGTGAAGTACTTGGACCAGATCCTTCTTGAAGAGGAGTGCATGTGGCTTTACCAGTCTTTGTCAGCAAAAGTAACTCTAAGGAAGCCAGAAGCATATGCTTTACAATATAGTTGTAGGTTTCAAGCCCTGGCACCAAAAGATAAACTTTTGAAGAAGTTACAAGAATTCTGCGGCAGCTCATTAAGTTTTCTTGAGGACCATTTCTATTAGATGACAATCTCTGTTGCTTTCCAAAGCAATAGAGATGATCATTTAAGGGCTTGTAGCATGTCGAATCCAACTTGTGCATCTTCATTAGAATTCTTGTAGCAGTATCTTCAGATGATCCATTAAGAACTTTAAGTAGATCATAGTTGACATTTGCAGAGGAGATCTTTTGCATGTGAACCATGGAATTGAACTTCAACATCCCGTGGAGGAGTCTCACTGTTAGGTTATTGATGAATGAATTTGTAGAAGCTTTTTGGGAGAGCTATAACTCCCTCTTCTTCTGTAATCTTTTGCTTCATGAATAAAGATAATTCCTTTTCTCTTTATCTGTTGGCTTCAAAAAATTTTCTTGCTCAACAAATAAATAACTCATTGTTCTGGTAAAACAATCTAAGACCCATTTGCGTAACTTAGATTTGTTAGTATCTGAAATGATCAGATAAGGATCATTTAACTTAGACAGAGGCGCTTAATTGCACATGCCTAGTTTTATAGAGGAAGTTCAAAATGCTCATTTGCGTAACTTGAACAAGTGGAGGCGGTTCAAGACTCTCATGCGTAACTTGAACTGGGCACACCAAGATGATCGAGTCAGGATTCATCAGATTTTGACAGAGGCACATAATTGCACATGCTTAGTCCAAGTGTTCTCACGCGTAACTTGAACTATATCTCACTGTCAGAGGTAGGAGCTTAACATGACAGGTTTTATGGGATTTTTAGTAAACCCCCAGCTATCAACGGATTTGATTAGCCTTTACCAATCGCCGTTTGCGTTGGGCTAGCCATGCTATTCCCCTCAGCATGGTAAGTTGTCGAGGAATTGATTTCCTCACCCATTTGCCTTTAATCAGCATTGGGTAGTTGATTCATACTTTTACCCCCAGTATGATAGGGTTGGCGAGGAACTTGATCTCCTCTTCCCGCTGCTTTAACAGCATTGGGCAATCGATTTCATACTTTTACTCCCAGTATGATAGGTTTGGCGAGGAACTTGATCTCCTCTTCCCGCCGCTTTAACAGCATTGGGCAAAAAATATTTTTATTTATAGCACCCAATTAGCCATTCCAATGGCTGTTGAGAATAGCAGAAGCATGATGTTTATCATCATCAATATTTTCGGCACCCCCAGCCAAATCTGGCTGTTAACCAATGAGGACGATTTTGTCACAGCTGTGGTTTGGAGCATATCCAAGGGGCTAGCTTGCAAGTGCGGGCTGCCCATGCTTGGTATCGATATTGGCTTCCCTACTGGTACAGGGATCGCTCTGGCAGGAAACTCATTGGTTCCTACTACTAAAGTTGTCATATTTGCAGAAACTTTCTTTTGATCCTCTTTAAGTGTGAGAACTCTGGCTTCTATCAATGCTTGAATTCAGTTCTTAAGAGGATAGCAATCCTTAGTTGGGTGCCCGACGTTCCGATAGTACAAGCAATAGTTAGGGTCGTTGGTTTTACCAACGTCTTCCGGTTTTCCATTTTCCGAAAGTTTTAGCAAGCCTTTTCTAAGGAGGAGATGGAATAGAGTACCTGTCTGCTTCGTCTTAAATGTATAAGTTCTATCTTGTCGGGGCCTATTTTGACCTACACCTCTCGGATTTTGAGGTCTGGTTTTGGATCTGCAACTGATGTCATCACAGCCTTCCCTTTATTTTCAGGATTCTGTGGATATGGCTTGTTATTTATAGAATTTCTCGTGCTACGAGATTCCTCAATCCGGTGAATTATATCTTCCGCCTGCTCTCCCTGCCTCAGCAGATCTTTCCAAGTTTTGGACTCTACAGCTCCCATTTTTATCAGTACGCCGGTCCTGAAGTTATACTTACAGGTTTCCACCAGGGTTTCCTGGGTCATACCATGTCGACAATACACGGACTTTTCCCTGAAGCGTTCTATAAAGTTTTTTACTGTTTCTTGTTCTCCTTATTTCGTCGCATGGAGGGAATGAACCGATATTTCGGTATCATCCTCAAAGAAACGTGCCAAGAACTGTTTCTCGACATCATACCATGTGTTTATGGTTCCCGGGGGCAACTGCATAAACCATGTAAAAGCAGGCCCTCGCAGGGTGCTCGCAAATACTTTGGTCATTATGGGATCATTTCCCATTAGATGACCTGCCTGCGATAAAAAGTAATAGATATGCTGACTGGGGGATCCTTTCCCGTCATATGACTCCAATTTGAGGGGTTTATATTTTTCTGGATACGGTGCCAAATCTCAGTCAAGCGAATATGGCCTTGAAACCCCCGATTCCTTCAGTTCCTTCTTGTGCATCAAGGCATCAAGTTGGCTTTGCAATTTCTCGATCTTTTCTCCATGACGATCATGGAAAGAGTATTTGTCATCATCCTCATGTATCGAATAAGCCTTTTCTTTTTTAGTTTCTTCATTTGTCTTAGGTGGCGGTGCCGAAGAAGTTTTAGCCTTATCATCGGCTATCTTCTGGGTATTTTCGACCACTTTTAGAAGCATTAGTTTGAGGACATCAATGGCCTTCTGTTGACCTCGAATCAACTGCTCTTGGGCTTCCATCCTTTGGTCAATGTCATCGGACCTGTCCACCATATGTGACGCTGATTTTCGTGGTCAGAAAGATGCACGAGATTTTTGGGAAGTTATAGCTGAATTGTCGCTGTCATCATCATAAGAACCTTTTGAAAGTTTCCTATAATTCCGAGGAGCGACAACACCTGATTTGAGCCGGGTAAAATGATGAGGTTCTTCATCGTCTGCATCTGACTCATATTCTTTCTCCATAATCTTTTTGCTTTTGCCGACCATATTTGAGGTCACTACGTTTAATTCTTTTTCTTTAATTTTGTATCTCAGATCATTCTTTCTCCTTTTTGGAGTATCTTGACGAGACTCCGTTATCTTGTTAAATACAGACACTCTCTTCTTAGTACAACAGTAATTATCCAATACAGCAGATATGGCTGTTATGAGTTGCTCACAATGATATGTTGAGTGTGGCTGAGTTTGAGTCATATTTCTCATTTTTGTCAAGTAATTTCTGAGATCGGTGACCTTGAATGACGAAGAATCGTGGGGGCCACCTGGTTGTTGAGAGGGTCCAGGGGCCCACTGAACCTTCTTGAGATTACTGGAGTCCAGTTCTGGTCTATTGATGTGACGATCCGCCCTGATTTGATATTCAGGTTGATCTATGCGGAGCTGAAAGATAGCTTCGCGTTTTGGAGTGCGGGGCTGAAAGTTAGCTTAGCGTTTTGTGTCGCGGGCCTAAAGAATAGCTCCGCGTTTTGCTACGCTAGCCTCGCATTTTACACTGGCTTGGCCTGCCTTCAGAAGTTTATCTTCTGGAATAGTAGCCCCGCGTGGAAGAAACTTCTTGCACGCTGGCTTACCCTTGCAATTAACGCAAGTCATAACTTCGCGTCTAACGCGATTTTTACGATTAAAAACAATTTGCCAATCGTCTTCGCGATCTAAGCGGAATTGAGGCATCTTGCATTTCTCGCAAGTACTACTGGCTTCGCGTTTCTCACTAAGCTCAGTATTAGCCTCGCGTGGAAAATCACACGCTGGCTATAAGGAATTTTTATCCTCGCGTTTCTCGCGAGTGTCAGAAATCTTGCATTTCTTGCAAGTTGCACTGGCTTCGCATTTATCGCTAAGTCCAGTAATAGCCTCGCATGGAATATCACACACTGGCTTTAAGGAGAGTTTATACTCGCGTTTCTCACGAGTGTCAAAAATCTTGCGTTTCTCGCAAGTTGCACTGGCTTCACGTTTATTCCTAAGTCTAGTAATAGCCTCGCGTGGAAGATCACACAGTGGCTTTAAGGAGAGTTTATACTCGTGTTTCTCACGAGTGTCAGAAATCTTGCGACTAGCGCAAATCTTACTGGCTTCGCATTTCTCGCTAAGCTCAGTAATAGCCTCGCGCGGAGTACACACGCTGACTTTTCCTTGCGATTAATGCAAATTGTTGCTTCGCGTTTAACGCGATAATGACTGGTCTCGCAATTAGCGCGAGCCAGTATGCCAGGGACCATAGCCTCGCGTTCTTTAGCCTCGCGTCCAAGGCGGGCTTTGAGGGCTTTACGCCTCGCTCTCCGATTCCAATTTCGGAGTTGGGTTCTGGTCAATCCAGTTCCCAGGTCTTCTTCGGTAGTAGGAAGCTCATCCTCTGCTAGGATTTCCTGTCCGAGCATCGGCCTTATAGCCGCAATCTCCAAGGATCCCCGTTTCTCTGTGGATACATTTTTACTCGTTACTCGGGTATTGGAGCGTATGCGACGATAGTGTCGGGTCTCGTCCAAGTCACCTGATTCAGAGGAGAGGAACTACTCGTACTTCTGCTGATCGATTTCAACGACCAGCGTATCTACTTAGGATCCGATCATGTCAACGTCCGATTGCGCTACAATCTCTTCATCAGTGAAAGAGATGGCTCCCACTGTGGTCGCCAGTTTGTTCGCCGCAAAAGTTTTGCTTCCTCCCATTGAATACAACTTGGATTACAATAAAAGTGAACAAGATAAAAAGAAGAACAAATGAGAGGATTTTATATGTCAATCTCTCTCTTTACAATGATTGTGTGGGATCTGTGGCGATGGGATCTGTCAAGCAGCTCCTTTGGACGATCTAACGTCGAACTCTTCTCTTTTGAAGGTGGCGGTTGACTGTAGACGATCTTCTCTGGTCTTTCACGAATTCAAGGCTCTATGCGTAACTTGAATTCTCCAAGAGGAAAAGATCTCAATTGCCGAAAAGAAAACCTCTCAAAGATTGATGATCATCTATGGATTGATCTATTATTGATTGATCCTCCTTAAAGTCTCCTCAAAGAGGGTATTTATAGACTTTAGTAGTTATGAGAGTTTCCATAGGAATAGGAATAAAGATTTCCATAGGAATAGGAATTAAGATTTTTGTATTCATCAAGGATTCTAATCAAATATTTAATATTGATTTAAATCTCTTGATTTGGAATTCTGATTTGACTCAATTTGGATATTGGATAAGTCCAAATTTCAATCACAATCAATTTAGGATTTTGATGAAATCTGCTCACGCGGAGTTAATGCGGAGCTAGATTTATCAGAATGCGGAGCTATGGATTAGCTCCACGTTTTGCTCAAACGCGAGGCTAAAATAGCCAAACACGAAGTTGCGGAGTTAGCTCCGCGTTCTGTTGTGGAAAATCCTTTTAACTTAGAAATTTTCACTGCCAACAACAGCTTCATGCCAGCAGAGAAGAATAAGGGCAAAGCTGGAAAGGGTAAAGCAGCTAAACAAGCTGCTACGGTAAAGACACCGCACCCAAGGGTAGAGATGCCCTACACCTATTTAATGGCGTGGCTAGTCATGCACTGCCCGTCTTTGATGAGTGCCGCGGATTCCCATTGACAAACCGTTCTTCGTCGAGAAGTACGAGCGCTCTACTTAGAAGAGCTATTATATGTCAGTAATCCGCAAAACACTCCGCCACTACCAGAATCACTAGATCTTCCGCTGCTTTCCGGATTTCCCTGGAGGAGAGTATGGATTTAAGTTTAAAGATATTTTGGGAGCAAACAAGTCCACCAATTTATCTTCAGGGGCCTTCTGGTGATTGCTGAACATTCGCCCCGGACACTTGGTGTACAGACAAGACACCATGTGCTACATAGAGCCGTATATCCTGAGTAGATTTGCTCGTCAATTTGGATATACGCAACTTTATGTAGGAAACCCGAATAAAGGGCTGCCATACGAGAAAAATTTGTATGCAGGAGCGCGGGGCTGGTTCCATTTCGTCGCCGGGGGAACTGGAGCTGAGTTTATATTGCCCCAAAAGGTGCCAGATTTAGGCATGGCTTTGAGTTTCTGCACACAGCAATGCTAATACTGATGTACCTAACTTCTCCATTAACCATAGTTGTTGTAAGGAGATTGAAGCCTTCTACTCTGGCCGTAGAGGGGCAAAGAGGGTCCGAGTAAAAGGAATGGATGAATTCCTCGGTACCGCGGCAGATCCATCAGATGCTGTCGATTCTGATGATGATGATGATGACAACGATGATGCTGATGCTGGAGGTGCTCCTCAACACCTGGTTCCCCGCTCCTGGAGTCCAGCCATCAAATGCCACGGGGTCTGTAAGGGGCGAACCAATGAAGAAGCAGAAACTGGCCCCGGAGACCCTCTTAGTCCCTCAAGAGGCGGTGGTCAAATTTGCTTCAGACTTGCTGGCCTCAACTCTGCCATTTGAGTCGGCAGAGGAGAACGTGCCTGGAGAAACTCCTAACGCCCCTAAAGCTCCTGATGTTGCGGTTCGCCTGCCACTCCAAGAATTGGCCGAGTATACTATGATGCAGCCTTTAGGTGGCGAGACGGGTGTACTTTTAGAGACAACGATGGCTCCACCTTCAAGTCCAACCACAGGACTTGTATCCTGGTATGGTTCTTTTTAAATTTTATATTCTATCTTCTATTCCTTTTTCTATATTATATGTAACACTCCTTGTTTGCTTTTCTGAGATGCAGGTAGTCAACTCCATTCTCCTATACATTCAACTACCAGGGTGGAGTCCGAGGAGCTGGTCGACTACTCTGGCACCACCGGCTCGGTGGGTGATCAAGGTAGTTCGGCGGAGGAGTTTGGCGTGGATTATTTCACGCCAGCTCCTCTCTCTATTCCTGCTTCAGTTCCCTCAATTGATGAGTTCGGGAGTGATGATAGGACAGAAGTTGTTATCGCGGCCGCAACAAGAGAAGCTACCCCAAGCTACCCCATCTCCAAGTCTGTCGTCTCCAACTCCGCCTGTTAGCTCCGAGGGGACTTTCCCTAATGTAGTTGGTGTGCCCCCTACTCCTCAGCCAGCGATATTAACATCGTCGACGATAATGGCTGTTGAGACACCGGTGGCCCCTCTTGCAAGCTCAACACTCCGTGGAGGAGAGTCGTCGTCGAGTTATTGATGTGACGACAAATAAGTTGAAGCTTCTGAGAGATCCATAACTCTCTTTCATTCTATTCTTTTATTATTTTTGTAATAAGAACTTGTAATAGAAGAAAGAACTTAATGCTTCTTTGGATTCTTTTGTAACTTTATTCTTTTAATTTATGAATAAAGATAGTTCTTTTGATTCTTTTTTCTATTGGCTTCAAAAATTTGCTTGCACAACAAATAACTTGTCATAAAAATAGTTCACCTTTTTGGTAAAACAATCTAAGGCTCATCTGCGTAACTTAGACTGCTAATACCGACCGGGTTATAATTATTAACCTCGGTAAAGCCCATTATATCGAGCTTAATGATAGTTTGGTGAAAGCGTCTAACTGCTTACACCGGGATGATCGAGTCAGGATCATTAACTTAGACAGAGGCGCCTAATTGCACATGCCTTAGTTTAATGGAGGCAACTCCTTTAATTTGGTGATGGAATTTTTTAAATGCTGCTTTATATTCCTTTTTGGAGATTGTTAGTTTGTTTATGCACATTTATTATTGTTAGGTGACAGAAGACTTTTTATGTGGTTATATGTATATGTTGAAGTATGTCGGGTGCTCTAAGTCTAGGAAGATGATGAATTTGTTTCTTGCCTACACTAATAATTTTAACTCCATCACAAAGTAAATTATGCTCCGCAAATTTTCTTCTGTCCTTGAGATTGATGAACTAACTAGATGTAGCCGTTGCCATTGGGGCTGCTGTGGCCTTTGAAACAAAGAATAACCCCCAACCATGTTCATAAGCTTATGCTAGATTCAACTCCATTAGCAATAAGTGTCCAAGGCCCATAACTTTATGACAGGAAGAGGTCGCTTTGATGTACTTTCGGGTGGATAGGAAGATGAGATAAATAGAGGAGGTGGTGTTGTTTCCTTAATACAGGATGTGTGGTGGGCTTGAGATTTTGCTTTTCAGTATTAACTTGTATTGAAGGTCTCTACATATGTGGAGATGTGCATGGTTTGGAGTTTGTTATGAAGAGATATGACCCGTTTAAAAGAAATAAAAGAATCAGAAACAATGAAAGACTAGATGTCCGTGCCATTAATTTTTAATTAGTTCAACTTCTTATTTTATTATATTTTCCCCAGTGCCTAACTTGTGTATTATTGTTTCTTAGTTTTTTGAAATTGAATCATTACTAGAATTTAAAATTTTTTAAGTGTAAACAGGCAAATCATCGTTTAAAGTCTTTTTACTTTTCATTTTAGTTGGATCAAGTTTGATGCTGGAAATATAATCTCAAGCCCTGTCATGATTGTGGTTTAACTCATTGATTGGGTGACAACCATATTGAAATAAATTTATTGTGTTAGTATTAAGAAAATTAAGAACTTTTTGAGAATTGCAGTCATCTTAGTGTAAAGTGTAAACAGGCAAAAACCTGCTTTTGAAGCCTTTTTAACTTCTAATTTTTGCTTGAAGTCTAGTTTGATGTTGGTACTCAACCTGTTCATATCTGTGCAACAAACTCATTGATAGTGTAACAACGAGATCGTAAACTTATCACCGGTGAGTATAACTAGTGACTTGACTTCCAGCCATACAAGATTGGCTCTCTATATTTTTCTCTTCCCATCATCTCTAGGAATTTATATTATTTTACAACATTCAGTTTGAGTTGAAATTTGACATTAGACTGATATTTAAGCCTTGGGAATAATTTCTAGATTTGAGCATTCTTCATTACTGTTACAACAACCAAGTAACCAGATAATTTGCTGAATAACAATTTCTTTGCCATTCAAGTCTAGCTAGATTTATTTTAAATGATCAAACCTTTTCAATAGAATAAACGAAAACTATAATTTGAATTATCTGGTGAAACCATGGGTGATATGTTTTGGCTCTTTTGAATTGGTTTCAGCTAAATCTGTTCTGAGACAGTACCTTGAAATTGATTTTTGATCCCTTACTGATAGAAACTTGAAAAGCCTATCAGTTAGATGATGAATAGTCTAGTTAAATTTAACATCAAATATTACTAAATTAAATTCTTCAAAAACCAACGTTGCACAACCTTTGATTATAAGACCAAAAAATAAATAAGAACAAAGGAAGAATGACAGGAGACCGAGGGAAGGTGGAACGGGAACATATCCTAACTTAGCCCACCACATAGGACCACCATTTTCACCATTGCCTGTCAACTCCTTAGTAGTTCGATGCACGCACCAATCAGGCTATAGATATAGAGTAGAAGCCCACCTAATATAGTCAGTAGGTGAAATTTCAAGATTAAATCTGATTAACAACCCTCACCTTCACCTGGAAGATATTGGTGCTGAACTCCAACCACAAGTCGACATCAAAGGAACTAAAATCCAGGAGGTAAATGTCTAATGAGTTTTGAAAACTGAAACATGAAATCAGAACAAAGATTATGAAAAATTCATGGAAGCATGGTCCATTGCCAAATATATATGAGATAAGAGAACTATAATTGAATTAGGACTATGATTGAAAGAGTCCAGCATAACTATAACTACAATAACTAATCCTGTAACTATCTCTGAAATTACTAATGGAGGTAATTATATATTAAAATGAAATAGAATTTAGTGAAATCTATCTCTAAGTTGAGGTAATCCTAGATCCATTTTGAACTGTCCCAAATCTGTCCCAATTGGAATGTGCTGGTCCTTGTCTCTGGCTTTAGTTCACTAAACAAAATAATGAACAAAACAAAAGCAAATCAATACTTTCTTTGCCACGAGCAAATGGTTGAATAAAAAATTTAGGATCCAGAATATCTGATGCTTGGAAACTTGGCTGATGGTAGATGTTGGAAATAAGAAATTAAAAACTATTGGGCCGTCAACAAAGAACAGGGAGGTTAAAGTTGAATGAAGATGGTTTTGGTAGTGTATATCATATAATTGATGATAGCTATTAGGATATAATAATCATATTATAGTTTGAACCTAATGAGCGAACTCATGTAAAATAAAGTTGTAGTACCAAGAGTGGAATTGGATAGGTCCACGTGGGATGCGAGCTAGGGCTACAAACTTTAGAACCAAACCAAGGGATTTTTATGGAGGTGCTATGGTAAAACTTCATAGTTATGCTTGTTTGGATGTGTTTAGTGCTATGATGGGGGAAGCTATTACTTAGGGGCGTTGCACATGAATTAGAGCCTAACCTAGCTAAAAGTTTGACAAACCATTATTATCAAATTAGTGGTATGGTTTGGTTAAGGATGCACAATATGCTACTTTGAACTATATGTAGTATGAATGGGGCATGTTTTATGATATTAGTATATTTTGGGCTATGTTATGCTTGGAACTAGGTATTATTGGCGGCAACTTTAAAATTATACTATAGTGATGGATGAGCTTACTAAAGCCATTCAGGATGATATGTCTTGGTGTATACTATTTCCTGATGATATTGTCTTAGTTGATGAGACAAGAGTATGGGTAAATGCCAAGTTAGAGTTATGGAGGTATATATTAGAATGTAGATGTTTTAAATTGAGTAGGTATAAAACAGAGTATATGGAGTGTAAATTTAGTAAACGACGGACCATAAACTATAATGCTGTAAAACTGGATAGGTAAAAGATACAAATGAGCAGTCAGTTTAGATATTTGAGTTTTATTATTCAGAATGATGGAGAGATTGATAATGATGTTAACCATAGGATACAAACTGGCTGGTTGAAATGGAGGGTAACGGGAGTTTTATGCGATCGTAACATTCCTTTAAGATTGAAAGGAAAAATTTTATAAAATGTTATTAGGCCAGTTTTATTATATGGCACGGAAAATTGGGCTATAAAGAAACGTCATTCACAGAAGATAAGTATAGTAGAGATGCGCATGCTCCATTGGATGTGCGGCAACACTAGGAGAGATAAAGTGAGAAATGAAGATATTCGTACTAAAGTAGGTGTAGCTTTCATCGATGAGAAGATGCGAGAAAATCGCTTACGATATTTGGTCTTGTGCAACGTAGGCCTACAAGTGCACCAGTTCAAAGACGGGAGTTTATAAATGTAGGACAAGTTAAAAGAACGAAGAGAAGACGGAAGAAAATATGGATGGAGGTAATACGCAAAGATATAGAGTCTAGAGGTTTAAATAAAGAGATATTACTTGATAGAAATGAATGGAGAAAAAATATCAAAGTGATCGATCCGGCGTGATTCTTTTTTTGGTTCATGTAGCCTACCCCAAATACTTGGGATAAAAGGCTTAGTTGTTGTTGTTGTATGTTATGCTTGGAACTATTGTTCATTTTGATAATTATGCATATATGGTGTCACATAAAGTGTTGGGCCGTGTAGGGTGGTAGCCTGTTGGAAGTCTACTAAGCCAGAGGAGGGAAAGAACTTGCTGTTTTACTTTGTCATCTTTACTCAGCCGCCTTGCCCCTCTCTTATGTTGCTGCCACATATAATTCCCTTTACGAAAGGGGGGAATTTGGGTTAAAAATCGAGCCCTACAATCCATTTTTTATAAAGAGGGACTGGTTTCGACTCACTTTACACTAAAATCTATGGGTAAAAGGGAAATTGGGTTCGGAATGGAGCCTTAAAACCCACTTTATACAAGGACCCATTTCTTGTGATAAGCCTACAGACCCACGGATAAGTCATATAAAACTGGTCAAAACTTGATCTGCTTCCATTCTTCGTGTAAATTGAATTATGGCTTAATTCATAA
The DNA here is from genome assembly GCA_036321105.1 of Dracaena cambodiana. Classification (NCBI taxonomy): domain Eukaryota; kingdom Viridiplantae; phylum Streptophyta; class Magnoliopsida; order Asparagales; family Asparagaceae; genus Dracaena; species Dracaena cambodiana. The sequence continues at coordinate 6,674,132 of JAYEPQ010000017.1, forward strand.
CCCAATCCCTCATTTGGCGAGCAAAAGAGTGAGGCTGCAACAACAAAGAGGGCAGTGTGGTGGTGGCTACTGTGAAGTGTGGCTAGGTTGCCTTTTCTTTCCTTTTATTGGACTAGGTAATGTCGCCTCGGCTCTAATTGGGCAGTTGAGGTACCGATCCGCTAGGCAACAACCTTTTTAAACACCGTGCCTATATTATTTGTATGTATTGATATTTTGCATATGGATAGAGAAATACATATACATATAAAGGCATGTAGCAGTAAGGATTATGATGATATAAATTTTCATTTTTAAAGAAATAGGAGCCAACTACTTTAATTAAAAGCATGATCACAATTCTAATTGCTTTTAGATAATTGAAGTTCAAAAACCAATTTTCAAAACCATATTGTTAAATTTTGAAAATTAATAATATTTTTATTTAGAAATGGGTACATACTAGCGCTAAATGGATTAAATGAGCTCATTTTTATAATATTAATTATTAATTCTTTTCTTTTAGTTTTTGAGTTGCCAATTTTGGCGATTCCGATTGGAAACACATTGCAAATCAGTATGTATGAATTGGATCAAAGGGTGATGGCATAGATAACACTGTGTCATAGACATTATGGAGTCAAACGTTGCCGCCCTATCCCAACATAGTGGGATCACCTCTCGAGTTTTGTTCATTGTCTCTAGATTCTCACGCAAGAGTAACAAGAGTGTTCATCCGAAGAACTACCCAGGTGAAAGCAAATAGTCTAACATGGTTAAATGTTCTTATGTTCAGTTGTAAAAATAATACTAAAGCCTCGTTGGGATGTCTAGAGAGATTTTTTTTTATTTTTTTGGGGGATTTTATTTAGTGTGTAAACTGCTTAGATTTCACCTATATTACTTTAAGGTATAATCCTTATGTAATCTGAAAAGTTTGTTTGGAACTTCACCAATAGTCATTAATTGCTAACTAGAAAGTGACCGTAGGTAAAAAAAAAATACTTTGAATTAGAAAAATGGAGATCTTAATTTAGCTTTCTCAATCCAAAGGATTAGGCTATCCTTTAGATGTTAATTCCTCCCTCAAAAAGACCAGTTACGGTTACTTTTTGAGTTTATGAGAATCATCATAAACTGCACTAATTCTTATTTCATATATGATTTGTTACTATTCTTAGCTAGGGGTATTACACTTATATTCAAATAACCAATTCTTATGGATTGGCTTTTTCCTTTGGAGAAAAAGAATATAGGATGATAATCCTTATGATTTGCAGTTGCCCTATTCAATGCCTAAGATGGGTGACCTCTTGTTAAGTCCTTGCTCGAGGTTACTGTATATTACTTTCCTATGCATATTTTGTGAATATGCCTGTGTGGACTTGGTGGCCTGTCGTCTACTTTCAAAAACACTATTGTCAAGGGTACTTGGGTGCAACTGTGCAAATAATAGTATTATACTAAGGTAGATGACCTCTTGTCAAGTACTTGCTCTAGGTGTTACTTTCTCCCTTTTCATATTCTTATTCGGTGAATATGCCTGTGTGTTTCTCCCTTTTCATGTTCTTATTGTGTGAATATGCCTGTGCGTTTGGCCTGTTGGCTTGCTGGCTTCTCTTCCACTTCCAAAACCAGTTATCCATTAAGCAAATGTTTGTTAGAATTGTCTATAATAGGGATTGGTGAAGAAGGATCAGTGAGCTCGGTCAATGTTTTTTTTTGTTATATGTACTTCAACCAGAGATATTGCTTTTATTAAGACTAGTCTGCTCGCTTGATGGTTGTATATATGTCCATCAGAAAAGTATTTCAGAAGCTTTATTTGCTCTTTTGCAGACATTTTAGATGAGTTGGTGAAGTCTGGGAAGGAGCTTGAAGCTGTATGTTTTGCATGCGAGTCTGGTTTAAATGAAAAGATCGCACCTGCTCCTCTCCTCAAGAACTATCTCAACAACGCAAAGAAGAAATCGCAAACCATACTGAAGAATGGAAATCATTCTGTTGTTGCTGTTGTATGTCAATCTCAACTTGAGCTTTGTAACGTTTAGCTTTTCAGATTTAGTAGCTATAGTATAAATATTTCCATCTTGTGTGTTCTTGGTAGTCTAAGTCACCTATGTCCCTAGATCCTGCTATTGTTGCTCATCGGATGATCAATTCACACCATTTTTTAAGATTTTTTGGTTTGTTTTGTTGCTAACATATTATTGATACATTCATGAAATCAGCAAAGAACTTTTATCCTTCCACGATTATCTTGACACGCTACCATAGCTTTAGAATGCAATTGAAACAAAAAAATTCCAATGCACATCTGCTCCTTCATGATACCAATGTTAACTGTTAGGATGTTGAAGTGTTCGTTCTGCTTGCCATAGTGACTTATTATTTTTGACTATCTACTATATACCAGTGGCTTCTTCATTTTGTGAAGCATATAATTATTTCGATGATCTTGTATCTGGTGGTGGTGTTTTGGAAGCTGCCATATGTGTTTTATGTTTTCTATCTTCTATATTCTTGCTCGTTTTTTTGGGTTGATTTATCTTCTCCACTAGATTAAATACATTTTCTTTTGGAGTTGGCATACACCAGCCTCATAGCTTGCCACCAATAACAACAACTACAATTAAGCCTTTTATCCTAAGTACTTAGGATAGGCTACATGAGCCAAAAGAGAATCACACCGGATCGATCAATAACTTGCCACCAATCTACATAGATTATCTTTTGAAAACAAAACCCTTTATATGATCGAATTTCAAGAACTAGGTTCTACGTTTGTCTGTATATATGACTTGAATGATAATATTTGTGGGTGGACTCTCAACGCTGGAAGTCTAAAATCTTATCCCCACCCAAAAGAGTAATTGTGGTTCCACCATTATTAATTATTTTCTGATTTTTGCTATCTCATTCTATGGGACAATCATAGTGGGCCGATTTCTTAATATAAGTGTGCCATCCTAATGCCTTTGGGAGTGGGATTTATTTTATGCAATTTTCTAATAAAACCCTGTAAAACAACTTCTGCAGTTTCATGTCAATGAGTCTTTATTAGTCTTTACTCTGCATGTCTATTAAAAAAATAATTCTCAAAACTTTATTTTCGCATGCATCACTTGTTAAATCTAGTTAATATCAGTTGCAATAGTATGCCCCCTTCACAAGCTTATTTTGTTAATTAGATATAAGCATTGTACTTTTTTGCGTACAACTTTTGATGCGTGCTCATGTTTGAATGATCTCAACGCAATAAACTTGGTTCTTAACTGAACTACTTAATTGGCTTGGAGCTACTGGTTGAGTCTTTTTATACTATGATCTTATAAATCTATAGTTTATTTAGCTCTGTGAATTTTGCATTTAACGCCTTACGGAAATTACACATTTGTAGTGATCTTTACCTTATTAGCACTGTGCGAGCAAATGTATGTCCTAAAGGCTTGCAATTCTTAACTTCTAGTGGCCGGTTTTGACTTTCCAATTCTGCTTGACACAAAAAATTATTTATGAGAATGCAGTGTTTTTCATTATATCTCCCAATTTTCCTAATGAATGCTGCAGTTCTTAAGGACAGTGTCGTCTGTCAACATGCTTGATCTTGGCACTGCCACTATATTGCATGGTAACATTGAAACACCATGCTTTTGGATCACACTCTTTGGTATATTATTAATACCTTCCGAGCTCCATTTAGTCCCAAGAATTGATTAGTTTAATGGTTTAACCCCATAATTGTTTTTGGATAAAATTCTATGCCTATTTGACCCATCGTTTATTGATGCCTCGTGAACTCGTCTCCTCATGAAATGAGGCAAGTTAAACGAAGGGGAAACTTGCAATTCTAATCTTCATCGTTGAGTTGTCATAATGCCTCATTTTTCTATATCAGGAAGAGTCGAGCAACGTGGAGTTGAACGCTATCCGTTCCCTCATCAAGTTTGTCGAATATTACAAGCTTGAGTCTAAGTTCAACATTGATGGCCATAAGAAACGTCTAGCAAATTTGGAGAAAGCTAAGGCCGAGCGGAAGAAGTCTGCTGCAGCAACCAAGTCTCAGACCAAGAGAGTACGGCCTGCCGGTCCCTCCAGCTTCCGCCCTTCAAAGGCAATCAGGACTGCCGGTGGATCATACACAGCATCATTCCACCACCCATCTGCAGCACACCAACTCCCGCCTACCCGCTACAATTATCCAATTCAAGGAGGTGGCTACGATGGTTCTGCGCCTGCGACATATGGTGCAGCTCATTCACGTAGCCCCAGCACAATACGCCAACAGTACTATGGCGGACCATCAGCTGTTAACTATAGTGGATATGATTATGGAGCTCCGCATGCTGCGCCTGCCCAGCCACAATATCCGCATTAAAACTAGTTGAAGGATCAAATGTTTAGTTTCATGTTACCAGGTTAATGTATTAATTAGCTGGTATCAGAATTTGTAGAGCTACGTTGCTATGCAGTGTCCTGGGGAGCATAGCCCAAGTGAGTACCTGTGGTGTACTATTTATTCACGCTTTCTGAGATATTTGTATCTAGTGGGATGTACAACTATATTTTCTTGATGCAATTTTGGACTCTAGATATTACTTTTCTGGTAAGCTGCAAATTTTGTATCTAGGTGCAGCTAATGGACAAGATATGTGATCAAGAGTGCTACGGACATAAGCACATAAGCAAGCGCTTGAGATCGACCAGCGGGCCATCAACTGTAACTCTTGTGGAACTCATTTTCAGATGAAAATTACGGCCCAAATTGAAAGTAATTGAATGATGATCTGGTTATAGGGAGGGGAATGAAGATGGATGAGATGAAGAGGAGAGCATAGAGTTTGTAATATATATATATATATATATAGAAAACGGGAAATACACCGGCGGTGAAGGAAGTTTCCTTCACCGCCGCTTAGGTGGCTCAATAAAATTATTACATGTAGTGTCATTTAATAGAATTCATTTATTTGTTACCTTGAATGGCGCCCCGTGTTATAATTTTATTGGGCCACCTAAGCGGCGGTGAAGGAACTCCCTTTACCGCCAGTATATTTCCCATTTCCTCATATATATATATATATATATATATATATATATATATATATATATATATATATATATATATATATATATATATATATATATATATATATATATATATATATATATATATATATATATATATATATATATATATATATATATATATATATATATACATACATACATACATATATATATATACATACATACATACATATATATATATACATACATACATACATAGATACATCCATACATACATATATACATAGATACATCCATACATACATATATATATACATATATATATACATATATATATATATACATATATATATACATATATATATACATATATATATATATATATATATATATATATATATATATATATATATATATATATATATATATATATATATATATATATATATGTCGCCCATTGATAATCCCGACACTTCAAACGTCTCGTGGAGAGCAAACCCTAGCTCACCCACGGGTGTAAAAAAGGTGTCGGTCTCAGAGTTATACATTTCCAGCAGGCTAAACAGGTGGTATGAACTTTGAGGCAAGTAAAACTGGACGTTTCTAATGGCTTTGTACAAGCCAATTTCCTTCAATGTCTGCTCATGGGTGTCCAGTACGTGTTTGACGAGCCTGAACCACCACATGTTGCCCGATGAATGAATCCATCCGAGCATTCTGAATTTTTTGGCGGGGTACTATCCACCCTTAGCCAAGAATTTGCTAAAGAAGGTCTTAGCACGAGTTGGGACTTCACCAACAGAATGCTCCTTAGTGACTTTGTCTATATATATATATATATATATATATATATATATATATATATATATATATATATATATATAAAAGGTTTAAGAGGAGAGGGGGAAGGCTTAGAGGGGGCTCTTCATTAGTCTATGCTTTAATTTAGGAATTCTAATGTCCCAATTGTTATTTCATATAGACATTAGAGATGACGAATATTGATAGTAACTTATTTATTATCGCGGGATGATCTTACTCCAACTATAACAATATTTTGAAAATAACTTTTTCCTTACCGGCCATAACATGAGCCTCAGTTAACGATATTTATATTTTTCCTTCTCTCCATATTGACCTTTACCTACTCCAACAATGGTAATCTTTATTTTTTTGTAGGTCTCCGCAAATTGGTTTTTTTTTTTTTACATGTTCTGATTCGTTGTTAGTAAGCAAGTCGCGGCATTATAAGATTTCGTTAATTCAAATGTTTGTCTTCCTATTTCGACAACAAATAATGTACTAATTCAAAACAGATCAAATATCTTTATCAGTAAAAAAAATTTTTGTTATAAGATTCTTGTTAGATATATCCCATACATTACATGTAATACATTCAACCTAAGTAAATTTTGCCATGAGTTTTAGCTCAATTGGCATTTGCACACATTTTCCTTGTATTTACCAGTCTTCCTAATTTCGTCAGTGAGAAGATGGTTAAGATTGAATAAGTGTATAACATTTTTAAGCCATGTCAACAGTGAAAAAACGGTAGTAAGAAATGTATCTGAACTGAGACATAAAATATTGTAGTTATGTAGTCTTTTTTTCCAGCCAAAAAAAGAAAGCTTTACCATTAAGTCATATTGATTTCTACTCGTATACTATGCAAATGCCAAGAAATAGAAAGTAATATGATTTTTTTTGGATATTGAATAATATATTTGCAAGGGAACCGCATATATTACAAGAATTTCCCTCCAATAAAAGTTTCATAGTTTATCGATCGATACATTCGCTCTAAAAAGAACTCGATTAAGTGCATAACAAATCAATGAATGAGGTAAGTAACAAAGATAGCTACAAGCATGAGCATATAAGCTATCCCTGATCGATAGCCTTGCCATCGTTCAATCATTGGAGATGGCGCCATCGCTTGGCCGTGAGCGAGTTGCATAAGCCGGGTGAAGACGAAGGCCACAAAGAGTCATTCTCGTGGAACTCGATATAAATGAGTTGTAAAATTGTAAGTTGGATAGCGAGGAGCTTTAGACTTAGAATGAGGAAGCTAGAGATGAGTGTGATGATAAAAGGCCTCAATTTCTTTGGGTTTATATGGGAGTGAGCCAGAGCTGCTAACCGGGCCGTGTCCGGCACGGCACGGGCGTGCCGTGCCGGCACACATGCCTGGACTTAGGCCCGGGCTCGGCCTACCGGCACGGCACGGCAGGTCCGTGCCGAGTCCGTGCCGGTCCATATTATTTAAAAAAAAAGAGAGACTACTTAGCTTTATTTAACTAGATTTAACAAGAAGTAATAACAATAAAAAAATATTATATTATATTTAATCTCATTACATTCATATAATTGCTCTATAAATTTCTTTAGAAATTATACAAAACCCGAAGAGAAGGGAGAGGACCCTAGCCGTCACCCTCAAGTTGTTCTTAGTATTTTTTTCTAAGAGATTTATGAGTTAAAAATTATAATTTTTTTTTGGAAAATACATGAAAATCCGAATAAATGTAAATACTTTTAATCATACTTCATTTTCTTCTAGAAAGCCTAAGGTATCTAGTACAACTTCATTAGCCAAATCTTATTCCCTATCTTCTGCGTCGTACTAATCCTTCAAACGGACACACATCTCCAATGTGTCCGGCGCCATTGAGGTTCTCAACTCCGAGAGTACTCTACCACCTGCGCTAAAAGTAGACTCCGATGCTACAGTAGACACCGGAGGAGTTAGTAGATCACGGGCCATATTAGAAAGTACAGGATATGTTTTTTTCGGTTAGATAATATAGTGTAATATTTGTAGTTGGGTAATAAGTGTCTGACAGTACTCTAGTTGCATTTTCAAATTTGCTTAAAAACTTAAAAATGCAATTCAACTGGTGCCATTCATTATTATATAAACTATACATTGGTGACTCCATTTCATTAAAAGTATTTATTACATTTTTATACTGAACATTTAATATGTAGAATTTTATCTTGTTTTAACACCTATAGGTATAATTCTAGGTGATATTTTTAGATTTTTTTACATATTTGTTTAAATTTGCAAAACCCCCCCAAACCCCCTTCCCCTCGGCTATTTAATTAAAAAAAAAAAAATTTCCGTGTCGTGCCATCGGCACGGTCGGCCTCGGGAGGACAGCCCGAGCCGAGGTGCCTAAGGTATCTTGTTTTAACAATTGGTATTTGTTATGGATTGTGTGTATGATCTCCCTAGGTGATACCAACTGAAGTTAAGGAGAAAGAAGAGAGGAGAAATAATGAAGAAAAGGAGAAGAGAAGAGGAAGAGAGAAGAAGAAGAGAGGAGGAAAATAGAAGTGGAAAAGAGGGGTAAAATAGTCAAATATTTAACTGTGTTAGAGAGGGGGACAAAATTGTTGTAACTTTTGAGATTTGGGAGGCAAAATCCTAAATATGAAGATTTGGGGGGCAAAATCATAATATATAAAGATTTGAGGGACAAACCAGTAAATATCCCTTTTTATATTTGTACCGATTGATTGTGTCCCTGTGAAAAACACTTGGAAACTATCCTTGAACAATTCACCCAAAAAATAAAATCAAATCAAATCAAATAGTGTGAGAAGACAACACATATCAATTTTTTTCTTTTAGAAAATACAAATAATTTTACAAAGAAACCAAATGAATTACAACAATTTCCTTCCAAGAGAGTCTCAATTAAACAAGAATTGGTTATCCAAAACGAATTAATTTAGGAGATAAGTAACGAGAAGAGCTACGAGCATGAGCACATAAGCTATTCCTTGATCGACCGCCTTGCCATCGTTCGTCACCGGAGAAGGTGCCATCGCTTGGCCGCGGGCGAGCTGCGTAAGCCCGGAGAAGATGAATGCAACAAAGAGCAGGCTGTACATTCTCGCACAACTCATCTTCCGAGCAATTCTTTGACACAAAAAGGAGTAGATTTATAGGGAATCAGTGAGTCTTTGATTGAAGAAATGATGAATGTGGTGATAAAAAAGCCTAAAGGCGTGGGTTTATATGGGAGTGAGAGGTTTAGATTCATAACGAACTTGTTCAAACTTCAGAGGCTGAGCGAGTCAAATAGATTTAATAGCAGCCGGGTCAAGGTTGTACTTATTTTTTATTTTTATTTTTTCTTCTTCTCCTCCTCTTATATATAATAATAACAATGTGATATATTATCTGTCCAGCCAACGTAATTTGTTAATTAATTACTTGGCACGTTCCTCAATTTTTAAATCATGAATTTTGAAGTTTGAAACTGTCATAATGTCGGTTGGTCAGGTCAATTCCGTAGACTGTCCGCAGGAGTGAACTAAGAAAATTTCAAAGTTGGCCTCCGTGTTGTCGCTAGCTTTCTGACTCAGGGAGCATATTGCAATCATTTTTTTTTTTTTGGTAGCGAGTAGTACTTTTGGTTATTTGATTGGAATTATAATTATAAAATTTTACAATTATAATTGTAATTACTTACAATAATTATAATTGCAAGAAAAAAAAATTACTCAAGACACTTTTCCTCACCCATCTACAAATAGTATTTGTATAATTGATAAATAGAATATTTATAATTGATTGTAATTATAATTGCAAAACTTTGCAACTATAATTGATTTCAATTATAATTACAAAACTTTGCAACTATAATTATAATTAGTTACATACTTATAATAATTACAGTTGCAAAAAAAAAATTATGTAAGACACTTTTCCTCACCCATTTACAAATAATGATTATATAACTGATAAATAGGATATTTTTCAAAGCTCTTGAAAATAAAATTAGTATTTGAACATTTTTGCAACTCTGATTCTCACTTATAACTTCCAAACAAATACAGTAATAAAAATTATAACAACTTCTATTGTTGCAATTTTAATTACAATAATATAAGTTGAAATTTATAATATTATTTACAAGCAACTAAACTAGTACATATTTTGTCATGGGATGTGTGTCTCGAAATAGGGCTTTTTTTTTTTTTCCGTCACAATTGAATTTATTTTTCTCTTCTCTGTTCCTTTTATCTATTCTTTTATCTATTCTGATTATCGCTCGCAACCTAAGAGGGGTGGAACTCAAGTCTTTTGTTTATACTCTTCAAATTTTTGTAACTTCAAATATCTAATTTCTATATGTATCACTACCTGGAGTCTTTCATCTTATCTTGAACTTGAAGTCAATACTATTGGTTTATAACTTATGCATCTAACCAATCCTCCCAAATAGATGCATACTCTAGTGTACATGTCATAGAGCTTCTATACACATTCAACAAATGATCGCCCTTACTATAAGCAAACACCGATACTAGGATTAATATATTGTTTGTCATGAAATAACGCATGTGATAATATTTTTCCTGTAATTTGTAATTTATACCATGACAAAATATAAAAATCTTCAAACTTTTTATCGTCATCAGAAGTTTTAGTATGATCGAGATAATGATGCAGCCATTTAATCACGATTGGGAGTTTTTTTTTTTTGGATTTTTTATATTATGATAGTAAGCATGTTATTTATGCAATTTTGATTTTCAATATGCCTTTTTTATGTTATTAGTTTTAGTATTTTTAGGGGGGAAAATATTCTGACAAACATAACGTGTCTTTTCGTTGGGCCATACCTAGCTCAAGCAAGGACTCCGCTTGTTGCCGGCCCAGCGTCCCTGACAACCTAATCTACATTTACTACTTCATATATATATATATATATATATATATATATATATATATATATATATATATATATATATATGTTTGTTTAAACTCTTATCCTATATAATAAATTATAAGTTGTAATTATTCTTTGACATATAAGGTGAATAAGTAAAACCAATAAAATATTTAATAGGAAAAGATTAAAAAAAACATTAATGAATCCATCTAAATACTTAGATTAGATCCACAATCAACAAAATAAAATCAACCCAATGCTCCATACTCCTCATTTATTTATTCATACCTAATTAAATATATGTGAGATATATTAACATTATATATAATTAATCATGAGGTAAATGTGTAAACATGCAGGATATAAGTTCTTTAGATAACTGGGTTAAAAAAAATTCCCACCCTTATTCTAAAGAATAGTGTAAAAATAATAAAGCTAACCAATTGCCAACCCTACAAGATGCAGGGATTGATGTAGTTTGGATTAGTTTATTTACGCATTTTAGACATCTTTTGTAGGGTAACAAGAGAACAAAAATATTTTCTATTTGCATGTTCCGTATTTAACCTGGTAGTCAATAATAAAATCTAACAAGAAAAAACTGATACAAATCTGTGTGTACATCTTGCTGTCAAAATCATGAACGATCATTAAATAGAATCGAAAGTTTTCTCAAAAATCTACTTAGAGGGAAATGCTATTTGATGGGAGTACTTCAAAACCTTCCATAAACTTAATCATGGAAACTCCAATCGACACTATGTGGATCCAGATCCTGTCCATAATAAGCTCATATTACCATTTCAACATATGTAAGCTATGTTCGTATCTACATTATTATATAAGACTGTTTAAGAGAAACTATAAAAGAACATTTTCCATGATATAAGAAAAACTTGTATTTATTTCTTTTTACGCATGTTCGTTATGTTTAAAATGAATCCAAAAGGAACAAGAGAAGAGAATACTACTATATTAATGCGAAAGAATTAATCTGTTACAACAAAATCCTCTCAGCAGTTTTCTCTAACTCGGGGGAAAATGCATCACAATAAAGATATCAATGAACCAAATAAGTGACAAAGAGCGCAACAAACATAAGCACGTAAGCTATCCCCTGATCATTTGCCTTCAAATTGCTCGTTGGAGATGGTGTCATCGCTTGGCCATGGGCGAGCTGCATAAGCCCGGAGAAGAAGAATGTATTGAAGAGGTGAGCATACATTCTTATGCAACTCATTTTCCTATCAAATAAAATGAATTCCTAGTGGGAATGAGTTTTTGAGAATTGATCATAGCCTGAAGGGTTGAGCTTCTTTGAAAAGTGAGGAGATGAGTGAGATACCTCAAACCTTTGTGCCTATTTATAGAGGATAGAATTAGACTGGATTGGTTGGTGATTTTTCAGTGATCTGTTTATGATTTTAATTTTGACTAGTCAATGTTTCATCATAGTTGGCATGACATTTTTTTCATGTTTTTTTTGCATGTGATACAGTTTTATTTGTTTTTCAACAATCTTTGTAGTTATAAGGATTGATCATGGACTTAGCTAGCAAAATCTTGATATAATAATCTCCAACTTAGGTAGGTTTCATAGGAAATGTTTTGCCAATAACCAAGGAATCAAGAGCATTAACTATTCCCTTAATGTGGCTCAAAAAATTATTATTATTTTTTAATTCAAGATCCATTAAATTTTCTCTATTTTCTGACCAGCTCTCTCATTTTCAGGTTGCAGCCTTGTACCTACCACTATGAGTGAAATAAATGTGTGCAAAATCATCAACTTATCAACAAGTTGGTGCAAATTTTAGGTTTGGTCCATTCCTCTTCAGACCTCCATTAGAAGACAGTTGTCGATGGAATATTTTCTACTGCATCTTTGCTTGTAATTCTATTTTAATTGTTTCCAAATATTCTTTTAAGTTTTAAGGAATGAGCATGGACCTAGCTAAACTAACAACTCATCCAAATGATGTAGAATTCTTGAGAAAGACAGCCCTCGATCCAGGTATCAAAAGACATTTTTTTCTCTTTAACAGTGCTCATTTTTTTTTTCTTTCTATTTTCTGACTAGCTCTCTCATCATTAACTTTCTACCTTGTACCTACCACTATGAGTGAATAAATGTGTGCAAGATCACCAACTTTGTCAACAAGTTGAATTTTTCCTCTCGTATTTTCATGCACATTTATCCTCGAATATTTCATTTCTGACTTCAAATAGAGGCCACATAATAAACAGACCATTCACGATGTCAACCCTGTCGTAATCAAGTGACAATGTCAATAAAAGACTGTCATAGGATGAATGCATAATTCTTTGCTTGCGGCATAATTACTTTCACCTTATTCTGTGAGCATTCCACTTTATTAATGGTAAATGAAATGAAATAGTCTATCGATGTTTGTTTAAAGGACTTCCTATGACTTCTATCTGTTGAAGTTGAAATGGTTTACATTGTAAGAATCCAAAGAATGGATGAAAGTTAAAATGTGTACATTTACGCGCAAGGGACTAGGAATAACTCAAGTAACTTCTTACAGGGCGGTTAATTTCTCTTTATATATAAAAAAAAAAAAAAAAAAAAAACCCTTCTTACAGGGAGTAACCACAAAAGCATACCTGATCAACTGATCCTTTCAATAATTTTCCAATCATTGATGATAACATTGGAGCTGATGATGGATTAGCAAACAATAAAATAGGTGACAAGAGAGCGATGACCATGAGTACGTCAGCCATCCCTTGATATATAGCCAGCCAGTTGCATTAGCCCTGCCAAGAAGAAAGTCGCACGAATCAGAGTAAGCAGTCTAAGAAAACCAATATTTTAAAAAAACAGTCAGAGATTTAGAAATTACAAATTTTCAATCAGCGAAAGATACTTTTAAAATGGTTCAACCTCTGTGTGCAAAAGTTTCAGAAACCTTGAGGTGGTTTCAAGTCACTTAATACTAGAGATGGAAGGGTTACTGTCTATCTACTACATCTTAGAAAAAGTAAGAGCTCTTTTTTGGCTCCTAAAGGGAACTTCCCTTCTAGTTTCCTGCCTACGAAATATTAACATCTAAGACTAAACTTCCCTGCTCAATCCTTTCCTCCTACAGTCAGATTTAAAAATCTCAGTCAAAAATTGGCTGCAGATTCTGAGCTGATCACTTCATTCCCAAGCAATAGGAGACCCAAAACAAAATAAATTTATTTTAATAGGAATTAAAAAGAAAAATCAGCTGATACTTAAGAGACCATTTCCTTTCTTGACTAGGAAGTAAGAGCTCAATCAACAGACCCCTACAAGCTTGACGTTATACCAATTGCACATATATATATAACACACTATCTCAGATTTCTCATCTCATTCCAATTTTCATCTCTCTCCTACCCCCTATTCGAAAGATCTGATCTTCAACCGAATTCCTTCTGTTGTCCTGCCTAATTGATCTTGCAACATCTATCCAGTGTTTACAAAGACTACAAGGGGAAAAAAAGAATGAGGTCCATGGAGATGTATGTATTGCTCTTTGTTACGTTCTTCATATCAGGGCTGATGCAGCTGGCTCATAGGCAAGCAACTGCAACTTCTAGGACTATTGATGGCAAGGCAATCGATCAAGGGATAGCATACATTCTTATGCTTGTGGCCCTCCTTGTTACTTATTTCGTTCAGTGATAGTTGTTACTTATAATAGGGTTTCAGAGAGGGTCAGATATTAGTATTTTCATGCTGTGAAAGAAAATTATGAAGGATTATGCAATATCATGTAAATTTGAGGCAGCTCTCAGTCATTTGTACATTCAATGTTTCTAATACAAAAATTTGTTCAATGTGATATTTTATTCCACATGTTCAGCCTATAAATTTTGGTTCTTAATTAAGCGAAACTTTTTACTGCGAATCTCTCCTTAAGTCATATTATGGGAGAACAGGGAGGATAAAAGCAAATGATTAGAACCAAAAGTATTTTTTAATTTCAACAGTCAAAGTTCCAAAAGGCTGAGAGCTAATAACAAATTTATCATAGGAACTGATGCGTAGAAAGTATTTGTTCTATATGTCCAATGTAATCGCATATTCTAAAGATATATAACAGTAAACTGTAACTTATCATAATCATGATCATAATCATAATAGCAATAAAGCTTGGTCTTAAATTAGAATTTCTAAAGACGAATAAGAACCATAATAGTTTCAATACATCAAGACAAACAATTAACTAGGGGAAGTTCCCATGGCAGGTTTCACATTCACCAGACCGTGATCGAGAAGAAACACATGATCGAAAAGAAACCTGCTTGTCTGTATTCTTTTGCATATACGTATGCAAAAGGAATATTTTTTATTTTTTTTTGTATTTTCTTTTTTATTATCCAGAGAATGTTCTATTAATATCTTTTTAATAAAATGTTGGGGAGGTTATACTTCACAATTTTATCTCAAAAAAAAAAAAAAAAAAAAAACAATTAACAAGGGGAAAAAATGGACGAAGGGTTGAAGAATGAAGAAATAGTGCTACACTACATTTGACATGCAAAACAATGACGACAATGTTGCATGAGTCTTATAATTTCATTAATATGTATACTACATCTAACATACAACAACTAAGCCTTTTATCCCAAGTATTTGGGGTAGGCTATATGAACCAAAAAAAGAATCACGCTGGATCTGACATGCAAGAAAAAATAATAAAGAAATAGGGCCTCCAGAAATTAGATAGGCCTTCACAAGGTGACACATCATCCCCATATCTCGCAGCTCCGCTAGCAGCATATGACCCCCACAGGTGGGAAGTGAGGTCATGAGGACTAGAGGACAGCATTCAGTATGTATGTCTGCAACAAAGTCGATACAGAGTGTTTTTGCAAAGCCTCCCTTCCACAGTTTGTTGTCTTTTATTGTTTTTTGTTATTTTAAGTAGATTTTTGTTTGTTCTTTTCCATAATTCCTCGTATATGAACTACTGGTGTTGTACTTTGTTCTATTATGACTTATTAATAAAATATGGCGGGCAGTAACTCACTGTTGTCTTAAAAAAAAAAAAATCATTATTATGTTTTCAATGTCGAGGCACCTAAAATGCTACTCCACAATTGCTGATAACAACTGGATAACCAACGAAATGAAATGATTTCACAACTTCCGTTTAGATATCACATGTCACAATTAGGGATGGTAATGAACACGTCAATAGGTCAATTTTTGACCTGCCTTATACAAATTTTTGAATTAAAAAAATAAAAATTTTAATTTTCTAATTCAAAATTTTGTATAGCATGGGCTAAAAATTGGCCCGTGAATGCGTTCATTGTCATCTCTAGTCACAATTAATTCTTTTAGACTTTCTGCATGACAAAGTTAAATCATATAGTAAGAATCTGAAGAACATATTAAAGTTGAAGTTAGTACAGTTATGTACCAAAAGAATATTATCAACTCAAGTAGCTTCTTATAGGTATTTTCTTCTCCCCATAAGAATCACAAACAGTTTCATAGATTTACAATAGTATCCATAGACCTATTCTTAGAAAGTCTTATGGACAATCTCGCTGGACCACTCACAATAAGAATCTCAATTGTTACTTTTCTTTTTGTACATAAATATATTTATTGTGAATATAAACATAGGATGCACACAATGAAATGGTTTCAAAACTTTCATCCATTCCATTGTATGTGACCTATGTTAATATCTACAATCCATAAAACTCTTAGCAGAAAATACAAAAGAGTACTTTCAATAATAAAAGAGAGAGAGAGAGATTAAAAAAAAAAAAAAAGTTTGTATTTCATTTCTTTTGCACCTGTTCTTTATGCTCAGAGTGCATCCAAATGAAAGGGAAAAAAATGTAGAAGACCAAAAAACAGAAACCTGAGAAATTTAAATTAATAATTTATCATATATATTAAATGAAATCATCATCTTTTTTAAAGCAAATAATCTTTTGGCCATGGTTCTCTCAGCTTGAGGAAATACATCACGAAGAAGAAATTAATGAACCAGATATGCACATAAGCTATCCGTTGATCGATCACCTTGCAATTGCTTATCAAAGATGGTGACATGGCTTGGCCATGGCCAGCATAAGCCCATACAAGAAAGAGAGGAAAAGGAGAGCAGACATTCTCATGCAACTCATCTTCTACCAATTAATTTGAACTACTAGTCGTAGAGGACAGGATTAGAGAATTGGATTAGTTGGTAATTTTCAGTAATTAGTCTATGATGTTGATTTTGATTGGTCAATGTTTCATTACAGTTGGCATGACATTTTTTCATTCATTTTGCATGTGATCCAATTTTATGTGTTTTTCAATGATCTTTTAGTTTTAAGGATGGACCTAGCTAACTAAAACTTAATATAATAATCTCCAAATTAGTTAGGATTCTTGGGAAAGAGTTTGCCCTTGACCAAGGGATAAAGAGCATTAACCATTCCTTTAATGTGGCTAAAAAAAATTATTTTTCTTTGAAGTAGTGCAAATTGTTCAAGGATCATTAAATTTTCTCTATTTTCTGCCTAGCTTGCTCATTTTTAGTTTGCAGCCTTGTACCTACCACTATGAGTGAAATAAATGTGTGCATATTTTAGCTTGGTTCATTCCTCTTCAGACCTCCATTAGAAGCCAGTTCTTGATGGAATATTTTCTACTGCATATTTGTATGTATTTCTATTTTATTTGTTTCTAAATAATCTTTTAAGTTTTAAGGAATGAGCATGGACCTAGCTAGCTGACATTTGATCCAACATATCTCTAAATAATGTAGAATGCTTGAGAAAGACTTAGCCCTCGACCAAGGTATCAAGGGCATAAACCATTCCTTTAATGCGGGTAAAAAGACAATATTTTTCTCTTTAATAGTGCTTAGTATTCAAGGTTCAATAAATTTTTTTTCTATTTTCTGACTAGCTATCTCATTTTTAGCTTGCAACCTTGTACCTACCACTATGAGTGAATAAACGTGTGCAAAACCACCGAGTTTGAATTTTTTCCTCTCGTATTTTCATGCACATTTCTCCTGGAACATTTCATTTCTGACTTCAAATAGAGGCCACATAGTGATTGGACCAGTTCATGGTGTTGCAACCAAATGTCAAATTCAATAAAAGAGTGTCACAGGATGAATGCATAGTTCGTTGCTTTCGTCACATTACTTTCACCTTAGCCTAGGAGCATTCCTCTTTACTAATGGTAACTGAAATAAAATAGTTTCTCAATATTAATTTAAAGGACTTCTTATGAAGACTTCCTACCTGTCGAAGTGGAAATGGTTCACATGGTATGAATCCGAAGAATGGATGGAAGTTTAATTAAGTACATTTACGCACAAAGGACTAGGAACAACTCACGTAACTATTTATAGGGAGTTACTTCTCCCTACAAGAACCACAAACAACGTACCTCATCAGCTGATCTTTCAATAATTTTTTGATCATTGAGAGAACAATACGTCAGCCATCCCTTGATATATCGCCAGCCAGTTGCATTAACCCTGCCAAGAAGAAAGTCACATTTATCAGAGCAAGCAGTCTGAGATGACCAATGTTTTAAAAATCAGTCAAAGATTTAGATATTACAAGTTTTTCAATTCGCGAAAGATACTTTTAAAATGTTTCAAAGTGTGTGTGCAAAAGTTTCAGAGACCTTAAGATGGTTTTCAGTCACAAAATACTTGGAGATGGGAGGATTACTGTGTCTACACCTTAGAAAAAGTAAGAGCTCTTTTTTGGCTCATTATTATATTCTAAGGGAACTTCCATTTTAGTTTCCTGCATATGAATTATTAACATCAAAGACTAAACTTCCCTGCTCAATCTTCTCCTACAGTCGGATTTAGAAGTCGCTGTCAAAAATTGGTTGCAGAATCTGAACTGATCCCTCCATCCTCAAGCAAAAGGAGACCCGAAACAAATATATAAATTTTAATAGTAATTAAAAAGTCAGCTGATAGTTAGAGACCATTTCCTTTCTGACTAAGAGCTCAATCAACAGACTGCTACACGCTTGACGTTATACCAATTGCATATAAATATGTAACACACTACTACAGATTTCTCATCTCATTCCAACTTTCATCTCTCTCCTACCTCCTATCCGAAAAATCTTATCTTCAACACAATTTCTTTTGTTGTCCTGCCTAATTGATCTTGCAATATTTATTCGGTGTTTAATACAACTGCAAGGGGGAAAAAAAGAATGAGGTCCATCAAGATGTATGCTTTGCTCTTTGTTACTTTCTTCTTATCCGGGCTGATGCAGCTGGCTCATGGGCAAGCAGCTGCAACTTCTCGGACTATTGATGGCACGGCAATCGATCAAGGGATAGCATATATTCTTATGCTTGTGGCCCTCCTTGTTACTTATTTCGTTCATTGATGTTTGTTACTGATAATAGGCTTTCGGAGTGCGTCAGATATTAGTATGTTCATGCTGCAAAAGAAAATTATGAAGGATTGTGTAGTATCTTGTAAAATATGAGGCAGCTCTCAGTCATTTGTACATTCAATGTTTCTACTCCAAAAATTTGTTCAGTGTGATATTTTATTCCTCATGTTCAGCCTATACATTTTGGTTCTATATTAACTGAAACTTCCCTGTGAATCAAATCAAGCATTACAAGCTTATGAAATCGAAGCCTAGATTTTATTTACTGATTTCACCTGAAGTTAGTCATATTATGGGAGAATAGGGAGGATAAAAGCAATTGATTAGACCCACAAGTTTTTTTTTAATTTCAACAGTCAAAGTTCCAAAAGGCTGAGAGCTAATAACAAATTTATCATAGGAAGTGATGCGCAGAAAGTATTTGTTCTATATGCCGCTGTAATTGCATATTAAGTATTTGTTCTATATGCTGCTGTAAGTGCATATTCTATAGGAACTCAGTGTTACTAATCAATGAGGTTGTTGTGTTTGACAACCCGTCTCTGTGTTCTAGAGTATGACACCCGCATACGTGCCCATGGGTCATACCTTCCCATTTTCACGAATAATGAAAGGTGAATCAAGTACACAAACAGTGTACCTGACTTGATAAAGTTGGAGATGAGAAAGAATTATTTAACATGGTAGGCTGCACGAGCTATCCCTAGATTTATTGTCAACCAGTTGCATTAGCCTGCCAAAATGGAAGTCATGTAACACAGAGCAAGCATTCTGAGATA
This sequence comes from Dracaena cambodiana, assembly GCA_036321105.1. Lineage (NCBI taxonomy): Eukaryota > Viridiplantae > Streptophyta > Magnoliopsida > Asparagales > Asparagaceae > Dracaena > Dracaena cambodiana. Next base: position 6,694,003 of record JAYEPQ010000017.1, read on the forward strand.
TCTCGTCTATTGAAAAATAAGATCTAGAAGCCACACAAGTTTTGCAGTTCAGAAAAGATTTTCAGATAGTGCAACTACTGTGTGCAACGGCTCTAAAAGACATGCACAAAAGATTGGATGCTGAAATAAGAGTTCCAGTTTTTGGAGAGTAACAAATTTGTAATTTCATGTCTTTCCCTTACAGAATGACAAAAGATTGGAAGATGGCCGTGCATTGCTCCTTGAGAAGACGAGATGTTTTACGACTAATTGTCAATAATCTAAGGAAAATTAACATTTAGTTTCAGCTGAGACTTGCCTATCCTTTTCTACGAATTATTAACATCTAAGACTAAACTTCCATATCTCATACCTATGCTTCTCCTTCCACCATCACAGATTTGAAATTTTCAGTCAAAAGATGGTTGCAGATCTGAACCAATCTCTCTACATAAGCAAAATAAGACCCAAAATAGATACAAATTACAAACACATGTAATAGATAAAAAATCAGCTGCCATTTGGAGACCATTTCTATTTTGACTAAGAGCTCAGTCAATAGACTTCTTCAGTACTCATAGCAAATTGACCCTGTAGCAACTGCATATGTGTAACACTCCTTCAGGATTCTCATTATCTCATTCTAGCTTCTCTCTCGTTCTCCTAACTCCATTCAGAAATCTCCTCTTCAGTTATTCAATCCAGTTCCTTTTGTTGGCCTACCTAATTCTTCCTTCAACGTCAAATCCAGTTTTCAATACGACGACAGGAAAAAAAATGAAATCTACCAAGGTGCACGCCCTGCTCTTTGTTACGTTCTTCTTGACAGGGCTGATGCAGCTGGCTCATGGGCAAACAACTGCAACTTCAAGGACTATTGATGGCAAGGCAATCGATCAAGGGACAGCATATATTCTTATGCTTGTGGCCCTTCTTGTTACTTATTTTGTTCATTGATAGTTGTTACTGATAATAGGCTTTCAGAGAGGGTCAGATATTAGTATGTTCTTGCTGGGAAAGAAAACTATGAAGGACTGTGCAATATCTTGTAAATTTGAGACAGCTCTCAGTCATTTGTACAATCAATGTTTCTAATACAAAAAATTGTTCAGTGTGATATTTTATTCCACATGTTCAGCCTATAACTTTTGGTTCTTAATTAACCGAAACTTTCCTAGTGAATCAAATCAAGCGTTACAAGGTTACGAAAGCCAAGCCTATATTGCATTTACTGCGAATTTCTCCTTTAGTTGGACATATTATGGGAGAACATGGAGTATAAAAGCAATTATTTAGAACCACAAGTAATTTTTAATTTCAACAGTCAAAGTTCAAAAAGGCTGAGAGCTAATAACAAATTTATCATTGGAACTGATGCACAAAGTATTTGTTCGATATGCCCAATGTAATTGCACATTCTAAAGATAGATAACAGTAAATTGTAACTTATCATAATCATAATCTTAATAGTAATAAAGCTTGGCCTGAAATTAGAATTTCTAAAGATGAATAAGAACAACAATAGTTTCAAAACATCCAGACAAACAATTAACTATGGGGAAAAAAGGACAAACGGGTGAAGAATGAAAAAATAGTGTTACATTACATATGACATGCAAAACAATAACAAAATAATGTTGTCTAATTCTTATAATTGTAGACACTAAAAAATGGAACAATCAGCTAAAACAAGAGCGCCAGACGTCTGCGCCTAGGAGAGCACACCAAAGAATACACCTAAGGGGGCACACGTCGAGAAGTACGCGCCTAGGCACCAAGGAGCAAGCGCCTTCCAAACGAGCGTATCTCACATCCAGAAGCGAGCGCATTCCCGGTACGCGCACACCTCCTAGGCACGCGCAACCCAAAAGCGCACCTAAGAACACGTACCGAGGAGCACGCCCCTTGGCGCTACGGAGTATGCACTGAGAAGCGCACGCACTCCAGACGGGTGCATCCCATGCCCAACAGCGCACGCATCTCCAACAAGCGCGTCCCTCTCAAGCATATGCAATCCAAAAGCACACCTAGGAGCGCGTGCCGAAGAGTGCACACCTGAACGACGCGGAGCGTGCATCGAGTGCGCACCTCCCAAACGAGCACATCCCGTGCCCAGTAGCGTGCGCCAAGGGCAACGCGCCCACGGCAGCACACACCTGGATATGCGCGGACACCTAGGGGAGCGCACCCAGGTGCGCGCGCTCCCAGGACTGTGCGCACCCGGGGCAATACGTGCGCCCTGGAGCAGGCGCCAAGGCGTGCGCCCTGGTGCCTCGCTTTGTGTGCATCTTCGCTCCAAAGCCCCGCTTCGCTTGCGAAGTTTGTTGTAACGATCCGGATGATCTGTTGCAACTTTTCACGATTCGATATACGATTACGAAGAGATTTGAGAGAACAGTTATATTCCAAGAGGCTATAAAAAGCTATCTTCCTCAACAGAGAAAGAGCCGCATACAGACGGAGAAATCCAAAGATCTAAAAGAGAATAGAGAAGCGCTTCAGAGTTCCTTTTCTCCTTCAGCCTGAGCTTGGTGCTGCAGAATCAGTCGATATTCGGATCGTCAATAGAAGACAGCAATGACCTTCCACCGCTGTCCAAGATCCCATAAAACAAAAGGAAAACAGAGTTATTTTTTTTCCAATGTTTAAAATAGTAATAAATATTCAAGAATCCTGTAAATTCTAGAAAAAATTAGAGACAAGTTATAGTCCTAAAAAATCAACACTTTGGACAGTTATCTCAATCCTAAAAGATTTGCATACCAACAAAGAACGCTAACTTACATTTGACATATCAGAAACATTAGGAAAATTCTAAATGGGCACACAACTTGAATTAGTGAACATCACATCCTAAGTTGTAAATAATTACATAAATTACCCTTCACCTTACTTTCTTCTTCCCCGACACAATTACTCTTTCTCTCTTCAAGCACACACCTAAAACCATAAATTCTCAAATTTTTGTGGTTCTAGACATTAAACCACAAACTCAATTCCCCTTAATTTTGAATCTATTCATTAAAATATTTTTCTTTGTACATTAATTTAAATAATTTATTAATAAAAGGTGATAAAAACATGAAAAGTACTATTGGGAAAAAAATTCAACTTCTAACCAACCCTAAAGTATAGCCTGATTTCCTTCAAATACTTAAAAAATCATAAGGAAAATTCTATCAATCAAGTGAAAGAGATTTTAGGATTAGCAAAATTACATTAAAACTCTCGTCTAAAGTAATCAAGGTTTGCAAGGGGAGAATGAGGAAGTATAGAGGAGTTTGAGAGGGATAATATTAGAAGAATGGGGTGCTCCCAAAGAAAACCCTCTCTTTTAAAAAGAGGGGGTATGCTTACCGAGCAAATGGTGCTCATTAAGTCAGGTAGTATGCTCGTCTAGAATTTCCCGAAACATTATTAGTCCATCAAAAAGACATAAAACTTTAAGGAAGAAGATATGCTATCTATGTAAAAAGTTATTCAAAGCATGAAGAGTTGTTAATAAGTTGCATACTCATAAGTTTTTATTCGGAGGGAGCATTAAAAAAGAATGAGTAGTATTTATCTCTAAATCGACACTCATGGGTCTCCACTTTCACTCTAAATAAAAATTTATTAAAGTGTGCGTCCATTTAGATAATAATTTATGCATAAACTTAAGAAGTATTTATCTTGATAAGAAGTAATCAAAGAAATGATCTAATTTGTGAGAATAAACTATTTAAAAAAGATTAAAAATATTAGAAAATAGTGCTAGTCATTTATTTGGAAATATTATAGCTTTTAATAATAATGATAATTTTGTCATTTTTAGAATTAAAAGGCATCAACAAGTAATTAAATTTTTTGCAGTTTCCATGTTAATGGAGGAAAAACTAGATTTATGAATGACTAGTTATATATTGGTGGTAGGCCACTATTTAGAAAATCCATTTATTATTTAGTTTCCTATCAACTTCAAATACTTAATATTAGCAAAATATTTATTTTACCTTGTGTATATTTTTTTTTTCCTATCTTCCTTTACTAAAAAGACTACTCAAGGCTCGGATGCGTAACTCGAACTGCACATACCAAAATAATCTAGTGATGATTATCAGATTTCGGCAGAGACGCCTAATTGCACATGCCTTAGATGAAGGAGTTCAAGTGCTCATATGCGTAACTTTGAACTGTTCATGCCAAAATGATCAAATCAGGATCATTAACTTAGACAGAGACACCTAATTGCACATGCCTTAATTTAATAAAGAAGTTCAAGTGCTCATCTGCGTAACTTGAACAAGTGGATGGTTATACTTCTAGGGATTATGAACTGGATGTGACAGTTACTCTGTCATCATTCTGGTTTATTTAGGCATAGTATTTCTTCAAAAATTTATCGTTGATCAGCATCATCATCCTATCACCATTTTGGTTCTTTAAGCGATAGGCTCCACTAGAATATACCGTCTCCACAATAAACGGTTCTTCCCACTTGGGTTCAAATTTACCCTTAGTCTTGTGGGTTAGAATCATTAGCCTTTTAATAGCCAAAACCAAGTCTCCTTATTTAAAGGTCCTTGGTTTAACGTTTTTATTGAACGTTCACGAGATTCGGGCTTGATACAACTCAATGTGTTGTTGAGTCCGGAGACGTTTTTCATTCAACGCTTCTAATTCTCGCAGTCTTTGTTGATGGCATTCTTCTGTCGTCATCTTTGTGGCTAAGACCACTCTTAATGATGGTATCTGGATTTCAAGAGGCAGGACAGCCTCGCTTCCATTGACTAAGGAGAACGGGGTAGCTTTTGTTGGAGTGCGAACGGTGGTGCGATAAGCCCACAAACACTCTCCTAACTTTTCATCCCAGACTCGTTTGTTGGAGGAGACAAATTTTCGAAGGAGTTTAATGATCGTCTTATTGAAAGCTTCGGCCAATCCATTTGCCGCGGGATTGTATGGTGTTGAAGCAATGTTCTTGATTCTGAACTTATCGCAGAATCTTGAGAACCCCTGACTGATTAATTGTGGTCCATTATCATGAATGATACTTCGGGAGATGCCAAAATGGTAAATGACATGATGCTTAATGAACTTAATCACATCTGTAGTTTTCACCTCTCTCATGGGCACGGCTTCGGCCCATCTTGAAAAATAATCGGTTATTGCAAGAACAAAACCGATGTCCTCTGGATGACGGGGGAGTTATTGGCCCCACAATATCCATACCCCATGCTTCAAATGGCCAACTAGCAACAGTATTGTGAAAGTATTCTGGGGGTTGATGGATAAAGTTAGCAAGTACCTAACATGCATGGCACCGTTTAGCGTATGTCATTGCCTCCGTAATCATTTTCGGCCAGTAGTATCCTAGCCTTCTTATGCGGTCTCCGAGTTTTGTACCGGGTTGATGAGCTCCACACACCCCATCACGTGTCTCTCTCAGCACTTCATCAGCTTCCGCTTTTGATATACAGCGTAGTAGAAAACCATCACTTGATTTTCTGTATAAAGTATGAAGTGTATGATCATAGTAAAATCTTGGGGCCTTCCTCTTTATCGAGGCGACTTCCTTTGGATCTTCGGGCAGCATTCCATATAAGGCATAATTTATAAATGGAAATCGCCAATCATGGGGTTTCAGAGTTAAGCCTGTCTGGCACACTTCTTTGGTTTGGAATACCGTGTCGGGATGGAGGAGTTCTCTGCTACCAATAGTGATGCTTTTAGCTTCACCCGGCGGGATTGCTAATGTTGCAGCTAGTGTGGAAAGAGCATCTGCATAGACGTTCTCATCCGAGATATATGATAGATATAAAACTGTTCAAAATATCCTGCTAGCTCGATGGCTAGCTGATGATAAGGGATGAGGGCTTCATGTCTGACTTCATATTTGTTGGCAGTGAAAACTTCTAAGTTAAAAGGATTTTCCACAACAGAACGCAGAGCTAATTCAATAGCCCCGCGTTTGGTTACATTAACCCTGCGTTTGAATAAAACGCGGAGATGTTTAATAGCTCCGCGTTGATTCCGTGTATTAGCCTCGCGTTTGAGTAAAACGCGGAGATGATCAATAGCTCCGCGTTAGCTCCGCGTTTTGGTTATTTAGCGTCGCGTTTTGATGCGATTAAAGCTCCGCGTAAGCAGATAATCAGAATCTCAAATTGATTGAGATAATGATTCTGGGCCTATCCAAATACCCGAATCAAGTCTAATCAGAATTCCATCAAAACTAAGATATTTGATTGGAATCCTTGATGAATGCGAGTTCTATTTAGATAGAAACTCTTGCATTAACCTGGGGCTATAAATATCTTCCTGGTGAAACCCTAAGGGTCTTCTTCTTCTTTTTGGCATCGGAAGTCTCCTATCGATCCTTTGGCAATTCAAGTACGCGAGAGAGCCTTGAAGCCTTTGCTGATCATCTTCTGAAATCTTGGAGAATTCAAGTTACGCACAGAGCCTTGAGTTCGTGAAGATCAGAGAAAACCACCATCTTCTTTCTGGAATTCTTGAGAAGTTCGAGTTACGCGAGAGAGCCTTGAACAAATCAAAACCAGAGAAGATCGTCTATATTCGGCCGATATCTTTAAAAGAGAAGATTTTAACGTACCGATCGTCCAAAGGAACTACTATAGATCCCATCGCCACAGATCCCGCGAAACTATTGTAAAAGAGAGAGATTGAAGTATAAAATCCTCTCGTTTGATCTTTTTATATCTTGTTCACTTCTATTGTAATCTAAGATGTGTTCAATGGAAGGAAGCGATGGAACTTTTGCGACGAACAAACTGGCGACCACAGTGGGAGCCATCTCTTTCACTAATGAAGAGATTGTGGCGCAATCGGACGTTGACTTGATCGGTTCCGAAGTAGATACGCTAGTCGTTGAAATCGACCAGCAGAAGTACGAGGAGTTCCTCTCCTCCGGATCAGGTGACTTGGATGAGACACGGCACTATCGTCGCATGTACTCCAATACCCGAGTGACGGGTAGAAAGGTATCCACCGAGAGACGGGGATCCTTGGAGACTGCGGCTATAGAGCCGGAGTTCACACAAGAAATCCTAGCCGAGGAAGAGCTTCCGATTGCCGAAGAAGACGTGGGAACTGGACTGACCAGGACCCAACTCCGGAACAGGAACCAGAGAGCGAGGTGTAGAGCCCTCAAAGCCCGCCTTGGACGCGGAGCTAACTCTAGAGGACGCGAGGCTATGGTCCCTAGCAAATTGGCTCGCGCTACCCGCGAGACCAATCTCTACCGCATTAAACGCGAAGATACAACTTGCCTTAAAAGCAAGGAAAAGCCAACGTGTGATTTTCCACGCGAGGCTGGTAATACTGGCGAGTTACGCAAAATTCCTGACACTCGCGAGTTACGCGAGTATAAAGATTATTCAAAGCCAGCGTGTGATTCTCCACGCGAGGCTATTACTGTGCCTAGCGAGAGACGCGAAGCCAGTAAGGGTTGCGCTAGTCGCAGAATACCCAACACTCGCGAGTTACGCGAGTATAAAAATTATTCAAAGCCAGCGTGCGATTCTCCACGCGAGGCTATTACTGTGCCTAGCGAGAGACGCGAAGCCAGTAAGGGTTGTGCTAGTCGCAGAATACCCAACACTCGCGAGTTACGCGAGTATAAAAATTTTTCAAAGCCAGCGTGTGATTCTCTATGCGAGGCTATTACTGTGCCTAGCGAAAGACGCGAAGCCAGTGATATTTGCAATAAACGCAAGACTTCTGACACCCACAAGGAACGTGAGGATGATTGGCAGATAGTTGTCAGTCGTAAAAACCGCGCTAAGTGCGAAGCTATGATCTGCGTTAATCGCAAAGATAAGCCAGCGTGCAAGAACTTCCCTTCACGCGGGGCTATTATTCCAGAAGCTAAACTTCCAAGGACACACCAAGCCAGCGAGAAACGCGAGACTAGTGTGGATAAGTGCGGAGCTATTCTTCAGGCCCGCAATGTGAAACGCGAGGCTATTCCTAAGCCACGCGAGGATCGGTCCGACCCCAGAGTCAGGGTTGATCAATCAAAGAAGCTTCAGTGGATTCCTAAACACTCTCAAGAGTTGAATGGACCTCTTGATTCCATGGCTAGAGGCACTGACCTCAGGGAGCATCTCTCTAAGAAGAGAGACATAGACCAACTTCAAGTTGAACATAGTTGCCATTGCCAGCAACTTGTGACAGCGGTATCAGCCGTGATGGATAACTGTGGCTGCAGCAAGAACATGATATCTGTGTTCGACCGATTAAACGAGTCAAACCAGAATCCTGCTAAGAAGACAAGAACCACTCCCCTGAAACAAGGGAGAGCTGTAACTTCCAACATGGTAGGAAAAGGGAAGAAAATTATAGAGACGGATGATGATTCAGAATCGAGCGATGATGAACCTCATCGTATTACTCGACTAAGATCAGGAGCCGTCTCGCCCCGAAATTATAAGAAACTCGCAGGGGGTTCTTACGACGAGAACAGCGATAATTCCGCTATAGCCTCGCCCCCATCCTCTATATCGTCTCAGCTACAGAAGTCAGTATCGCACATGGCAGATAAATCTGATGATATCAATCAGAGATTTGAGGCTCAAGAAAGAATGATTCGAGAGCAACAGAAAACGATTGAAGACCTTAAGATGCTACTTTTAAAAGTTGTTGAAGATAATGCTAAACAGGGCAAGAAGACTCCAAATGAAGAAGAACAGGAGGAGAAAGCCCACTCGATGCATGAGGAAGAAGATAGATTTTTTTTCCATGATCCGCATGAAGAAAAGCTTGAAAAGTTACAGAATCAACTCGAAGCCTTGATGCATAAAAAAGAGTTGAAGGAGTCACTCTCTAGACCATATCCAGCAGAATGGGATGTGGTATCCTATCATCCAAAATATAAGCCGCTCAAGTTGGAGCCCTATGACGGGAAGGGATCGCCCAGTCAGTACATCTATTATTTCTTGTCACAAGCAGGACATCTATTGGGTAATGACCCAATTATGACAAAAGTATTCGCGAGTACTTTACGAGGGCCTGCCTTTACTTGGTTCATGCAGTTGCCCCCAGGATCTATTAATGCCTGGTTTGATGTAGAGAAGTTATTTCTCTCACGTTTCTTTGAGGATGACACTGAGATTACGGTTTATTCCCTCCTTACAACTAGACAAGGAGAACAAGAAACGGTTAAAGATTTCATAGAAAGGTTCCGGGAGAAGTCCGTACATTGCAAACACGGAATGATCCAGGAAACTTTAGTTGAGACCTGTCGACACAATCTTAAGACCAATGTGCTCCTCAAAATGGGGGCCGTAGAGTCTAAGACGTGGAGGGACCTGCTCAAACAAGGAGAGCAAGCTGAAGACTTGATTCGCCGAGTTGAAGAGTCCCGCGGGTCAAGAAGTGCTGGGGGTAGTAAATCATATACCCAAAACAACAGCAACAAGAATAAAAGGAAAGCAGTAATGTCATCAGAAACTGCTCCTCAGAAAACCAGTCCTCCGCCAGAGCCAAAATCTCAAGGTCAGCGAGGGTCAAGGCAAATTAGACCGCAGCAAGAAAGGAATTACACATTCAGAGCTGAACAGACACCAGTCCTCTTTCACCTGCTCCAAAAGAAGGGAATGCTAAAACTTCCGGAGAATAAGAAGCCAGAAGACGTTGGTAAGACAAAAGATCCCAACTACTGTCTCTATCACCGGAATGTTGGACACCCCACCCGGGATTGTTTTCCCCTTAAGAACAGGATCCAAACACTAATAGAAGCTGGGGTTCTGACGCTTAAGGAAGAGCAGAAGAAGGTCACTGTCAATATGGCAACCATAGTGGTTGGAACCCACGAGTTCCCTGCAGGAGTGACCCCAATCCCAAAGGGTGAGGCAGTTACAAAGAATCTTGATCCGCACAACAAAGCCCAAGAGGGACTTGTCCCCGTAACAACCCAAAAGGGGGAAGTTATGTGGGTTCACCCCGACTTGTTGGAAGATGAACAATGGACTACTTCAAAAGGTCTAGAGAAGAAGCGGACTGTCAATACCATTTCTGCAGATATAAAGAAAGAATATATAGCTTCGGGGGCCTTCACAGATTCTGAAGAAGAACCCGAAACTATGGCCACCCATCAAGATGGGGCAGGCCCTTCCGGTACTCGATCTGGAAAGACATATCTTAAGGACTACACTAGAGTGGATCCAAAAGATATCTATGCAGAACTCGCAAAGCCTGCGAAGCAGAAAGGACTTCGTTTCCAGAAGAATCCTACCAGAGATGAAGGAGCCAAAGAAACTCCCTTCGAATTTGACATAATTGCGCAGTTGGCTAATATCCCAGCGCGAATGACGCTTTACGAATTGTTGAGATTATCAAAATCAATACGTGAAGCTCTAAGAGAGGCCTTGGCAGACTCTGAGTCGTTCCTAGCTCAGATTGTCGAGCCGGCCATCGAAGAGCCGGACTCTTGCCCCCACTGTCATTAAGTGAGGAGGCAAGTCTCACAAATCATCTTCTCTCCAGAAGACATGCAGGTGAGGAATATAAAGCATAATAGGCCTTTATATTTCACTGGATATGTCGGGTCCACAAAAGTGGACCGAATTCAGATTGATCCGGGTTCTACACTCAGCGTCGTGCCCAGTAGATTGATGCAGCTGTTGGGGATTTCCCTTCATCGCTTGACACCTACACACACTACCATCTATGGATTCAACGCTAATAATAGCCATCCTCTTGGTAAGATCCGATTGCGGTGTCAAATTGGAGACTTGAAAACGGAGGTTACATGCTACGTAATTGATGCTGATACCTCCTACAATATTTTATTGGGGCGACCTTGGATCCACTCTCATATGATAGTTCCGTCGACTCTTCACCAGTGCATGAAATATTGCGATGAGGAAGGAGAGGTCCGGACACTAATTGCTGACAAGCAACCATTCAAAGGGTTGGAAAATTACTTCACAGATGCTGCACTCTACAAGCCAGCACATGAAGCCTCCAATGACAATCTTAGCAAGTCTCCAAAGCCCGACGACAGTGGCAATGAAGCCAACACTGAGTACGAGCTCCTTGGAGAAGATGATGGGGGTGATTACGAAATCAACCCTCACCTAGATCTTAGCTTAGGCCTTGATAATATAGTGGATGTAATAGAAAGTGAATGGGTTATTAATGAAAATGTAAAGTTAGTCTACGAGAATGCTGTAGCTACTGAGTCTGAGCCCTCTTGTACCTCCACCAAAGCGGATGGCCTGACCGAACTTGAAGTTCTGGCGGCATACCATTTGCCCCTCAGGTCTTCCCTCCTCTCTCAATTAAAAATAACCGAGGATCAAGGGCACTTCTTTGAAGTGCCTCCCCGACAGAAGTTCCAAAGGCCAATCATGTTCGGCAAAGTGGCCACGTCGCCTCGACAGAGACAAAGTAGTGAAAGTAATGAACAAACATCATCTCAATTTCACTTATATGAGCAAAGGTCCCGACAAATGATGGAGAAAATGGGATATAATTTTACCCAGAAGCCGGGATTAAGCTTTGGAAAAGGGCGGCGGAATCTCATACCCTCGTTTAGACCAAGAGGAAAGAGCCCTGATTATTATCAGAAGACCCGCAGGGGGTTGGGTTATGTATCTACTCCACCTTCGTCACCATTAAAAGCTGAAGAGAGTTCTTCGGTCAAAGAAGAAACATCTTCACCAGATCATGATTCAGATATAAGCACCGGCGCTTGGTTTCAATCTTTGACAATTGATGTGTTATATTCACTGCAAGCGCACAGTGTCGTTGTAGCGCTGTACAGGTCGTCTCACAGGGATCTAAAGTGTTTATGCGTTCTTACTTTCTCTATAGTTCACCGGACTAACCAAAGGTTCTAGGTTGATATCGAATTTATCTAAATAGCCTAGGATTTAGAATCCACTAATTTCCTACCATGTTCTTACTTCTAATATTTTCTTCTATCATAAAAATTCGATCTTTTTAGTTTAATTTTTACTTAAAGTGCCCTAAGCATGAGCTATCAAGTGTTGTGCAAGTATAGCTCATCAAAGGATCCTACTTCTTATAAAAATAAACTAAATATTGTAGATAATTCAAATAAAATAGTAAAACCAGCAACCCCAATCCCTAACTAAGCATAGATTATCAAGAATCCTAATTCAAGTATAACCTATCAAAGTTCTAAACTTCGGGTCCTCGTATTTTAATGTTTCATTTGAAAAATCATGGCTTTTATTAATTTTATTTAAGAAGAAAAATATTAGAAAATAATTACATGGTGGATCTTAGTTATATCTACATCCTAGGGCTGATCTAATTAGCTACTCATGATTTTTGCTAAGAAAGATCAAATTTTAATTCATACAATGATAAACCCTAATCTAGAAAGCAGTAAACCCTAATCTAGAAAGCAGTAAAATTTATGCAGAACGAAAATAAGAATATCAAGAGCAATAGGTTACCTCTGATCACGGTGTTGTGCCGTCAACCTTCAGTAAAAATCCCAAATTTATTGAACAGAAAAATCGCGTACAAAAATAATTCCAGCGTTCAGAATCCAGAATCCCGTCAAAATACAAGGGTTGACTCTTAAATAGGTCTCGGAAACCAAACCCTATTTATAACCAGTTTAAAAAAACTACAAAATTACATTTAAGCCCACGACGAAAATTCCTCTGCGAAAGATACAGTGTTACCGCTATTTAGCGGTAAAAACCGCTATTTAGCGACTAAATATTGAGCAATTGTACTGAAATTTCTTCTGCAGAAGTATCTTCTCTTGTACTCTTCAATTTATTAACTGTATTTGACTTATAATTCCTGCAGTACTTTGATGTTGTAGTCTTGCCCGATTTAGAAATTTTTCGGCGTTTGATTTCCTAGTCCAACTCTTGTTTCATGTCTCCTCCTTGTATAATTCGGATTACCTGCAAAAGATACTGAAAATACCCGAGTAGCATTTATTTATACACAAAAATAGATAAAGTATGAGAGGAAAAATACAATATATGATATTCATCACACCCCCACACCTATCTTTTGCTAGTCCTCGAGCAAAACCTAAATCTAAAAAGAAAAATAAAAATCCTAACTCACTTTCGCAGGAGTCGCGATTGCACTTAGCACGTGCAACAAGCCTTTAAACCCCTAGGTTACCCTAGTGGACGAGTTGTGTCTCGTGAGGGTTTGCAGTGAATATACCCACAAAATTCAAGAAGAAAATAGATTAAGGAATAAAGAAGAGAAAAATAAGGATAACCGCAAATCAAGAAAAATAAAATTTTGTACAAAAGAAAGAATTTTTTTTTTAATAATATTTTCATCAATTGGTCTCACTAATATACAAACTCAAGAACGCATTTAGATTATCAATTTTCAAATTGAGCGTCATATCAGATACACTTATCATTTTAATCAAAAATTTAAATCCTATCTTTCAATACTCACTAACATATAATCCATTGGCTCCTATACATCTACGTACACGTGTGATAGTCTACTTCGGTTTTGGACTCGAACTCTAACTCATGATTCATCTCCTCTCTCATAACATTTTTTTTTCTTTTTTTTTCCTTTTTTTTTTAAAGAATATTTCACCTTTCATGCGAATATTCACGCTTACTTAGGCGCAAAGTACCCGATTACTTGGATCATACTCTTTTTTCACTCTTGAGGCTATTGCCTTAATACCAGGCGCACCCCATTATTTTATCACTCTCAAGGCTATTGCCTTAATACCAGGCTCACCCCATTATTTTATTCTCACCTTTTTTTTTTCATTTTTTTTATTTTTTTTTTCTATTTTTTTTAGAGAGAGAAAACTTATTCAATCGTTATTATCTTTGTCCTTAACCTAATAAACTATTGTGAAGTGAAAAATAGATGTATACTTGCCTCAAAACTACTGTTAGCAATATTTATTTTTCAGATTTTGATCTTTTTCATAAATTTCAAAGTGTATCATCCAATCTACTCTCCTATCCAATTTCAAATCTAAATTTATCCATTATCTGTAATTAGTTTGGTCTATTGATGAAAAATATAATTTTTCTTTTTAAAAAATTTTTTCATTTTTTTTAAATTTTTTAAATTAGTTACCCTAAAACTACCCAAAGTGTAAAATAAAGAAACCCAAAATACTAAAAATAAAAAAAATAAAAAATAAAATAAAGTCCTAAAAATAAAAATCTCCTAAAAACTACTCCCCCACACCTAAACTTGTGTATGCCCTCATACACAAACCAAGTGTGGTAAAACAAAATGTGAAAACTATTATACAAATACTATACAAATAATGAGAGTCGTAAAAGTTACGATCTCAATATCATCACCCTATTAACGCATGAAAAGCGGTTACGACCTCTCGATCGCTTCCCACTTTCATAGTGTGTGCGTTTTAAACGTGAAGTGGGTGCATTATTATATTTCATCAACCTCTTACAAGTCACGAGATTACCTGTCTGCTTCTTATGTCGTCCTCGCTTTTTCTTTGTCCACATGTAAGCATTAACAATTGGGTTAAAGAATTCTTTATTATAAACCTGCCAATCATCGTTAGCAACAAGCATACATGTAGAAATATCATGAGGTGAGAAGAGTCTAATATGATTAAATGAATGTGGTGGTGCTCTTCTAACTCATGAAGTAATGCGAGCTCCTCTGCAAACAAATCCTCAAAAGTTTGCTCATAATTCAATGGCACACTTGCACAAGTATCATCATATATAAAATCAGTATGTGCCAATTCTTCTAATAGTATGAGCTCATCTTTGAACATTTACTCAAATAAAGGTTCATCATCAGTGGAAGAGGTCGAATGAGAGTGCAAACTATGAATCATATTGACCTCAATGAGAGAGCTCGTTGCGTGCTCATCCATATTAAATATGTTCAATGCCACAGTCATATTTCCAAACGATAACTTCATGAGACCACTCCTACAATCAATCAATGCATTTGATGTTGCAAGGAATGATCTACCCAAGATAATGGGAATTTGATTCCGTGGATTGGAGATTGGCTCAGTTTCTAAAACAATAAAGTCTACAGGAAAAATAAACTCGCCAATCTTAATGAGCACATCTTCAACCATACCAAGAGGTCTCTTAATTGAACGATCAGCTAGCTGTAATGTGACCTTTGTAGGTTGAAGTTTTCCTAACCCCAGTTGCTGATAAACAGTGTAAGGAAGCAAATTGACACTTGCCCCTAAATCAAGCAACGCCCTATCAAATGTAGTGTTCCCAATGGTACATGAGATTGTACGGGAACCTGGATCTTTGTACTTGATAGGCAAGGAGTTAGAGAGGATATGTGATATATTTGCAGCAAGAAAAACTTTCTCAGGAATATTTCTTGCTCGTTTCTTACTGCACAAATCCTTGAGGAACTTAGCATAAGTAGGAACCTGTTGTATCATGTCAAGGAGTGGAATATTAACCTTCACTTGCTGAAATGTTTCAAGAATCTTTTCTACTTGCGGTGAAGGCTTCCTAAGCCGATTTGGATATGGTGCTTTCGGCTCAGGAACAGGTTCTTCCAAATGAGTACGTGACGGTGATGGAGGTGTTGGAGATGATTGTGGAGAAACGGGTGGAAGAGATGATGTAGCCTGCGAGATAGTAGGAGTGGGATCAGGGGGCACGGCTACACTATTATCCACTTGCTTGCCAGATCTAAGCGTGTGAATGGCATTGCATTGGTGGACATGCAACTGATTGGAGTTTGAGGAACTGGCGTTAGGATTTGTTATGGGTTGACTTGGAAAAGTGCCCTTGCCACGTTCACTCATTTGATTAGCTAGTTGTCCAACCTGCTGCTCTACATTCTTAATAGATTGAGAGTTCACGAGCAGGTGCTGATCTGTTCTTTGAATAAAATCAGTTGACACTTTCATAAGATTCTGCATGTATGTGTCAAGGTTGGACTGAGACTTGAGAAGATTTTCAACGTGCTTCTCAAGTGACTGAAGTCGCTTTTCTTGTTCATTATTAGACCCCTGTTGTGGATATGAGTGGTTTGGTACAGGTGGTCTATTCTGGTTGTTCCCATGGTTTGAAATATTTGGGTATTGATAAGTACCCATATTTGGTCTTGGAAACTGACCAGTGGCTGGAGGTTGCATGTTAGGGTTAGGGCCCCCCTGATATTGCCCTTGACCCCATGATAGATTTGGATGATTTCTCCAGCCAGGATTATATGTAGGAGCGTAAGGATTGTTCATGGGTTGTTGTTGATATAAGGCGTTAGCCTGCTCAAGTGTGCGACCCATGGAATTCATTAACAATGGACACTCCTCCATAACGTGATTGGGAGTTCCGCAATTAAAGCATGTGGGACTTTGGAGTTGATTCACTTGACCCACTGGTGGAGACTGAGCACTAGGAGTCTCCAGTGCCTCAATTCTTCTCATAAGGGCTGCGATCTTTGCTTCAGCAGCTATAGAGCTGTCGACGCTATGAATCCCACTCTTCTGAGCAGAAGTTGATATACTGGGTTTCTCAGTGGAACTCTCCCATTGCATAGTCTTCCATGATAAGTCCTCAAGAAAGTCCCATGCTTCATCCTCGTTTTTCTTCATAAACTCCCCTTGACACATGGATTCCAGAAGAGTTTTGGATGTGTAATCAAGTCCTTCGTATATGATTTGACACAACCGCCACTTTTCTATCGCATGGTGGGGGCACTGAGCTAATAAATCCTTGAACCGTTCTAAGTATTTCCAGAAAGGTTCTCCCGACACTTGACGGAATTGATTAATTTGATTTCTGATTCTTGCCGTCTTGTGCGTGGGATAATATTTCTTGAGAAACACTGTAACGAATTCATCCCAAGTAGTGATTGAATCAGAAGGCATACTGTACAACCACTTCTTGGCATTATCCTTAAGTGCAAAAGGGATGAAGCGGAGCTTAACTGCGTCCTCCGATAAGTTTTGCAGTTTTATCATTACGCATACTTCTTGAAATTCACTGATAAAGAGATATGCATCTTCTGAATCAGAACCAGTGAATTTGGGAAGCATACTAATGTACTGCGGTTTTAATTCATAGTGATTACCCGCTACGTGTGGAAGTTTGATGTATGATGGTAATGATGTACGCAACGGGTAACATCGATCCTGAAGGATCGGGATCGGCTGGTCCATCTTATCTCGCATGAACAAATCTGATTTTACAAGTCAACCAAATTGATCACGAGTCCAATGTGGTATGAACCAGCGACCGTGAGTGTATGCGTGAACTTTCTAAACTAATGCAAGAAGTGGGGTGTGATGAAGAGATAAAATGGTGGAATGATATGAGCAAATAAAAATGTGGTTTCTACTGTTCCTAATTTTTTTATTTTTTTTTAATTTTTCTACACAACTAGGAAACAAAAGTACAGCAACAGAGAAAATTGGGGTTCCAAACGTACCTCCTTGGCCGCTAAATGGCTGTTCTACCCGCTAAATAGCGGCTAAAATAAAAAAGTGGATTCTGATATTTTTTCCACTTGGTCCAGAGGCTCTTCCAATTCTTTCAATCTTCCTGTATCTGCACTTTCTATTTCCTACACATTCACACACACTGTTAACCCGTAAAATGCTAGAAAAAGCAAGAAAAACACCGTCGATCCCCGGCAACGGCGCCAAAAATTTGATGTGTTATATTCACTGCAAGCGCACAGTGTCGTTGTATCGCTGTACAGGTCGTCTCACAGGGATCTAAGGTGTTTATGCGTTCTTACTTTCTCTATAGTTCACCGGACTAACCAAAGGTTCTAGGTTGATATCGAATTTATCTAAATAGCCTAGGATTTAGAATCCACTAATTTCCTACCATATTCTTACTTCTAATATTTTCTTCTATCATAAAAATTCGATCTTTTTAGTTTAATTTTTACTTAAAGTGCCCTAAGCATGAGCTATCAAGTGTTGTGCAAGTATAGCTCATCAAAGGATCCTACTTCTTATAAAAATAAACTAAATATTGTAGATAATTCAAATAAAATAGTAAAACCAGCAACCCCAATCCCTAACTAAGCATAGATTATCAAGAATCCTAATTCAAGTATAACCTATCAAAGTTCTAAACTTCGGGTCCTCGTATTTTAATGTTTCATTTGAAAAATCATGGCTTTTATTAATTTTATTTAAGAAGAAAAATATTAGAAAATAATTACATGGTGGATCTTAGTTATATCTACATCCTAGGGCTGATCTAATTAGCTACTCATGATTTTTGCTAAGAAAGATCAAATTTTAATTCATACAATGATAAACCCTAATCTAGAAAGCAGTAAACCCTAATCTAGAAAGCAGTAAAATTTATGCAGAACGAAAATAAGAATATCAAGAGCAATGGGTTACCTCTGATCACGGTGCTGTGCCGTCAACCTTCAGTAAAAATCCCAAATTTATTGAATAGAAAAATCGCGTACAAAAATAATTCCAGCGTTCAGAATCCAGAATCCCGTCAAAATACAAGGGTTGGCTCTTAAATAGGTCTCGGAAACCAAACCCTATTTCTAACCAGTTGAAAAAAACTACAAAATTACATTTAAGCCCACGACGAAAATTCCTCTGCGAAAGATACAGTGTTACCGCTATTTAGCGGTAAAAACCGCTATTTAGCGACTAAATATTGAGCAATTGTACTGAAATTTCTTCTGCAGAAGTATCTTCTCTTGTACTCTTCAATTTATTAACTGTATTTGACTTATAATTCCTGAAGTACTTTGATGTTGTAGTCTTGCCCGATTTAGAAACTTTTCGGCGTTTGATTTCCTAGTCCAACTCTTGTTTCATGTCTCCTCCTTGTATAATTCGGATTACCTGCAAAAGATACTGAAAATACTCGAGTAGCATTTATTTATACACAAAAATAGATAAAGTATGAGAGGAAAAATACAATATATGATATTCATCAACAATCAATATGGTTTCAGCCGCGCCAGAAAGCGACGAGGAACCAATTGATATTCAAAATGATACTTGGGCTAGGCATATGGATACTCTCTGGGATGTCCGCTTCGAACAGCGTGATCTACCCATAGAAGACAAATTAATACAGGTTAACATGGGAACGGAAGAAAATCCGAAACCCATTTTCATAAGCGACACACTAACTCCTTTAGAAAAAGAGGAACTTATATCCCTTATCAAAGAGTATATAGATGTGTTCGCATGGAGTTATGAAGATATGCCTGGGCTTGACCCTCAAATTGCCACACACCGGTTAAATATAAAAGAAGATGTCAAACCTGTTAAACAGCAACAGAGGCGTTTTCGACCGGAATTGATGGAGGCAATAGTTGCTGAGGTTAACAAGCTTATACAATCCGGGTTCATCCGTGAAGAACAACACCCAGACTGGGTGGCAAACATAGTGCCAGTTCGCAAAAAGAATGGCAAAATCCGGATATGCATTGACTTTCGAGATCTGAACGCTGCATGTCCCAAGGATGAATTTCCACTCCCCATCACCGACGTGATGATCGATAATACTTGCGGTTATGAGAGGATGTCCTTTATGGATGGCTTCTCAGGTTATTACCAAATCAAGATGCACCCGGATGATGAAAAGCATACAGCTTTCAGAACGCCACAGGGGGTATACTGTTATACGGTGATGCCATTCGGATTAAAGAATGCAGGTGCCACTTACCAACGCGCATGAGCGCCATATTCAAAGAACACCTACGTAGAACAGTGGAGTGCTATGTGGATGACTTAGCAGTTAAAAGCAAAGACAAAGAAGATCATCTTCACGATTTAAGAGTGGTCTTCGATCTTATGCGGAAACATCACTTGAAGATGAATCCTACCAAGTCGTTCATGGGGGTATCCAGCGGGAAGTTTCTAGGGTTCGTAATAACTTCAAAAGGAATTTTCCTCGACCCGGAAAAGGTAAAAGCGATTAGCGAAATGCCGCCTCCCCGCAATCTTAAGGAATTAAGGGGATTACAAGGAAAGCTCGCTTATATTCGGCGTTTCATATCCAACTTATCTGGACGATGCCAACCATTCTCCAAACTTATGAAGAAGGGAGTGTCTTTCATATGGGATGAGGCATGTCAGCAGGCATTTGATGACCTCAAAGAGTACCTTACTAAGCCTCCTGTACTAATGGCACCAGCCCCTGGGCAGCCCTTCCTTATACATGTAAGGGCCATGGATAATGCTTTAGGAGCATTACTTGCTCAATATAATGAGCACGGCCATGAACATGCCCTCTACTATTTAAGTAGAACAATGATTGGGGCCGAACAGCGGTATACCCCGATTGAAAAAGAATGTTTAGCCCTAGTGTTTGCTGTTCAGAAAATGCGACACTACCTTTCGGGGCAAACAATTCATGTCATATCACGGGTTAATCCTCGGAAGATTCTGATGACAAAACCAGGATCCTTGAATGGCCGATTGGCAAAGTGGGTGCTCTTACTATCGCCCTATGACATACATTTTGTCCCTCAAAAGGCCATGAAGGGACAGGCAATCGCTGATTTTCTTGCAGACCATCCAATTTGGTCCCAATTAAAGCAGACATCAGAAGTCAACACAGTTACCGGAGAACAACCTTGGCAAATGTTCTTTGATGGTGCCGCGAGACGATTTGCTGTTGGAGTGGGGGTTGTACTAATATCCCCACATAAACATATATTGCCTAACGGTTACTCATTAATAGAACCGTGCACTAATAATGTAGCAGAGTACAATACGCTTATTATCGGCTTAAAAATAGCTCTGCAACTGGGGGTGAACCATCTAGAGGCATATGGAGATTCTAAGCTCATTATCAATCAGATGACAGGTGAGTATGAAGTCAGACATGAAGCCCTCATCCCCTATCATCAGCTAGCTATTGAGCTAGCAGGATATTTTGAACAATTTTACATATACCACATATCTCGAAATGAGAACGTATATGCAGATGCTCTTGCCGCATTAGCCGCAACGCTGGTAATCCCGCCAGGTGAAGCTAAAAGCATCACCATTGGTAGTAGAGAACTCCTCCCCACCCAGATGTGGTATCTCAAGCCGAAGAGGTATGCCAGATTGGCTTAAAGTTAGAACCCCGTGATTGGCGATTTCCATTTGTGGATTATGCCTTGCATGGAATATTACCAGAAGATCCTAAGGAAGCCACCTCAATAAAGAGGAAGGCCCAAAGATTTTATTATGACCATAAACTTCAGACTTTGTATAGAAAGTCAAGAGGTGGTCTATTGCTACGCTGCATATCGAAAGCAGAAGCAGAACAAGTGCTGAGAGAAACACACGATGGAGTATGTGGAGCTCATCAGCCCGGTCCCAAACTTGGAGACCGTATAAGAAGGCTGGGGTACTACTGGCCGAGCATGGTTACGGAAGCAATGGCATACGCTAAACGATGTCATGCATGCCAAATACATGCCAATTTTATTCATCAACCCCAAGAATACTTGCACAATACTGTGGCAAGTTGGCCATTTGAAGCATGGGGGATGGATATTGTGGGGCCTATAACTCCCCCGTCATCCAGAGGACATCGGTTTATTCTTGCAATAACCGATTATTTTTCAGAATGGGCCGAAGCCGTGCCCATGAAAGAGGTGAAAACGGCGGATGTGATCAAATTTATCAAGCATCATGTCATTTACTACTTTGGCATCCCCCGACGGATTATTCATGATAATGGTCCGCAATTCATCAGTCAGGGATTCTCCAGATTCTGCAATAAATTCAGAATCAAAGATATTGCTTCAACGCCGTATAACCCCGCGGCTAATGGGTTAGCTGAAGCCTTTAACAAGACGATCATCAAACTCCTTCGGAAGTTCGTCTCTTCCAATAAACGAGATTGTGATGAAAAGTTAGGAGAATGCCTGTGGGCTTATCGCACCACCGTTCGCACCCCAACTAAAGCTACCCCGTTCTCTTTGGTTTACGGAAGTGAGGCCGTCTTGCCTCTTGAAATCCAGATACCATCATTCAGAGTGGCTTTAGCCACGAAGATGACGACAGAATAGCGCCATCAGCAAAGATTGCAAGAACTAGAGGCGTTAGATGAAAAACGTCTCAGGGCTCAACAACAAATTGAGTTGTATCAAGCCCGAATATCTCAAACGTTCAATAAGAACGTCAAACCAAGGACCTTTAAATAAGGAGACTTGGTTCTGGCTGTTAAAAGGCCAATGGTGCTAACCCACAAAACTAAGGGTAAGTTTGAACCCAAGTGGGAAGGACCGTTTATTGTGGAGACAGTATACTCCAGTGGAGCCTATCGCTTAATGAATCAAGATGGCGACAGGATGATGATGCCGATCAATGGCAAATTTCTAAAGAAATACTATTCTTAGTAACCCTGGAGAAACGCGCCTTCTTTTCTTAGGCATGCGCATTGTGCGCCTCTGACCTAAATCTGGTGAGTTTGGTTCTCAAGTTTGAACCACCATCCAGTCTTTTCTTAGGCATGCGCATTGTGCGCCTCTGACCTAAACCTGGTGTGTTTGGAGTACCCAGTTCAAGTTACGCGAGAGAGCCTTGAACCGCCTCCAGTTTGGTTCTCAAGTTTGAACCACCTCCAGTCTTTTCCTGGGCATGCGTAGTTTGGCACCTCTGACCCAAACCTGGTGTGCTTAGTTCTCAAGTTTGAACAGCCCCCAATCTTTCTTTTAGGCATGTGTAATTAAGCGCCTCTGAACTAAAAGTTTGAATTGCCCAACGCCAACTAGGCAATGGGAAGAGAACTAGTTTCTCGCCAACCCATCATACTGGGGTAAAAGTATGAATTGCCCAACGCCAACTAGGCAATGGAAAGAGAACGAGTTTCTCGCCAACCCATCATACTGGGGTAAAAGTATGAATTGCCCAATGCCAACTAGGTAATGGGAAGAGAACGAGTTTCTCGCCAACCCATCATGCTGGGGTAAAAGTATGAATTGCCCAACGCCAACTAGGCAATGGGAAGAGAACGAGTTTCTCGCCAACCCATCATACTAGGGTAAAAGTATGAATTGCCCAACGCCAACTAAGCAATGGGAAGACCAACCCATCATACTGGGGTAAAAGTATGAATTGCCCAACGCCAACTAGGCAATGGGAAGAGAACAAGTTTCTCGCAAACCCATCATACTGGGGTAAAAGTATGAATTGCCCAATGCCAACTAGGCAATGGGAAGAGAACGAGTTTCTCGTCAACCCATCATACTGGGGTAAAAGTATGAATTGCCCAACGCCAACTAGGCAATGGGAAGAGAACAAGTTTCTCGCCAACCCATCATACTGGGGTAAAAGTATGAATTGCCCAACGCCAACTAGGCAATGGGAAGAGAACAAGTTTCTCGCCAACCAATCATACTGGGGTAAAAGTTTGAATTGCCCAACGCCAACTAGGCAATGGGAAGAGGACGAGTTTCTCGCCAACCCATCATACTGGGGTAAAAGTATGAATTGCCCAACGCCGACTAGGCAATGGGAAGAGAACGAGTTTCTCGCCAACCCATCATACTGGGGTAAAAGTATGAATTGCCCAACGCCGACTAGGTAATGGGAAGAGAACTAGTTTCTCGCCAACCCATCATACTGGGGTAAAAGTATGAATTGCCCAACGCCGACTAGGCAATGGGAAGAGAACAAGTTTCTCGCCAACCCATCATGCTGGGGTAAAAGTATGAATCGCCCAATACCGATAAAGTAAAGGGAAGAGGAAAAGTTTGGCATTTAAGCCCAAACGTAGTCCTCGACAACTCACCATGTTGAGGGTAATAACATGGCTAGCCCAACTCAAACGGTAGTTGGTAAAGGTTAATCAAATCCGTTAATAGCTGGGGGTTTGCTAAAAATCCTATATTAAATTTTAATTTTTATTTCGGCTCGAGAAATTGAGCATAAATGGTACCGAGATAAATCGTTTTGACGACAGGTTATTTGTTGGGCAAGCAAATCTGTTTTGAAGCCAGCAAATAAAAGAGTCAAAAGAATCATCTTTATTAAAGAAGGTGAAGATACAAAAAGAATTTCAAAGAAATATCGTAAAGCTATCTCTCTCCTGTTTACAAAGTTCTTGTTACAAGGGAGGTAAAAACGTAAAGAGAGATGAAACTATTGGCCTCCCAGGAGTCTCAATTAGTTTATTGTCTCGTCCAAATTTCTACGATGAGAAGCCTCCACGGTTTGCTGAGCTTGCCTACGCAACTCATCGTCACTTATTGTAAGTTGTTGCTGACGAGATTCTTCTATGGCACGATTCCTGGCCATCTCTTCCTGCTGAATCTGCTCATGCTGGACAAGCAACATTTCCCGCTTCTTGACAGATTCTCCTAATCAGAGTTCATTTTCTATCAAGGTGGCCCGAGCTCTCGCAATCGTCTCCTGGGCTTTAGAGATGGCCGCCTGACTTTCCTCAATTCCGAAGTTTACCCTCTGCAGGTCGCCAAGAACGGATTCCCGACTGGCCTGGACATCTGTCAGCTCCTGAGACCATCTCTCCTCCTGCTGCCTTAAAATATTTCTTTGAGATAAGGATTCTGCCCGAAGCTGCGCCAGCTCTATCTCAGTGATCACCTCCACATCCGCCTGACGGAGTGTGTGTAGCGTGGTCACCTGCTCTTCTAAGGCTGTAAGGCGGGCCCGGTATGGAGCTGCTCGATCTTGTCCACCGAATTCTTCGATATTTTCTAAATAGCGGAGTAACAGTGGATGTGCGAAGTTGAAGAAATCGTGGCCAGCAAGAACCATCTCGACACATCTTCTTAACAAATGCATAAAATCCTCGACGGTGAAGCTGAAAAGTTTTTCAAGAGGATTTGCACTGTCGGTAGGCAAAGTAGGTAATGCCAAGAAAGGTGTCGTAAGCAAGAGAGCATTAGTTGCTGGAATTGGAGAAGAAGAAGCCCGTCCCTGCACTAAATTCATAATATGGGGGACCAGTAGAGCCAGTGCAGATCTGGAAGAACTGGAGACCCCAGACGAAGTACCGTCGGTACAGATCACTTGGGTACCCCCACCAACAGGAAGAGAAGATGGGACCACTTCGCCTGAAGCTCCTCTGGTGGGAGAAGCATCTTCGAATGAGAATTTCAAATTATTCTCCTCCCCTGCTGGAAGGCTTGGAGTCGGAAGAGTTGCAGGTATCTCAGCAGCCACGACAACAGACGACGTTAAAATCGCTGACTGAGAAGGCACACCAACGACTGTGGGAAATGTCTCAGTGGAATAGACTGGCGTTGGAGATGGCATGCTAGGAGAAGGTGTAGTCTCATTAGCAGTAGCTGCGATAATAATCTCAGTTCTCTCGTCACTTCCCAATTCGTCAATTGGGGGAATTGAAGAGGAAACAGAGGCAGGAGCCGGTGTGGAATAGTCAGCCACAAACTCACCAGCAGAGCTACCCACACCACCAACGGAGCCGGAATGATCCATTCTATCGTCAGACTCTACTTGGGTAGTCGAGTGCATTGGCGAAAGAAGTTGATCACCTGCATTTCAGAAGACCAGAAAAGCAGTGTTACGTCAAAATAATAACGGGCAAAAGATAAAATGCTAAGGGCCATACCAGGCGATACAAGTCCAGTTGTCAGACTTGAAGGAGGAGCCATTGTCGTTTCCAGCAGTGTACCCGTCTCGCTACCCGTTAGTTGCGCCCCAGGTTCTGCCACAGGCTCTACGACCGAAGGAGCTGAAATCTCAGCAACACTTGGAGCTTTGGCAGGTTCATCCTCCCTTGCCAACGCTGGAGGTACAGCTGAAGCCAACAAGTCAGAAGCAAGTTTGATAGCCACTTCTTGCGGGGCTATCAAGGTTTCCTGTGCCAGTTTTTGCTTCTTACCCGGTCTTCTCTTTAAAGTACCGCGGCGTTTGAGAGTTGGACTCAGGGAACGACTGACAACAGGCTGAGGAACTCCACCAGCACCAGTATTGTCGTCATCATCACCGGCATCATCGTCTGATTCGCTGACATCCGAAGGCTCAGCCGCAGCGCCAAGAAATTCTTCTATTCCTTTTATCCTTACCCTAGAAGCACCATGGCGGCTAATATAGAGGGCTTCAATCTCTTTGCAACAACTGTGATTGAGAGAGAAGCCGGGCACGTCAGCATTCGCAATATTGAACCAATTGCAGGAACTGAGGGTCATGGCCAATTCTGACACCTTCTGGGGCAAGGAGAATTCAGCCTCGGTCCCGCCCGCTGCAAAATGGAACCAGCCACGAGCACCTTCGTATAAATTCCCCTCGTGAGCGAGATCTTTATTTGGATTGCCCACATAGAGTTGAGAATATCCAAATTGACGAGCAAAGCGACTCGGAGTATATGGTTCGATCTGACACCTGAGATCTTGACGATACACCAAGTGTCCGGGACGGATGTTGAAAAGCCACCAGAATGCTCCTGCAGATAAAGTAGTGAACTTATCTGCTCCCACGGCATCTTTCAGCCTTGTCCCATATCCTCCGCCGGGAAAGTCAGGAAAACACCGGAAGATCTCGTAATTCTGAAAGCTACGAAGAGTCTTCCGAATCTGGGACATATAATTCTGCCTACAGGAAGAACGTTCATACAGTTCTACAAGGAAGCACTTTTCGCCCGAACGACGCTCTGATGCACTCATTAAGGAGGGACAGTGCAAGACAAGCCACGCCATCAAATAGGTGTAGGGCATCTCCACCCTAGGGTTTGGAGTTTTCGGCTGGGCAGTCTCCTTCGACTTGCCCTTTCCTTTCCCCTTGACTTTAATAGTAGGGAGGAAATCACGACAGAGCACCCTCAGTCTATATTGCAAATTGCATATCATGGCGGGAAGGAGTCCAAGGGGTCGGCCGTATGCAAGAAGAACCGCTGGATATACCACGGTCACTGCAATCGCTTCCTTGGGCAACGACGGCACGACGCATCTTTTGAGCCACAGCATCAAAAACCCGGCAATGAGACCTCTGTTGGAGATCGAAAATTGGGCTTGATAGTGATAGCTCTTAAATGAAGTACAGGGACCGTATCCATTCTCATTGGATTCAGTGGTATAATATAATAGATGGCGGCCCTTAGCAATACGGTGATCAATCTCTGAGCCATAGATGGGTGGATGACCATGGATAATGGCCGAGCTATCCTTAGAATTTAAGTTGGCAAAGAGATATTCGGCCCACTTCTTGTGGCCAATACCGTGATTACGCGCACCTGTCAAGTCAGCGCAGATATGATAATGGCACATCATCTCCCAGTATGTGGCATGGATGCGCTCATCCCTCGCCAGTAGCATGTTCAACTTATCAGTGGTAGGGATATACTCCTCGTAAGGGACTTCGCCCATCGAAAGCCCAGAAACCTCAAACATCTCGTGAAGAGCGAACCCTAGCTCACCCACTGGAGTAAAGAAAGTACAGGTTTCAGGGTTATACATCTCCAAGAGGCAGTAAAAGTGATAAGCACTCTGGGGAAACCCGAATTGGACATTCCTGATGGCTTTATACAAGCCAATATCCTTTAAAATGGGCTCGTGAGAGTCCAACATGTACTGAACAAGACGGGCCCACCACATATTGTTAGAAGAATGAACCCAGTCAGGCATCCTGAAGTCGCTAGCCGGGTACTGACCATCCTTCGCCAAGAACTCACTTAAGAAAGTTCGGGCACGAGATGGGACTTCTCCCACTGGAAGCTCCTTGCCAAATCGGCTTGGAAGCAAGCCAGTAACGCATCTGGGGGAACTGTCTTGATAAATCCCTTTTGCACCAAATTTGCCTGTTGGGACGCCATCTTGCTCTTGAGTCAGTCCCCACTTTAATTCCCGAGGCATTGCCAGCCTCTGAAGATAGACCAGAGGATAGCTACGATCCATTCTAGGCAAAAACATCAACATTTCGCCTGAGTTATATAGCCAAACACGTTCCCCTTCAGAAAGGATCTCATCTGATTGATCCATCTGGTCTCCGAAGAGGAAGGCGGGTTTTTCCATCGCCTCTCTATTCACAGTTTCGAAGGCTGCGTCAGTTATGATTTCTCGCGCAGTGGTGGGATGATATTTGATCAACTTATCCTTGCGATCCTTCGGGTCTGGTTTGTACGAGGGCAGGATAGTAGTGAAACGGAATTGGCCTGAGGGATCAGAACCCCCAGCAAAGCCGAAATAATTCTTGTGGGGAAGAGATTCTATCGAATACCCTACTGCACAAAGAAACACCAGAGTGAGAGAAGTTTCTATAAGACAGAAAAATTCTCTAAGTATGGACGCGCGAAGCTAAAGATTAGAACGCACGAAGCTAAGAATAGCGCCGCGCGAAGCTAAAAATTAGACCGCGCAGAAGTCAAAAGAGCCTCGCGTTTTAGCGCGACCGCTACTTAAAATAGCCTCGCGTTTTCAGCGCGACTGCTACTCAAAATAGCCTCGCGTTTCAGCGCGACTGCTACTCAAAAAAGCCTCGCGTTTCAGCGCGACTGCTACTCAAAATAGCCTCGCGTTTCAGCGCGACTGCTACTCAAAATAGCCTCGCGTTTCAACGCGACTGCTACTTAAAATAGCCTCGTGTTTTCAGCGCGACTGCTACTTAAAATAGCCTCGAGTTTTCAGCGCGACTGCTACTTAAAATATCCTCGCACTTTAAACGCGAGGATGACGCGATAACTTCGCGTAAGAAGGCAGTCAGAGACTTTTCTTCTTCTCCAAGCCTTACGGCAGGAGTACGGCGATCTCGCCGGTAAAAGAGTTGACTGATCAGTTAAAATTAAGCCAAATTACTCTAGAAATGTTCTAAAGAGTCTCGATGGAAAGATTCTTACCCCCGATAGGCGAAATGTGGGCTGGCGCGTCGCTGCCTTGGCCGCCACCACCACTGCTTGCGCCAGTCGCCGAAGATGGAGCCGCTCGAGAAGTAGCACGAGTCTTGGGTGCCATTGCTGAGAAAAATCGACTGAAAATTTGGAGAAACTCGGTCGGAAGAAGGTCGGGTCGTCTGAACTCTGATCGCCTGAATCTCTAAGTTTCTGGAAAATTCTCAAGTAAAGTGAGAAGGATAAGGAATAGAGATTTTATTTAAAATGAAAGGAACCGCCTCTTGGAATCCGGCAGAGAAAGTGACTGGTCAGTTACTCTCCAACAAGCGAAGCTATTAGCCTCGCGCGACAATGGAAATGCAAAGTTGTTTAACTCCGCGCAACTATACAAAACGCGAGGATAGCCTGTGCCTTAGCTTCGCGTTTTCATGGAAAGACTTGGATTTTTGACGAGTGCAATTGAGCGCTTCCATCTAAGTTAAAGTGATCATTATCCGATCATTTGGGTATTAGTGATCTAAGTTACGCAAATGAGCCTTAGATTATTTTACCAGAATTATTAACCATCTATTTGTTGAGCAAGCAAGTTTATTGAAGCCAACAGATAGAGAGGAAAATAATTTCCTCTTTATTCATAAAAGAAGAGATTACAAAGAGGGAGTTATAGCTCTCCCAAAAGCTTTTACATGATCAACTTATCAATAACCAAACAGTAAGATTTCTCTACGGGGTGTTGAAGCTCAGTTTCCTGGTTCACATGCAAAAGAAATTCAAGATTTCTCTACGGGGTGTTGAAGCTCAGTTCCCTGGTTCACCTACAAAAGATCTCCTCTGCAAATGTCAACTAGGATCTGTCATTCGAAATGAAGCACGAGAGGAAAGGAAAGTACTGCAATTCTGAACTGCAAGTGCTGCAATTCTGAACTGCAAGTGCTGCAATTCTGCACTGCAAGTGCTGCAGCTCCTTATTTACTGCCCCTTCAGGAGTTTATCTCTAGGAGCCAGAGCTTGAAACCTGCAACTATGTTGTAAAGTATATGCTTCTGACTTTCTTAGAGTTACTTTTGCTGATGAAGATTGATGGACCCGCATACACTCCTCTTCAGAAAGGATTGGACTTACTGCAAAAGGAACAGAGTTTCCAAAAGAGTGAAAACGCGAAGCTAAGCTAACTCCGCGCACAGTTGAAGAAATAACCTCGCGCTTTAAACGCAGAGGATGATGCGATAACTTCGCGTAAAGGGGGACAAGATTTCTTTCTGCTCTTTCCTTCTCTTTCAAATTCATCGCGACTTCTAATCAAAGATAGCCTCGCAATTCATAGCGACTGCTAATCAAAGATAGCCTCGCAATTCATCGCGACTGCTAATCAAAAATAGCCTCGCAATTCATAGCGACTGCTAATCAAATATAGCCTCGCA
Organism: Dracaena cambodiana; assembly: GCA_036321105.1. NCBI lineage: Eukaryota > Viridiplantae > Streptophyta > Magnoliopsida > Asparagales > Asparagaceae > Dracaena > Dracaena cambodiana. Next base: position 6,724,103 of record JAYEPQ010000017.1, read on the forward strand.
ATTCATAGCGACTGCTAATCAAAGATAGCCTCGCAGATTCATTGAGACTACTAGTAAAGCCTCGCGTTTCAAGCGCAGGGACGACACAATAAAACGGCGATCTCGCCAACAAGATAAGCAATCGTCCAGAATAAACCAAGCCAAAATATCTCAGAATGGTTCTTAGAAAACCAAGAGATGAGGTTTTTACCTTCGGAAGACGCTGCATAGACTGATTCGTTGTTGCATTTACCTTCCCGGCTGCTGCCATTAACGCCGGCCAACTTGCGAAAAGCCAAACTCCTCTAGAGAAACATCCTAATGATGAAAATCTATGGAGAATTGAACGAAGATCATTCGTGAGTCACTCGAGTTCTCAGAAATTCTTCGGATGAGATGAAGAAGAAGATGAGCCGGGAGCTCTATTTAAACAGAATTTCCGTCGCTTGGTATTCGGCATGGAAACTCAGGGTAATTAATGACATAATTACTCATTTCACTGAAGACGAAGTGAAGCTGATTAGCTCCGTGTAAGTGAGCATAACGCGAGATAGACTTGGTATTCTAACTCCGCATTTCAGTTTAAATATCCAACAGTTTAAATATCCAAAGTATTTCAAAATCTGCTGAAGTCTAAGCCATTTTGAAAACTTTGGAGGGGGTTCTGTTGGCAGTGAAAACTTCTAAGTTAAAAGGATTTTCCACAACAGAACGCTGAGCTAATTCAATAGCCCCGTGTTTGGTTACATTAACCCTGCGTTTGAATAAAATGCGGAGATGTTTAATAGCTCCGCGTTGATTCCGCAGTTTGGCTTGTATTAGCCTCGCGTTTGAGTAAAACGCGGAGATGATCAATAGCTCCGCGTTAGCTCCGCGTTTTGGTTATTTAGCGTCGCGTTTTGATGCGATTAAAGCTCTGCGTAAGCAGATAACCAGAATCTCAAATTGATTGAGATAATGATTCTGGGCCTATCCAAATACCCGAATCAAGTCTAATCAGAATTCCATCAAAACTAAGATATTTGATTGGAATTCTTGATGAATGCGAGTTCTATTTAGATAGAAACTCTTGCATTAACCTGGGGCTATAAATACCTTCCTGGTGAAACCCTAAGGGTCTTCTTCTTCTTTTTGGCATCGGAAGTCTCCTATCGATCCTTTGGCAATTCAAGTACGCGAGAGAGCATTGAAGCCTTTGCTGATCATCTTCTGAAATCTTGGAGAATTCAAGTTACGCACAGAGCCTTGAGTTCGTGAAGATCAGAGAAAACCACCATCTTCTTTCTGGAATTCTTGAGAAGTTCGAGTTACGCGAGAGAGCCTTGAACAAATCAAAACCAAGGAAGATCGTCTATATTCGGCCGATATCTTTAAAAGAGAAGATTTCAACGTACCGATCGTCCAAAGGAACTACTATAGATCCCATCGCCACAGATCCCGTGAAACTATTGTAAAAGAGAGAGATTGAAGTATAAAATCCTCTCGTTTGTTCTTTTTATATCTTGTTCACTTCTATTGTAATCTAAGATGTGTTCAATGGAAGGAAGCGAAGGAACTTTTGTGACGAACAATATTCACCTGTCATCTGGTTGACAATGAGCTCAGAGTCTCCATATGCCTCTAAAGAGTTCACCCCCAGCTGCAGAGCCATCTTTAAACCAATAATGAGTGCGTTGTAATCTGCCACATTATTTATACACGGCTCTGTCAATGAGTAGCCATTAGGCAGTATGTGTTTATGTGAGGATATCAGCACAACCCCCACTCCAGCAGCAGATCATCTGGCAGCACCATCAAAGAGTATCTGCCATGGTTGTTCTTTGCTAGTTGTGTTAATTTTTGACGTCTGTTTAGAGTTAGACCAAATTGGATGGTCTGCTAGGAAATCGGCAATCGCCGGTCCCTTCATTGCTTTCTGAGAAACAAAGTGTATATCATATGGCGATAGCAATAATGTCCATTTCGCCAATCGGCCGTTTAAGGATCCCTGTTTTGTCATCAGAAATTTTAAGGGATTAACCCGCGATATGACATGAATCGTTTGCCCTGAAAGATAGTGTCGTATCTTTTGAACGGCGAACACTAGGGCTAAACATTCCTTTTCAATTGGAGTATACCGATGCTCGGCCCCAATCATTGTTCGGCTTAAATAATAAAGGGCATGTTCATGGCCGTGCTCATTATACCGAGCAAGTAATGCTCCTAACGTATTATCCATAGCCCTTACATATATAAGAAATGGCTGCCCAGGGACAGGTGCTATGAGAACAGGAGGTTTCGTGAGGTATTTTTTGAGATCGTCAAACACTTGTTGACATACCTCATCCCATATGAAGGAAACTCCCTTTTTCATGAGTCTGGAAAACAGCTGGCATTGTCCTGATAGGTTGGAGATAAAGCGCTGGAAATAGGCCAGTTTTCCTTGTAACCCCCTTAACTTTTTAAGATTGCGGGGAGGCAGCATCTCGTTGATCGCTTTTACTTTTTCGGGATCAAGGAAAATTCCTTCTGAGGTAACTATGAACCCAAGGAATTTCCCGCTGGACACCCCCATAAAGGACTTAGCAGGATTCATCTTCAAATGATGTCTTCGCATAAGGTCGAAAACTGTTTTCAGATCCTGAAGGTGGTCGTGTTTGTTTTTGCTTTTGACAGCCAAGTCATCCACGTAACACTCTACCATTTTTCGTAGATGTTCTTTAAATATTATGCTCATTGCACGTTGATAGGTGGCACCAGCGTTCTTCAATCCGAAAGGCATTACTGTATAACAGTATACCCCCAGCGACGTTATGAAAGCTGTATGTTTTTCATCGTCCGGGTGTATCTTGATCTGGTTATAGCCTGAGAAGCCATCTATAAAGGACATTCTCTCATAACCGCAGGTGTTATCAATCATCACATCGGTGATTGGGAGCGGAAATTCATCCTTAGGGCATGCAGCATTTAGATCACGAAAGTCGATGCATATTCGGATCTTGCCGTTTTTCTTACGAACCGGCACTATATTAACCACCCAATCAGGATGTTGCTCTTCACGGACAAATCCTGATTTTATAAGTTTGTTGACCTCAGCGACTATTGCCTCCATTAATTCTGGTCGAAGGCGCCTTTACTGTTGTTTAACTGGTTTGGCGTCCTCTTTAATATTTAGCCAGTGTGTGGCAATCTGAGGATCAAGACCAGGCATATCTTCATAACTCCATGCGAACACGTCTATATACTCTTTGATAAGAGATATAAGTTCCTCTTTTTCTAAGGGAGTTAGCGTGTCACTTATGAAGATGGGCTTCAGATTCTCGTCTGTTCCCATGTTGATCTGTACTAGCTTATCCTCTGTGGGCGGGTCACGCTGTTCAAAGCGGACATCCCAGAGAGTGTCCATATGCTTAGCCCAGGAATCATCTTAAACATCGATCGGTTCCTCGTCGCTTTCTGGTGCGGCTGAAACCATATTGACTGTCAGGGATTGAAACCAGGCGCCAGTACTTAGATCTGAGTCATGATCAATTGAATGTAGATCCTCATCGGACGAAGATCTCTCTTCGTATATGCATGGTGATGAGGGAGGAGTAGACACATAGCCCAACCCCCTGCGAGTCTTCTGATAATAGTCTGGGCTCTTTCCTCTTGGTCTAAACGAGAGTATGAGATTTCGTCGCTCTTTTCCAAAGTTTAATCCTTGTTTTTGAGTGAAATTATAACCCATCTTTTCCATTATCTGCCGGGATTTCTGTTCATATAAGTGAAATTGAGGTGATGTTTGTTCATCACTTTCACTACTTTGTTTTTGGTTAGGCGATGTGATCTCTTTGCCGAAGACAATCGGTTTATGTGATACATGTCACGGCGGTACTTCGAAGAAGTGATCTCGTCCTTTCGTTATTTTAGACCAAGAGAGGAGGGATGACCTAAGTGGCAAATGATATGCTGCCAGAACTTCAAGTTCGGACAGGCCATCCACTTCAGTGGAAGTACAAGAAGGTTCAGATTCTGTAGCGACAGCAGACTCGTAGACTAGCTTTATATTTTCATTAATAATCCACTCATCTTCTGCTACATTAGCTACATTATTATCTAAATTTGCTTTAAAATCAATGTGAGGGTTTATCTCATAGTCGCCCCCATCATCCTCTTCGGGAGATTCGTACTTCGTGTCCGCCTCATTGCCGCTGTAGTCGGGTTCTTGAAGCTTTTTATGCTTGTCACAGGGGACCTCATGGACTAATTTGTATAGCCTGAACTCCGTAAAGTAATTTTCTAGCCCCTTGAATGATTGCCTATCTGCAACTTGTGTCCGGACTTCTCCTTGTTCGTCACAGTATTTCATACACTGGTGGAGAGTTGATGGGACTATCATATAGGCGTGGATCCAAGGCCGTCCCAGTAAAATATTGTAGGAAGTGTCTGCGTCAATGACGTAGCATGTGATCTCCGTCCTCAAATCTCCAATTTGACACCGAAGTCGGATTTTGCCAAGAGGACAGCTGTCATTGGCATTAAACCCATATATTATAGTATTAGTTGGTGTCAAACGATGAGGAGATATTCCCAATAGTTGCATCAGTCTTCTGAGAAAAACGCTTAATGCAGACCCCGGATCGATTTGAATACGGTCCACCTTTGCGGACCCGACATATCCGGTGAAATATAAAAGCCTATTATGCTTTATATTCCTTACTTGCATATTCTCTGGAGAGAAAGTAATCCGTGGGACCTGCCTCCTCACTTGATGACAGCGGGGGCAAGAGCAATGTTTAAAATAATGATAACGTTAACGTAACGTTTTTTTTTTGTTAGGTTAAGTAGCAAATAACGTAACGCATAACGTAGGTTACGCAATTTTCAATTATTTAATTAAAATAAATATAGAACTATATTTAATAATGATTATAAATAAGTGAATAAATCCAAAAAATCATATAAAATACTGTAAAATCAATTTAAAGACATAGAAAAATTTTAAAAATTGTAGCAAGTATGATAACAATTTTTTAAACTATGTTTAAAATTCATAGTTCAAATCACAATATACATAAAAGTCTTAAAGCTCTTAAGTCTTAATAGTTAACATATCAACAACGTCATAACATACAAAATTATAAATTAAGTATTTAAGTTATACAAAACATTCTCCTCCAATATATACAAATGAAGTTCTCATCCCATCATCTACTCTACTACAACTAGATCATCCTCGTCCAAAATATAATTAGCATCTTCATGATCGATATCATCCCCCGTCTCATCCACCACATCATCAATTGATTTTCCTTTGTCCGAGGAAGATGCTACAAAATAAATTCACAAATTAACAAGGTTATACGATACTTAAAGCCATAGGCTAGACACTTAATTAAGAATTGAAGACCCAAATTTTAATTACTTACATGAAGTATTGACTCTCCATTTTTTTATTGTACTTTCATTCTCATCTTGCTTATCACCCTTATCTGTAGAGGCCATAGCATGCTGATTGTTATTAATCGCGGTGACATCTAGAAAATCCCTTGTTCCTGTAACAACAATATTCTCATTTCGGTCATCAAACAATCCAAGATCATCGGCAAGACACGGTTCTTCACTCTCTACAAGCCATTCATCATCAGGAATCGCTTCATCTATAAGAATCGGATCCAAATTCATTCGTTTTCTCCATATATTCCTCTCTCTAAGTTTAATATTATACATGACATAAACAAGAGAGTGTAGACGTTCTTGCTCCAAGCGACATCTTTTCTTTGAATGAACCTTCAACAAATTTGTAAAATGTAAATTTGTATAAGTAAATTCAAAAAATGTCAATGAAAAAAAATATAAACCAAAAACTTTTTAGTTTTAAATTTTCATACTTGCTCAAAAGTGCTCCAATTGCGTTCACATCCAGAGCACTAGTAGTAAGAGAGAGAATCCGAATTGTAAACTTTTGGAGTGTAGGAACATCTTCTCCAAATCTTTCCCACCAAGCAGCTAAAATAATTTTGGAGTTAAAAAATTTAAAAATGAATGATATTGCTAAATATAGAATCATAAAAATAAATAAAATTATACCTGGACTACGGACATTCATAGTCATTTGAGCTAGTGGGGATCCAAACTCTCCAAGTTTCTATTTATATTAATCCAATTCGACATCAGCTTGTGCATACTCATTAAGATCAGGTATCATACGCTACATGCATTCACGAAGGCCTCTCCTGACCTCTGTAACATTGGAAAAGGAATCACTATAGAAATATCTTGGATTAAGAAAATATGCTACCGCATGGAGAGGCCTATGTAACATATATGTCCATCTCTTATCTATCATATTCCAATAAGGCATGTACTTCTGCTTATTGCCATCACAAACATTAGCAATTTTCTCTTTGCAGCTATCAAGCATTTCATAAAGAAAAGGCATAGAAGGCCTAACATCCGAATCCACCTCTCGTAATACATAGACAAGTGGAAGAGTGGTGCTGAAGCAAAACAGAACACGACCCCAGAAGCTTCGGCTAGACAACACTGCTTTCTTAGCCTTAATTGCATTCGGTTTTTTGGCCCAAACACTCTTAGTAAATTCATCAGATGCAAACATTTTTCTTATAGGTTGCCTTAATTTATACAACCTTTACAAAGTCAAGAATGAGGTAGCAAATCGAGTGATGGCAGGCCTTAGAAGTTCTTTCCCCTTTCTATATGTTCGCATCAAACTGAGAACCCAACAATGATTGTAAATAAATTGTATTATACCTTTTGCCGTATCAAGTGTCTCCTTGTGAATTTTCATCTTGCCTATGTCTTCAAGCATCAGATCAATACAATGAGCTGCACAAAGAGTCCAATATAAACATTTTCTTGATTCCATAAGCTTTGTACCAGCATTCACGTAAGAGACATGGTTGTCAATAATCACTTGAACAACATTCTTTTCTCCAATCTCCTCAACCACCTTGTCAATACACTCCCACAAATAAGTTCCAGTCTTGAACTGATCTGATGCGTCAATGGACTTATAAAAGAAAGTGCCCTCGGGTGAATTTACAAGAAAATTAATTAAGCTTCTGCACTTTCTATCAGACCATCCATCTGACATAACTGTACATTCATATTTCTCCCAAGCCAATACGTGTTTCTCTTTGATTTTATCAATATGCTCAACTTCGGCTTTAAGGACTCGCGTCCTTATCTCATAAGGGGATGGTTGTTTCAAACCGAATCCGAAGTTACCAGCTGTTTCTATCATTTCCTTCCAATATGGACTATTCAATATATTAAATGATAATCCATTAGCAAATATGTATCTACCAATCTTCCTTACACAATCCTCTCTTGCCTCCTTCTTTAAAGAAGTTTCAAGTTTTGATTGACGGGCTTCCACATTAATAAATTTGTCTATTGCACCTAAAGTCCGAGGCTGGGAGTTGCTTCCTACGGCACTTTCGAGTTCTTGGCTAATCACCTCAGCCTGTGGTTCACCCATTCTCCCAATTTCACGAGTCAATGCTAACTTCTTCTTTTTCTCTAACTCTGTAACCTGTAGCGTCTCTTGACATGCTTTCTTCACATTTGCTGAAACTCGCTCACAAATTTTAACACCATTTCTGATACCAGCCAAATGATACTTCAATCTTGTAATTCCAGCAGTGATATGTGATTGCAAAATTTGCAATAAAAATAATTGCTTGGTTCACCATCTTTATGAATCCCTCATTCTCTTACCGGATTCATATGCTTAGGCATGATTCTTCGATTTCTTATAAATCAAGAATAATAAAAAAAAATTCAGTTTCAACAATAACAAAAAAAGATATCTCTAATTATTTTTATGACTTCTGTTTCAATTTCAACGATCTAGCCACTTCCACGATCTTATCCTATTAAACTTTTTAATCAAATGATATTTATGCTGTAACACATAGTAATCTAGCCACTTTTATTTCATTACTGTATCAAATGATATTTATGCTGTAACAGCAACTTAAATTAAATGATATTTAGCATAAATCTGTAACACAGAATAAAATATTTATGCTGTAAGCCTGTAACACAGCAACTTATCAATTGATATTTATGCTTTAACACAGAGAAATCTAGCCACTTTTTAATCAAATGATATTTGATATCTATTTAACTTTTCAAACTTTAATTGAAACAGCAACTTAGATTAAATCCCAAAATCTAACCAAAAATTAACATAAACACAAATTGCCCTTTGAAACAGCAACTTAAATGAACATCAATCCAAAATAACAGAAACTTAATTAAATCCCAAAATCTAACAACAGCAAAAGGAGTTCGCCGGAATTGCTAACAAAAATTTATGTTTAAAATTTAAGTTAAATAGAAATTTAATTTTTTATTAATGCATTAATAAAAAAATTTAAACTTTGAATTCCTAACAATAGCAAGTAAGCATTACAATAAACAAAAAAAAAATTAAAATTTTTACCTGTTGAAGTTCGCCGGAGTTCCTCGCCGGAGTTAGCGACGGAGTTGGTCGGCGATGAAGAGTTTTGGCAATGGGGTCGGCAAAGGAGATGGAGAGTATCAGATTCGGCGATGGAGAGGAGGGAATCGAGCGATCGGCGAGGATGAAGATGATCGGAATTGGTGATCGGCGAAGAAGGAGAGAATCGGCGAGGATGGAGTTGGCCGGTGATCGGCGAGGGTCAGAATTTGGTGAGGTTGGAGATGATCGGCGATGAAGATGGACGGCGAACGGAGGAGCGATGGTTTTCGGGTGAGGGAAGAGAAGAATCGAGAACTCGCGAAAGCAAAGAGGAACGATTTTAGGGCTACATTCGCGATCGGTTTGGGAGCTTTTATACCCAAACTGCCCTAGGAAATAACGTAGGTTATTTTGCGTTATAACATTACGTTATATAACGAACGTTATTTTAAAAAAATGCACCGTTACGCAGAACTGCATTTTTTCCTGTTGTTACGGAGCGCCGGGTCCGCGCTCCGTTACGAAACGCTTTATAACGCGTTTCGTAACGCGTTATTTTCTACATTGGGCAAGAGTCCTATTCTTGATCAGCTGGCTCGACAATCTGAGCTAGGAATGACTCAAAGTCTGCCAAGGCCTCTCTTAATGCCTCGCGAGTCGATTTCGACAATCGTAACAACTCGTACAGCATGACTCGAGCTGGAATATTAGCCAGCGGAGCTATTATGTCAAATTTGAAGGTAGCGTCCTTGACTCCTTCATCTTTTCCAGGATTTTTCTGGAAACGAAGCCCTTTCTGCTTTGCAGGCTTTGCGAGTTCCCCGTATATATCTTTCGGATCTACTCTGGTATAGTCCTTGAGATATGTTTTACCAGATCGAGTGCCGGAAGGGCCCGTCCCATCTTGATGAGTGGCCATAGCTTCGAGCTCCTCTTCAGATTCTGTAAATGCCCCTGCAATTATGTATTCATCTTTTATTTTCGCGGAAATGGCATTGCTAGTCCGCTTTTTCCTTTGACCCCCTGCGGTAGTCCACTGTTTATCCTGTAGTAAATCAGGGTGGACCCACATGACTTTCCCTCTTTGAGTTGTTACGGGGACAAGTCCTTCTTGTGCCTTTTTATGCGGGTCATGGTTTTTCGTAACTAGTTTTCTCTTTGGTATTGGTGTTACCCTCGCGGGGAACTCATGGGTTCCGACCAGTAGGGTTGCCATATTGGCAATGACCTTCTTTTGCTCCTCTTTTAATGTCAGGACTCCAGCTTCTATCAATGCTTAGATCATGTTCTTTAGAGGGTAACAATCCCTTGAAGGGTGTCCGACATTCCTGTGGTAGAGACAATAGTTGGGGTCGTTGGTTTTACCAGTGTCCTCCGGTTTCCTATTCTCTGGAAGTTTCAACATTCCCTTCCTAAGAAGCAAGTGGAAGAGTGTAGGCTTCTGTTCCGCTTTAAATATGTATGTCCTTTCTTGCTGGGGCCTATTTTGTCTTGCACCCTTTTGATTTTAGGGCTTTGGGCTCGGAAGGATTTGTTTTCTGTAGAGCGACCTCTGACGCCATTGCCGCTTTCCCTTTATTCTTGTCATTATTTTGCGTATACGGCCTATTACTTTCAGTATTTCTTGATCCACGAGACTCTTCAACTCGGCGGATCAAGTTCTCGGCTTGCTCTCTTTGTTTGAGCAAATCCTTCCATGTCTTAGACTCTACGGCCCCATTTTTAAGAGCACATTGGTCTTGAGATTATGTCGACATGTCTCTACCAGAGTTTCCTAGACCATTCCGTGTTTGCAATGCACGGACTTCTCCCGGAACCTTTCTATGAAGTCTTTTACTATTTCTTATTCTCCTTGTTTAGTTGCAAGGAGGGAATGAACCGTAATTTCGGTATCATCCTCGAAGAAACGTGCGAGAAATTGCTTCTCAACATCAAACCAGGTATTAATAGTACCTGGGAGCAACTGCATAAACCAAGTGAAGGCAGGCTCTCGCAAGGTACTTGCGAATACCTTGGTCATTACTGGGTCATTGCCCATCAAATGCCATGCTTGGGACAAGAAGTAGTAAATATGTTGACTGGGAGATCCTTTCCTGTCATATGGCTCCAATTTGAGCGGTTTGTATTTCTCAGGGTATGGTGCCAAATCCCATTCAGGCGGATATGGTCTTAATACCCCTGATTCTTTCAACTCCTTTTTGTGCATTAGTACTTCGAGTTGGCTTTGTAACTTCTCGATTTTCTCTTCATGTGGATCATGAAAAGAATACTTATCCTCGTCCTCATGCGTCGAGTGAGCCTTTTCATCTCTATCTTCCTCGTTCGTTTTATTGAACGGAGTTTCTTTTCCTTTTTTGGCATTATCCTCGACAATTTTTTGAGTATATTCGACCACTTTTGAGAGCATCATTTTAAGATCCTCGATTGTCTTTTTTTGTTCTTGGATCATTTGTTCTTGGGCCTCAAATCTTTGGTCAATGTCGTTAGATTTATCCATCATATGTGATGCTGACTTCTGCAATTTAGACGATGCCGAAGAATGAGGAGAGGCTATGGCCGAATTATCGCTATCGTCGTCATAAGAACCTTTCACGAGTTTCTTATAGTTTCGGGCCGGGATAGCATCTGATTTAAGTCAGGTAAAGTGATGAGGTTCTTCATCACTTGATTCTGAGTTATCATTTCTTTCTATGGTTTTCTTACCCTTGCCAACCATATTAGAAGTTACAATTCTCCATTCTTCTCGGGGAGTAGCTTTTGTCTTCTTGGCAGGGTTTTTGTCCGACTCAGTTAATCGGTCGAACACCAATACCCTGTCCTTCTTGCAGCAACAACTGTCCACTACAGCAGATACTGCTGTCATAAGCTGCTGGCAGTAACAAGTAGGTTCAGATTGAACTGATTTATAGCTCTTTTCCTGGTTAGATACTCCCTGAGATCAATAGCTTTAGATATGGGGTGGTGGGGCCCATCCACCTGTTGAGAGGGTTCAGAAACCTGCTGAAGCTTCTTGAGATCACTGGAGTCCAGTTCTGGTCCACTGGTGTGGTGATCAACCCTGATTTTGTATTCGGGTTGATTTACGCGGGGCTGAGAGATAGCTTCGCATTTTTGAACGCGGAGCTGAGAATTAGCTCCGCGTTTTGCGTCGCGGGGCTGAGAAATAGCTCCGCATTTTGCGTCACGGAGCTGAGACATAGCTCCGCGTTTTACTACGCTAGCCTCGCGTTTTATGCTGGCTTGACGTTCTTACAGAAGTTTAACTTCTGAAATATTAGCCCCGCGTGGAAGAAAATTCTTACGTGCTGGCTTATTCTTGTGATTAACACAAGTTATAATTTCGCGTTTAGCGCAATTTTTGCAAATAACGACGATTTGTCAATCATCTTTGTGATTTAATCGCAGCTGAGGAATCTTGCGTTTATCACAAGTATTACTGGATTCGCTTTTATCGCTAAGCTCAGTATTAGCCTTGCGTGGAGAATCACATACTGGCTCTAAGGAAATTTTATCCTCGAGATTAACGCGAGTGTCAGAAATTTTGCGATTAACGCAAATCTTACTGGCTTCGCATTTATTGCTAAGCTCAGTATTAGCCTCGCGTGGAGAATCACACGCTGGCTCTAAGGAGATTTTATCCCCACGATTAATGCAAGCTTCTCTAGTTTTAAGTCCAAATAAAATAGCCTCGCATGGAGGATCACACGCTGGCTTGTTCTTGCGATTAACGCAAGTTGCAGCTTCGCGTTTAACGCGATACTGACTGGTCTTGCGATTAACACAAGCCAGTTCGCGAGGTGCTGTAGCCTCGCGTTCTGCTCCCTGAATAGCCTCGCGTTTAACGTGGGCTTTAAGTGCTTTTCGCCTAGACCTCCGATTTCTATTCCGGAGTTAGGTTCTGATTAGTCCAGTTCCCGAGCCTCCCTCGGCCATAGAGGGATCATCCTCTGCTAGGGTTTCCTGTCCGAACGACGGCTCTATGGCCGCGGTCTCCACAGGTCCCCGATTAACGGTGGATTCCCAATTACCCAATTTACGGGTATTGGAGCGCACGAGACGATAGCACCGCATTTCGGTCAGGTAACCTGACTCAGAGGAGAGATACTCGTCGTACTTATGCTGGTTGATTTCAACGACTAGCATATCCACGTCAGATCCGGTCCTCTCAACGTCAGATTGCGGCACGATCTCTTCTTTGGTGAAAGAGATTTCTCCCATTGTGGTCGCCAGTTTGTTCGCAACAGAAATTCGTTGCTTTCCTTCCATTGAATTAACTTAAACTATAACGAAAGAGAACAAAAGAAAAAGAACAAACAAGAGGATTTACAATCTATCTCTCTCTTTTACAATGATAACGTAGGATCTATGTGGCGATGGGATCTATCGAAGTTGCTCCTTTGGACTATCTGACGTCGATGGTCTTCTTGCTCTGGATGAAAAAGATGCCGGTTGATTGTAGAGTTGATCTTCTCTGGTCTTGATTCGTTCAAGGCTCTCATGCGTAACTTGAACTTCACAAAAACTTCCAAAAGATCCCCTAGGGCTTCCTCAAGAGGGTATTTATAGTCTTAGGATGATATGAGAGTTTCTATCTAAATAGAATTTGTATTCATCAAGGATTCCAATCAAATATCTTAGTTTTGATTTAAATCTCTTGATTTAGAGTTCTGATCGGACTTAATTTGGGTATTTGGATAAGCCCAAATCTTAATCTCAATCAATTTAAGATTTTGGTTTATCTGCTCACGCGGAGTTAATTTCACCAAAATGCAGAGCTAAAAACCAGAACGCGGAGCTATCGATTAGCTCCACGTTTTGCTCAAACGCGAGGCTAAAATAGGCAATACGCGGAGCTATAGAGTTAGCTCCGCGTTCTGTTGTGGAAAATCCTATTTACTTAGAAATTTTCACCGCCAACAGGGCGGTGTTCGAACTACTGGTGCATCTACTGGATCAAAAACCTATTCTTTTTGGAAGGGTTCGACCACATGTAGCCTCATTCAGTAATAGTGAGGATGAAGCTCAGGAAGCCCCTCAATTATATCATCATGGACTAAAGTCATTCCGATTGATGGCAAAGATGGGATATGATTTCATCCATAAACCCGGATTAAATTTCGGTAAAGGATGTCGAAATTTGCTTCCCTCATTCGAGCCCGAAGGAAAAGAGCCGGACTATTATCACAAAACCGGTAAGGGGTTGGGATACGTCACAACACCTGATCCTTCGAATATCGAAGATATGATTTGACAAAATATAGAAGATTCCGATTGGGATTCAGATATTAGTCTGGGAGTATTATTCAAGGAATTGACTATAAATATGACATCTGTCAGCCCGACCCCAGATGAAAACAATGAACTGATCCTTATATAAGATAAAGCGCTAGTTAAGCATCTCGATGCCTAATGGAACATGCGCTTTGAGCAACGTGAACCTCTTACTGAGGATAAGGTGATCCAAATAAATATGGGTGATGAAACCAATCCTAAACCCATATTTATAAGCGAGAGCTTGTCTCCTAATGAAAGAGACGACCTTGTGACTCTCATTCGAGAATACATAGATGTCTTTGCCTGGAATTATGAAGACATGCCAGGTTTAGATCCTCAAGTTGCTATGCATCGACTTAGTATTAAGCCAGATGCGAAACCAGTAAAACAACAACAAAGAAGATTCCGCCCAGAGTTAATGGAATCAATCGAAGATGAAGTGAAGAAGCTTATACAATCTAGTTTCATCCGAGAAGAACAACATCCTGATTGGGTAGCGAACATTGTTCCAGTTTCCAAGAAGAATGGAAAAATCTGAATCTGCATTGACTTTCGGGATCTCAATGTAGCATGTCCTAAAGATGAATTTCCACTTCCGATAACGGATGTCATGATTGACAATACCTGCGGATTCGAAAGGATGTCTTTCATGAATGGATTCTCCAGGTACAATCAAATCAAAATGTGCCCAGAAAATGAGAAACACGCTGCCTTCAGAATACCGTTAGGTATGTACTGTTATACAGTCATACCATTTGGTTTGAAAAATGCAGGTGCAACATATCAGCGTGCTATGAGCACAATTTTTTGCGAACATCTCCATAAAATGGTAGAGTGCTACGTGGACGACCTGGCTGTCAAGAGTCGCAATGAAGATGATCATCTCCGAGATTTAAAAGCGGTGTTTGACATTATGAGAAAACACCAATTAAAAATGAATCCGACTAAATCTTTTCTCGGTGTTTCTAGTAGCAAATTCCTTGGTTTCGTTGTTACATCCAAGGGTATTCATTTATACCTAGAAAAGGTAAAAGCAATTTAAGAGATGCAGCCACCAAAGAACTTTAAAGAACTTCGTGGATTACAAGAGAGACTGGCATATTTTCGAAGATTTATCTCTAATCTTTCAGGGCGATGCCAACCCTTCACCAAGTTAACGAAGAAAGGGGTGTCGTTCGTTTGAGATGAAGCTTATCCACAAGCCTTTGAGGATCTCAAGAAGTACCTCACAAAGCCTCCGGTGCTGATAGCCCCTGTATCAGGAAAACCATTCTTGATATATGTTCGGGCGATGGACCATTCACTTGGTGCCCTGTTGGCCCAAACAAATGACTTAGGCCATGAACAAGCCATTTACTACCTTAGTAGAACTATGGTATGCGCCGAACATCGGTACACTTCAGTAGAGAAAGAATGTTTGGTCCTGCTATTCGCAGTTCAGAAAATGCGATGATGTGATAAATTACTGCAAGTGCACAGTGTCAGTTGTAGCGCTGTACAGGTCGTCCCACATAGATTTAAGGTGTTTTGCGATTCTCACTAATTCTATAGTCAAACGGATTAACAAAGAATTTTAGGTTGAAGTTTGGTTGTTCTAATTAGTCTAGAATCTAGAATCTACTAGTTTCTAACCATATTCTTACTTCTATTATCTTCTTCTCTCATAAAAATTTGATCTTTTTAGTTTAATCTTTATTTAAAGTGCTTTAAGTATGAGCTATCAAGTGGTGTGCAAGCATAACTCATCAAAAATACTACTTTTCATAAAAACAAACTAAATCTTTAGATAATTCAATGAAAAAGATAAAATCAACAACCCCAAACCCTAACTAAGCATAGGCTATCAAGAAACCTAATTCAAGTATAACCTATCAAAGTCTTAATCTTCGAGTTCTTGTATTTAAAAATTTTATAGAAGAATCATGTCTTTATTATTTTTATTTAAGAAGAAAATACTAGAGAGTAATTACATGATGGATCCTAACTTCATCTACATCCTAGAGCTAAACTAATTAGCTACTCATGATTCTAGAAAGCAATTAAATCTAATCTAGAAAGCAAAAAAATCTATACTAGAAAGCAATTAAATCTATCTAAAAAGCAAATAAAGATTAGAAAACAATGGCTTATCTCTTGAGCACGGTATTGTGGCCGCCACCCCTTCAGCAAAATCCTAATTTTATTAATGAAAGACGAGTACAAACTAAATCCTAATCTATATTAACTACTGCATAAAACCTAGAATACAAGGATACGGCCAATATATAGGCTTCGGAAATTAAACCCTAATTCTAGCAGAACTGGAAAACCACAAAATTACATCGAAGCCACGGAAGAAAATTCAGCATGTGGGGCCCACAATTGACTGCTAAATGGAGGTGAAAACCGCTAAATAGTAGTTTTATTTCGAGTAAATCAATTGAAGTTTCTTCCACGTGCGTCTCGTGTCTTGTACATTATATTTCCTTGACTGTATTCAACTTTGAGTCTCTGCAACATCGTAGTCTCGTAGTTTTGCTCACTTTAGAAACTTTTCGGACTCTGATTTCCTACTCCAACATTGATTTCTTGCCATCTCCTTGTACCAATCGAATTACCTGAAAAAGACACTAAAAATACCCGAGTAGCATTTATTTATATACAAAAATAGATAAAGTATAAGAGAAAAAAATACAATATATGATATTCATCATACCCCCACACCTATCTTTTGCTAGTCCTCGAACAAAACCTAAATCTAAAATGAAAAATAAAAATTCTAACTCACTTTCGCAGGAATCGCGATTGCACTTAGCACGTGCAATAAGTTTTTAAACCCCAAGGTTACCCTAGTGGACGAGTGTTGTCTCGTGAGGGTTTGCAGTGAATATACCCACAAAATTCAAGAAGAAAATAGATTAAGGAATAAAGAAAAGAAAAATAAGGATAACCGAAAATCAAGAAAAATAGAAATTTTATACAAAGAAAGAAAAATCTTTTTTTTATTATATTTTCATCAATTAATCTCACTAATATACAAACTCAAGAACGCATTTAGATTATCAATTTTCAAATCGAGCATCATATCAGATACACTTATCATTTTAATCAAAAATTTAAATCCTATCTTTCAATACCCACTAACAGATAATCCATTGGCTCCTATACATCTACGTGCACGTGTGATAGTCTACTTTGGTTTTGAACTCCAACTCTAACTCATAATTCATCTCCTCTCTCATAATTTTTTTTCTTTTTTAATTTTATTTT
Source organism: Dracaena cambodiana (assembly GCA_036321105.1). NCBI lineage: Eukaryota > Viridiplantae > Streptophyta > Magnoliopsida > Asparagales > Asparagaceae > Dracaena > Dracaena cambodiana. The sequence continues at coordinate 6,741,039 of JAYEPQ010000017.1, forward strand.
ATTTTTTTAAAGAATATTTCACCTTTCATGAGAATATTCACGCTTGCTTAGGCGCAACATACCCGATTACTCGATTCATACTTTTTTTTTTTGAATATTTCACCTTTCATGCGAATATTTATACTTACTTAGGCGCAAAATATCCGATTACTTAGATCATACTCTTTTTTCACTCTTGAGGCTATTGCCTTAATACCAGGCGCACCCCATTATTTTATTCTCACTTTTTTTCCTTTTTTTCTATTTTTTTCTCTTTTTTTTGTTTAGAGAGAGAAAACTTACTCAATCGTTATCATCTTTGTCCTTAACCTAATAAACTATTGTGAAGTGAAAAATAGATGTATACTTGCCTCAAAACTACTGTTAGCAATATTAATTTCTCGGATTTTGATCTTTTTCATAAAATTCAAAGTGTATCATCCAATCTACTCTCCTATCCAATTTCAAATCTAAATTTGTTCTTTTATATATAAGTAGTTTGATCTATTGATAAAAATACATAATTTTTTTTATGTAATTTTTTTTCATTTTTTTAAATTTTTTTCAGTTTTTTTTTATTTTTTTCAGTTAGTTACTCTAAAAACTACCCAAAGTGTAAAATAAAGAAACCCAAAAATCTAAAAAAAAATAAAGAATCTAAAAAAAAAATTAAAAATCCTAGAAAAATATGAAGAAAATATCCTAACCCATTCCCCCACACCTAGACTCGTATATGCCCTCATACACAAAGCAAGGGTGGTAAAAAAAAAAAAAAAACTATTATACAAATATTTTACACTTATTAGAAAATTTAAACGATTACGACCTCTTGATCGCTTTTCACTCTCATAATGTGTCCTTTTATGTTTTAATATGGATGAACTTAGCCTTTTTGTCAATTTTGCATTTAATCTCTCCATCTTATTTTTTTATTTTTCTCAATTTATTTCTACCTTTCTTTTTTTATTCAATAATAAAATTTTGAAGTTGGAAAGCGTACCTTTACCATCGTTCATATTCCATCCACGAGTATCTTTCATATTAGTAAGTATTTTGGTTTTATCAACTTGTAAATAACATACTCACTTTGATGTTGTGAAATCATGAGCTCGATTTTGGAGGGCTCTTTTAAATCATCAGGTACCATAATCTCTTCTTTTTATAGTTTCTTCCAATCTTCAAGTATTATAGGTTTGTCATGCAAATTTTCTTCAAACCTGTCATCAAAATTCTCAAAAGAAAATGTCATACTAGTAGACTTATCATTAGTCAAGTTATTATGAAGGGATAAAAATTCTTCTTCACAAATTTCTTAACAATTTCCATCAAAAGAATCAAATGATAATGTGTCACTAGCAAGCTCACCATGAGATAAATCATCAAGCAAAATATTTTCTTTATCATCAGTTTCATCATAATTATTTTCACAATTGTCTAAAATAGGTTGATCACAATGTTGAATTATAGACTCATCATGCACAAAATTATTTAACTCATTTTGAATCATATCTACTTCAGAAGATGATTGGAGTGATTGCTCGTTGGAGTTAGATATGTTCAAACTACTAGATGGTTGATCTACAAAAAGTTTAGCTCGAGAAATCACTTTGAGAAGATCTTCCATACAAGATTCAATTTGAGAGAATGATTTTTGAGATGATGATTTTAGCAAAGCTTCCATATCTTCCTCTATTCTACGTCTTCATTCCTCACACTCATGATCATAATTTTCCTTATTTTTCTCAAATAATTGCATCTCGAGATCATGATTGAAATTTGAAGAATGATATGATGGATCCATGTACATATTTGATGACAGATATGAAGTGGTTGGAGGTAGATTCTCATGACATGCATATTTTGCTTCTAATCTTTTTAATCTTTCATCTAACATGTTCAATTGAATATCTTGTTCATGATTGAATGTGGAACATGGAGATGAATAGCCCATAAAGAAAGGATCAGATGGAGGACTCTCTTGGTATGGCTCTTGATTATTAGAATTATTCATCCATTCATAATTGTAATTTTGTGTATAAGAAGCGCTCGTAGGTTCATTATATGTGTTGTGAATTTGATTATGACGTAGTCCTAATGAACTTCCTATCCATGGACACTGATAATAATTATGATATGGATCACGACAATGATAGCAACCAGTTTGATTTTGACACATTTTTTTTTATTTTTATTTTTGAAAAAGGTGGGAGGGAGAGAGATGGAAAAGGAATAAAAAAAAAATTGATTTATTTTTTTTGAATTTTTTTACAGAACCAGGAAAACAAATAATAGAACAGGAGGAAATTTGGGCTCGGGATGTACCTAAAGAGACGCTAAATAGCGATTTTTACCGCTAAATGGTGGTCAAACCATAGAGTTTGACTGTCTGGTTTCTTTTGCACACTTCTGAGTCTTCTCCAATCCTTTTTGTCTTCCTGTATCTGCAATATATATTCCCTGTATACTCAACACACATTGTTAACCCGTAAAACGTTAGAAAAAGCAAGAAAAATACCGTCGATCCCCGGCAACGACTTCAAAAACTTGATGTGATAAATTACTGCAAATGCACAGTGTCAATTGTAGCACTGTACAGGTCGTCCCACAGAGATCTAAGGTGTTTTGTGATTCTTACTAATTCTATAGTCTAACGGATTAACAAAGAATTTTAGGTTGAAGTTTGGTTGTTCTAATTAGCCTAGGATCTAAAATCCACTAGTTTCCAACCATGTTCTTACTTCTATTATCTTCTTTTCTAATAAAAATTTGATCTTTTTAGTTTAATCTTTATTTAAAGTGCCCTAAGTTTGAGCTATCAAGTGGTGTGCAAGTATAACTCATCAAAAATACTACTTTTCATAAAAACAAACTAAATCTTTAGATAATTAAATGAAAAAGATAAAATCAACAACCCCAAACCCTAGCTAAGATAGGCTATCAAGAAACCTAATTCAAGTATAACCTATCAAAGTCTTAATCTTCGAGTTCTTGTATTTTAAACTTTTTATAGAAGAATCATGTCTTTATTATTTTTATTTAAGAAGAAAATACTAGAGAGCAATTACATGATGGATCCTAGCTTCATCTACATCCTAGAGCTAAACTAATTAGCTACTCATGATTCTAGAAAGCAATTAAATCTAATCTAGAAAGCAAAAAATCTATACTAGAAAGTAATTAAATCTATCTAACAAGCAAATAAAGATTAGAAAATAATGGCTTACCTCTGGAGCACGGTATTGTGGCCACCACCCCTTCAGCAAAATCCTAATTTTATTAATGAAAGACGAGTACAAACTAAATCCTAATCTACATTAACTACTACATAAAACCTAGAATACAACGATACGGCCAATATATAAGGTTCGGAAATCACACCCTAATTATAGAAGAAATAGAAAACCATAAAATTACATCAAAGCCATGGGAGAAAATTCAGCGTGTGGAGCCCACAATTGGCCGCTAAATGGCGGTTAAAACCGCTAAATAGCGGTTGTATTTCGAGTAAATCAATTGAAGTTTCTTTTTATCTTGTACATTATATTTCCTTGACTGTATTTGACTTTGAGTTTCTGAAACATCGTAGTCTCGTAGTTTTGCTCACTTTAGAAACTTTTTGGACTCTGATTTCCTACTCCAACATTGATTTCTTGCCATCTCCTTGTACGAATCGAATTACCTGAAAAAGACACTAAAAATACCCGAGTAGCATTTATTTATATACAAAAATAGATAAAGTATGAGAGGAAAAATACAATATATGATATTCACCATGCGACATTACTTAGTAGGCCAAACAATTTATGTGATTTCTCGGGTAAATCCCCTAAGAGTGCTCATGACCAAACCTGGGTCACTCAATTGCAGGTTGGCTAATTGGTCGATCCTCCTATCGCAATCTAATATACGATTTATACCACAAAAGGCGATCAAGGGACAAGCAATTGCTGATTTCTTAGCGGAACATTCTGTCCCGAAATCCTCTAAACTTTATGAGGATATTCTAGATGAAATGGTGGAAGCCAACATGATTTCTAAAGAACCGGTTTGGTGGCTATTTTTTGATGGAGCGGCTAGAAGGAACTCTGCCGGAGTGGGGGTGGTTTTAATATCCCTGCAGAATCATGTAATCCCTCTAGAGTACTCACTGACTCGGCCTTATTCTAATAATGTGTCTGAGTACAATGCATTATTAATAGGACTGCAAATTACCCAACAGCTGGGAACCCGGCGTTTAGAGGCCTATGGGGATTCCAAACTCATAGTGAATCAAGTAAGAGGAGAATACGAGGTTAAACATGAGCATCTCGTACCTTACCATAAGGCGACAATCAAACTTGCTAACTCATTCAAAAAGTTTTATATTGACTACGTGCCAAGACATGAGAATGCATACGCTGATGCTTTGGCTTCCCTCGTAGCTACATTAGCACTCCCTGCTAAGTAAAGCAAAACTATTGAGGCTGGAAGCTGTGAGCTTCTTTGCCCTGAGGAAATACTTGAGGCGAATGAAGTCCATGCATCAGGAATGAACTTCGAGTCCAAAGATTGGCGGTTCGTATTTGTCGACTTCGCGCTTTATGGAATATTACCCGAAGATACTAAAGAAGCCGCCAAAGTGAAGAAAGAGGCAGAAAAATTCTATTATAATTCTGAGCTTAGTACCTTATATCGGAAAATGCCAGGTGGAGTTTTACGTCGGTGCTTATCACAACAAGAGACATAAGAAGTGCTTAAAGAAGCAAATGATGGAGCCTATAGTGCTCACCAGCCGGGACCTAAATTAGGAGATCGGATAAAAAGAATGGGTTACTACTGACCAACAATAATGTCAGATGCCATGGCATATGCGAAGAAATGTCATGCGTGTCAGGTGCATGCAAACTACATACATCAGGCTGCAGAGTACCTACATCCAACCACAATTACATGGCCATTCGAGACGTGGGGAATGGATATCATTAGTCCCATCACTGCACCATCTTCTCGTGGACATCGGTTTATACTAGGTATAACCGATTACTTTTCAAAATGAGCAGAAACTATCCCTTTGAGAGAAGTAAAAATAAACGATGTGATCAACTTCATCAAACACCACATCATCTATCGCTTTGGTGTTCCTAGGCGGATCATCAGCGACAACGGCCCTCAATTCACTAGCAAGGCCTATACTAAATTTTGTGATAAATTCAGAATACAGAATATATTTTCGTCTCCATATAACCCTACTGCAAATGGTCAAGCTGAAGCGTTCAACAAGACCATTGTGAAACTTTTGCAGAAATTCGTCATTACAAGTCAGCGCGATTGAGACGAGAAATTAGGAGTTTGTCTATGGGCTTATCGCACAATGGTTAGGACACCGACAAAGAGTACACCATTTTCTTTGGTGTATGGTTACGAAGCCATACTACATCTGGAAATTCAAATTCCTTCTCTTCGAGTGGCATTAGCTACAAGAATGACCAATGAGGAAAAACATAGCCAACGACTTCGAGAATTAGAAGTATTGGATGAGAAACGCTTAAAGGCTCAACAATAAATAGAGCTTTATCAAGTGCAAATATCCCGAGCCTTTAATAAGGAAGTGAAGGAGAGAACTTTTAAAGTGGGTGACTTGGTCTTAGTGGTCAGGCGTCCTTTGATTCTGACGTACAAGACTAAGGGCAAATTTCAATCAAAGTGGGAAAGCCCATTTGTAGTAGAGACGGTTTACTCAAATGGAGCATACCGATTGATTAATCAATATGGTGATCGGACGATGATGCCAATTAATGGAAAATTCCTAAAAAAAATTATTCTTAAAGAAATAAATTCATCCGACCTCTCTTTCATTACAGTAAGAGAAGAAATTTTCACTCACCACTTGCACAAAGTTCCACACCCTAACTTGGGGTATAAAATGAAAATGAATCCTACGTCTCTATGACTAAGGATAGAGGAAATTAATGCTTGGCATGTAAGCCCAAACGAAATTCTCGCCAACCCTATCATGCTGAGAGTAAGAGCATGAATTGCTCGATACCGTCAAGGTAACAGGAAGAAAATAAAATTCTCACAAACCCATCATGCTGGGAGTAAAAATATGAATTGCCCAAAACTTCTAAGGTGAAGAGAAGAAGGAACGTTTGGCATCTAAGCCCAAACAAAACCTTCGATAACTCACCATGCTGAGGGGAATAGTATGGCTAGCCCAACTCAAACGGTAGTTGGTAAAGGCAAATCAAACCCGTTGATAGCTGGGGGTTTGTTAAAAATCCTATGACAAATCTGTCACGATAGTATTCTTATCCGAATATAAGGATACATTACCGCTCTAAACTGCTAAGGCAAAGGAAAGAGGAAAAGTTTGGCATTTAAGCCCAAACGAAATTCTCGACAACTCACCATACTGAGGGGAATAACATGACTATCACAACTCAAGCGGTAGTTGGTAAAGCCTAATCAAATCCGTTGATAGCTTGGGGTTTGCTAAAAACCTTAATCAGATCGATTCCTTGTCAAGTTAAAATTTCACCTCTGACAAAAAGACAAAACTCATACTTCATCAAGTCCAATATTACAACCTCTGATGAACTTGTTTTTAATATCGTTAAGTTAAAAGTCACCTCTGACGACAAATTATTTTCCTATCAAATTAACAGTTACCTCTGATAGTCAGATTTTGAGGCCAAACACGTTAACAATCACCTCTGTTTAGTCAGCTCATTCCTATCACCACCAGATTCTCTGAATAGGTCGAGCTCCAAGACATATTTAATGATATCCTTGTTTCTTCCTAATCCGTTATACTAGATGTCACTAAATGATTAGGATCCTATAAGCACGCTAACATCATACCTCTGCTTGTCATCCTATAAGCACGTTAATATTATACCTTTGCTTGTCATCAATAGGCACGTTAATGTAGATACAAAAAAAAAAAAAAATTGAAAATTGCTAAGTGGGCACACCTGCGGGATGAAACCCCACGGGATGCAACCCACGGGAGCACCCGCGGGAGCGATCCCGCAGGTGCCAACCCGCGGGTTGTTTTCCGTTCTTTTCCGATTATTTATTTCTTATTTTATTTCGCTAATATTCCGTGATCCAGTTTTTCAGGAATAATTGAGCTTAATTTGGAGCTTCTTCGGTTTATAAAACACAGGAATTTAACTGGAGAGGGGACTTTTGGATTAGAAGACTTTGGGACGATTACGGGCGAGCTCGTGAGATCAAGGAAAAGAGCAGAGCCATCTTCTCCTGGTCGGACGGTCAACGGAGGCATTAACAAGACTCCATCGCTACCCGAACCCACATAAAAAAGGGAATAAATTAATATTTCGGTTCTTGTAATTTCTCGGATTATTTTGTAATCTTAATTCGTTGTAATTCAAATAATTTTTGCAATGGAATCAAAGATACAATTTTCGAGCAAACAAGAACTGGCGACTACAGTGGGAGCCCCTCTGTTTACCATAGAGAATCTGGTGGCGCAGTCCGACCGGGTGCCGATTGGCTCAATGGTTGAGATGCTGGTCATAGAAGTTGACCAGCAAAATTATGAGGAATTTCTTTCTTCCTCTGATTTAGAGCCTCGGCGTCATCGCCGGGTGACGATGAAAAAAAGTGAGGCGTTATCGCCCACCGGAAAGGCGTCATCACCTATGAAAACTTATGAGGCGTCATCGCTCGTTCAAACTGACAAGACATCATCGTCTGTCAAGAACACAGCGTTATCGCCCATTCCAAAGTTAAGCCAAAAGTCAAACCAGTCCCTGACCTGCTCCCAAAAGAGAAACCTAAGGCGTAGAGCCCAACGGGCCCGCCTCAATAGTACTTCTGGAAAATTACAGTGAGAAAATCCAACCTAAGAAACAATCGTGACACATGCAACATCGGAAAGAAAAAATTCCAAAAATAAAAATCCGCAGGCGGAACTGTGGGTTGCACCGCACGGGGGCAACCCCGCGGTTGCAACACCGGCGGTTCCAACCGTGGGTTGCACCCCGCGGGTGCAACCCCGCGGTTGCAATCGCGGGTGCAAACCCGCAGTTCCAACCGCGGGTTGCACCCCGCGGGTGCAACCCCGCGGTTGCAACTGCGGGTGCAAACCCGCGGTTCCAACCGCGGGTTGCACACCGCAGGTTGCAACCCGTGGGTTGCACTCCGCAGGAAAAATCAAGGGTTGGTTCTGGTGTCTATTCGGGCACATGCGCGTGAGCACACAGCGCACATCTAACTTTTTGGTTACTCTCTCAGGTGTACCATCCCGTTCCTCTACAAATAAATATAAGGATGTGCTCATGAACTCACCTGAGGATAGGTCTTCAAATTTCTCTTCGGATGAACATATTCATGATAGAATCCTCTAAATCCCGAAGAACAAGTCAGATGCGTGCGGGGCCCATACAACTACGCAGGCCAGCATACACTCTAGAAGAATCCGCAGAAGGGTTGGAGAATAATCTGATACGGGAAAAGAGCTCAACCCTGAAATATTGCAAACTCTCCAGTATTATGATCCAAATTTGCGACGCAAGCGGCGTCAAGTTGCAAATAGAAATGAGGAAGTATCTCAAGATTTGAGAGAGTATCTCAATTGGAGGAAGAACTCCTTACAAAATATTCCTCAATGCCAATGCGAACAGCTGATATCAACTGTTCTATCAAACTGCGAGTGCAACCCGAGACGGTCCGTTTTTGAGCGGATCACCGAACCTAAAAGAATGCGAACGGTGAAAAAGGTGTGCTCGGAAACCGATCTACCTGTTGCCTCATCACATATGATTAATAAAGGCAAAAAGGTGGTCGGAAACAACCCTTCGGATAAGGAAATCACTCCAGGATCAAAAGGAGTTTCTATCGAACCAGAGGGCGCGCTTCTAGAAGAAGTCTCTGAAAGGCTTGAGAGACAAGAAAAACGTCTCGAACAGCAAGAGGAGACCATAGAAGAAATGAAACAACTTTTAATTGAGTTGCTGACTCAAAGTAGGAGGAACCAATCCTCGTCGTCCATTTCTGGTCGGCAGAAAGGAAAACGACCCTTCCAAATAAATGAAGACAGCAAGGACGAGGATGAAGAAGTGCCTCCTCATTCAAGAGAAGAAGAGGAAGTGAAGGTTATCATTAACCCTCACGTGGAAAAAATAGAGAAGATGGGAATCAACTACAAGCTCTTCTTCATCGAAAGAAACTGCAAGAGGTGGGGGTAGTCCGTCCTTATCTCATAGAATCGGAGACCGTGCCTTACCCTACAAAATACAAACCGTTGAACCTTCAGTCATTCGACGGTAAAGGTTCGCCGCAACAGCACATCTTCTACTTCCTCTCACAGACAGGACATCTCATGGGGAATGATCCAACTATGACTAAGATATTTGTGAGCACTTTACGGGGGCACGCATTTACCTGGTTCATGCAGCTACCCCAAGGAACAATTAAATCATGGGCTGATGTAGAACGTGAGTTCCTAGGCCGATTCTTTGAAGATGATACAGAAGTCTCCATATTATCTTTGCTAGCAGCGAAGCAAGAAGAAGGCGAAACGATCAAAGCTTATATCGGGCTATTCCGAGAGCTTTCTGTTCGATGCCCACATGGCATGACGCAGGACACGCTTGTGGAAACCTACAGACACAACTTGTTGACCGATATCCTAGACAAGATGGGCTCGGTCGAATCCAAATCATGGAAAGATCTACTTAAGCAGGGTGAACAGGCCGAAGAAATACTTCGACGCCTCGAAAATCAACAATCTGCAACTGGAGGCAGTACAAATGAACCTCCATTCCAGTTTTTCCGTTCCAAAGGGAAAGATATAATGGCAATGGCGGTAGAGAACACATCGAAACAGAAACCATGGCCAACTATAAGCAACACAGCAAAGTCGCCTAGGCTTCAAAAGCAGTATTCGTTCAAGGATGAACATACTGCTATTATGTTCAATCTGCTCACCAAACGCAAGATGCTTAAATTGCCGGAAAGCAAGAGGCCGAAAGAGGTAGGGAAGACTAACGATTCGAATTACTGCATGTACCATCGGATTGTAGGTCACCCTACAAAGAATTGTTTTATCTTAAAAGATAAAATTCAAGCGTTGATTGACGCTGGAGCAGTTCAGCTCAAAGCTGAACAAAAAAGAAGTTAGAGCTAACTTCGACACATTTAATGTGTGTGGTCTAAAGGTACCACTTGGGCTCATAACAATTCCATAGACGAGCTCATGGCGGTTAATTTAAACCCCCATAACTTGCAAAAAAAAAATCAAAAAAACAAAAAAAACAAAAAAACAAAAAAAAACAAAAAAAACAAAACAAAAAAAAATTATATCAAAAATAAATAAATAAATAAAAAATAAATGAATCACCCAACGCCATCAAGGCTACGGGAGAGAATAAATTTCTCGCTAACCCCATCATACTGGGGGTACAAAGTATGAATTACCCAACGCCGACAAGGCTACGGGGAGAGAATAAATTTCTCGCTAACCCAATCATACTGGGAGTACAAAGTATGAATTACCCAACGCCGACAAGGCTACGGGGAGAGAATAAATTTCTCGCTAACCCTATCATACTGGGGGTAAAAAGTATGAATTACCCAACGCCGACAAGGCTACGGGGAGAAAATAAATTTCACGCCAACCCCACCATGCTGGGGGTAAAAAGCATGAATTACCCAACGCCGACAAGGCAACGGGAAGAGAATAAATTTCTCGCCAACCCCACCATGCTGGGGGTAAAAAGTATGAATTGTCCGACGCCGACAAGGCAATGGGAAGAGAATAAAATTCTCGCCAACCCCAACATGCTGGGGGTAAAAAGCATGAATTACCCAGTGTCGTCAAAGCAACGGAAAGAGAACCAGTTTCTCGCCAACCCCTTCATGCTGGGGGTAAAAGTGTGAATTGCCCAACGCCGCTAAGGCAAAGGGAAGAGAAAAAGTTTGGCGTTTAAGCCCAAACAAAATTCTCGACAACTCTCCAAGCTGAGGGGAAGAGTATGGCTAGCCCAACTCAAATGGTAGTTGGTAAAGCTAATCAAACCCGTTGATAGCTGGGGGTTTACTAAAAATCCCACGACAAATCTGTCATAACAGTATCCTTATTCGAATATAACGATACATCGCTGCCCTATGCTGCTAAGGCAAAGGGAAGAGGAAAAGTTTGGCATTTAAGCCCAAAAGAAATTCTCGACAACTCACCATGCTGAGAGGAATAGCATGGCTAGCCCGACTCAAACGGTAGTTGGTAAAGACTAATCAAATCCGTTGATAGCTGGGGGTTTGCTAAAAATCCTGATCAGATAAATCTCCTGTCACGTTAAGATTTCACCTCTGACAGCAAAACTTTTCTTGTCATTTTGCTCCAACAGAGCAAGCGACACTCCAAAATATTTGTCAAGTTAAAATCATACCTCTGACATCATAATTCAAAATCAAATGAGATAAGATCCGATTAAATCCCCTGTCACGTTAAAAAAATTACCTCTGACAGAAAAGAAAATTCACACTTCATCAAGTCCAACATTACAACCTCTGATGAACGTACTTTTGATATCGTTAAGTTAAAAATCACCTCTGACGAAAATCATCTTCCTATCAAGTTAACAGTTACCTCTGATAGTCCGATTCCAAAGCTAAATACGTTAACCGTCACATCTGTTTAGTCAGCTTGTCCCTATCACGACCAGATCCTCTGAATAGGTTAAGCTCCAAGACACGTTTAATGTCACCTCTGTCTTTTCCTGATTCGTCATACTAGATATCACTGAACGGTTAGGATTAAAATAAGCACGTTAATATTATACCTCTGCTTGACCTAAAATAAGCATGTTAACATCATACCTCTGCTTGTCCTCTAATGAGTACGTTAAAATCATACCTCTGCTTGTTATTGAATAAATGAATATGTTAACAGTTATCTCTATCGACCAAATCTTTTAAAAGGTCTATAACCAAAATTAAAGAATCCAAAGTATTTCGAAATTCAGTACGGTTCAATACAGAACTTCGAAAACTTTGGAGGGGGTTATGTAGATACCAAAAAAAAAAAAATTGAAAATTTCTAAGTGGGCACACCCGCGGGATGCAACCCGCGGGAGCGATCCCGCGGGTTGCCACCCACGGGAGCGATCCCGCAGGTGCCAACCCGCGGGTTATTTTCCGTTCTTTTCCGATTATTTATTTTCTATTTTATTTCGCTAATATACCGTGATCCGGATTTTCAGGAATAATTGAGCCAGATTTGGAGCTTCTTCGATTTATAAAATACAGGAATTTAACTGGAGAGGAGACTTTTGGATTGGAAGACTTTAGGACGATTACGGGCGAGCTCGTGAGATCAAGGAAAAGAGCAGAGCCATCTTCTCTTGGTCGAACGGTCAACGGAGGCATTAATAAGACTCCATCGCCACCCGAACCCACATAAAAAAGGGAATAAATTAATATTCCCATTCTTGTAATTTCTCGGATTATTTTGTAATCTTAATTCGTTGTAATTCAAATAATTTTTGCAATGGAATCAAAGATACAATTTTCGAGCAAACAGTTAACATCATACATCTGCCTATCGTTTGTAAATCCTAATAGGTCGCACTATATGTCACTGAACAGTTAGGATTAAATTCATGTGAAAACTCTTACTATCACATCCTAAGCCTCTGAATAGTTTGGGTCACTATCCATGAAGTGTATAAAATACATATATGTATATGTATGTAATAAAATAAGAGTAAATAGATAAATGATGGTAGTTTTTATTAAAGAGATAATAATAATAATGATATAGCGACACATAGCAAAGTCGTTTTTCTTTATTATTACAAATAACCAATAAGTAATAATAATAATTACTTCTGAGATAAAGTTTTTAAAGCATCTTCTACATCTTGCAGCCTACGGTGGAGGTTCTCCCTTATTGTTTCTAGAGCTCTCCTTTGCAAGTCCATTTCATCCGTGGGGGTTGTTGTGCAACCTTAATCTTGAATTCTTCCAACTCCTTGATGCCGATGACAATTTCATGCTCAGTTTGTTCCTTTTGTCGTGAGATCTAGGATGCTTTGTCAGATAAAGTTCAAATTTCAAGTTCAAAATTCGCAATCGAAGCTTGAGCTTTAGCAACGATCTCCCGTTCACGGCTTATTGAGTTACGGCAATGTTCGATATTATTCTCAATCTGGACCAAGTCCCAAGTTAACTTCTTTGAAGAATCTTGGAGTCCCGCAACTAGTTGGGCCTGATGCTCTATATTCCGCTACAGTTCGGCATGGAAAGCCAAGTTTTGGGCTCGTAAGCGAGCCACTTCTTTGTTTGTCATCTCGGCAAGGTCGGCCTGGCGCAGACTGTTAAGCAATGACAATTGAACCTCCAGCTCGTCCCATCGAGCCCTATAAGGAGCTGCCCACTACGGTCCTCCAATCCTGGTGATATGGTGTAAGTGACTCAGCATGAGAGGATGGACCCTCTCCAGAGAATCATCTCCATTGAGGATCTCCTCAATGCATCAATGAAAGAGTTCGAGGAAGAGTTCGACGTTATGATCAATAATTCATTCACTGAAGCTAGAAACTAAATTCTGTTTCGAACTTGTTGAAGTTGCAGGAAAAGGATATATGGGTGCTGGAATGACAGCAGGAGGTACTGATGCCATATGTGATATTGATAATGGAGTAGCCACCGCATCCAATGGATTAGTCACAATACTTGCTGAAGTTGTCATTACCTCAATTGTCGAGACCGCTGATGCCAGTGGCATGGTCGCTGCGCCAAACGTCGACCCCATTGCAACAGAACGTGGCAAAATCATGCGTGTTGGCAAAGAAAAGCTTTCCGTGCTTAAGGGATCCACTAAAACTTCCAAAGAGGATACTAAAGATGCATTAATATCACCTGCATCTGACATAAATAGGATGGTCAGGTATTATCATCAAAGATTTTTGCAATATGAGAAAAGTATGCAAGTACCTGTTGGAAGAGTTGCATCATTGGCGGTTATGGGAGCAGAACCAGATCCCTCAGATTTATCCGCTTCTAAAATCTTTAGGGGTAAGTGGGAGATTTTGTCCATGTTTTGTTGAGCAAAGTAATCACTGTCGAACTCTCCTTCAGAGCCTAGACCGTCAAAGTCACAAATTGCCCCACTTACACCAGAATAATCCACTAGTTCCAAAGAATCTGATTTAGCTGTCGAGGAGGCGTGAGTCATTGGATCTCTGCCACCTGAAATACAAATGAATATGTGCTAAAAAAAGGGGGATGAAAAGGAGGAGTAAAAGCCAATCCTTAAAGAGAAATGCTCACCTGAAGGGACAAGTCCTGGTGTCGGGCTAGACAAAGCGGTTTCACTAGGAGATGATAGAAAGTCATCTAGTGCAGTATCTCCTAATACAGTACCCGTCGGTTCTATGACTCCTGTATCCCTGATGGTTGGCTCGCCCCTGTCAAAATTTGCAATTTCAGGGATTGAACTTGCAGTAGCAGGTATCTTAAGTGTAGAAAAAGCTGTAAAGCCATACATCCTAAAAGTCTCTTTAGACGAAGCCATTGACGGTGTTACGTTGGAAAAAACTGGAGAAGTCGGGGTAGGCGAAAATCCTCCTGACCCAAACGCCGAAGTGATAACAGAAAAGTCATTTCTAAATGGGATGATTGGTGAGGCTATAGAAGCTGTAATCGGCGGACCTGAATGACTCGCGGTCGGCGGATCTGAATGATTCACAGTTCGTCCAAAGACCGAATTGTCAACACGAGCCTGAAATTTCTTGCTCTTCTTTTGCAGGACCCTGACCCCTCTAGGGTTTGAACGCTTCGATGCGGATTTGCCTCCAAGAGGAGAGGCTGGAGTAGAAGTATCATCTTGCCCATCCCCGTCGTTATTATCAGAACTAAGGGAGGTGCTTATGGACTGGAATTCACGCGTTTGACTCTTTTTCGAGGACCTATATGATGCCTCAATATTCTTTAAAAAAGAATAATTCACCTGATAGTCACCAGGGATAATATCTGCAAGATGATACTAACTGCAGAATCCCATTGATGCAAAAAGAGATGGTGATTGGCTTAGAAGAATAAATGATGCTTTTGTACCTCCCGCCGCAAAATGATACCATCCTCTCGCACCCTCAAAAAGATTTCCATCACAACGGAGATAAGAGTTTGGGTTGCCAACATATAACTGATCATACCCGAACTGGCCCGCAAAACGACTTGGCGTATAGGGCTCCATGAAACAAATTCGACCTTGTCGAAAAATCAAATGACCTGGTCGGATATTGATAAGCCACCAGAAGCAACCCAATAGCAAGGTTGTATAGCCATCATTCCCTGGACTATCTTCAAGCTGGTTGCTATAACTTTCTCCGAGAAACTTTGGAAAACAGCGGTAAATATGATAATTTTGGTGTCGCCCAAAGATTTATCGGATCTTAGCCATATACTTTCCGTTCAAGGAGCAATTCTCAAAGCGTTACACATGAGGAGTGGCATGATCAATGAGTTCTGAAGGGGGAGTCATTAGTCCGGGATAGTGCAATACGAACCAAGTCATCAGATAAGTGAATGGCAGGTCAATACGCGAATTAGGCATTTTGAAGATGTCGTTACTATCTCTATCCTCCACCTGCTAGACGTTACAAAATTGTGTAACTGTATCTCTCAAGTCACGTTACAGACTACAAACCATAGTTGGCAATAATCCCAGAGGTTGGCCGAATGCTAGTTAGACTGCTGGGTAAATGACTTCAATGGTGACAGTTTCGCAACATAAGGTAGGCACTATATAGCGCTTCAACCACAACATGAGATATCCAACAAAAATAGTATTGTCCGATATAGGGGAAGCTGCCTGGTAGTGGTAACTTTCGAAAATAATTTGAGCTTTAAACCCATCTTCATCGGATTCTGCTATATATGTGGTTGCGAAGCAGGCACCAATCCTTTCATTGATAGTATCCATATCATAAGAAGCCCGTATTTGGATATTGCGCTCATTTTCTTCCAAATTTTGAAAGAGATACTCTGTCCATACCTTATATCGCACCCCTTGATTTCGGGCCTGGCGCGCCCCTTGATTTCGTGTCTTAAAGATGTCAGCACAAATATTATAGTGACACATCAGCTCCCAGTAAGTTGAGTATGCATTGGGAATAGCCTTGAGACGAAGTAATTCTTTCGTATTCAGAACATTCTCCTCATAAGGGGTTTTGCCTATGGATAATGCTAAAATTTCATGCATCTTATAAAGTGCGAATCCCAATTCTCCAACAGGGGTGAAGAAAGTATTGGTCTCCAGATTATACATCTCTAGTATACAAAAGAAGTGAGGAGAGCTATGTGGAAGACCAAACTGTACATTCCGCACAGCGTAGTAGAGACCAAGTCTCTCTAGACGTGTTTTGAAATTCACTAGAATGAAGTGGGTCATTCGAGACCACCATGATCGCGGAGTTGAGTGAACCCATCCAGGAGTGCGGAAATCATGAGCTAAGAATTGACCATTAGCATTCGCAAATTGATTAATGAATGTATCCGCTCGCTTCGGATGCTCTCTAACAGGTAGGTCTTTGCTGACTCTACCAGGTAATAGACCTGTAACATGTTTGGCTGGGTCATCTACAAATGGGCCATTTTTGCTAAATCTTCCTGTCGCAACACCATGATGACTATGAGTGATTGGTCAAGACATCACATGCGGACACGAAATCCGCTGCAGATATGCTAAAGGATAGTTACGCTCCAAGTCTGGAATGAACATATATCGACCTCCCGCCTTGTTCAATCACTTAGTGGTGTTCCATAAGTTTTCGTCTGGATGGTTGATGATATCCCCAAAAAGAAATTGTGGCTTCTTCAAAATCTACCTATTTGCACCCTCAAAGACAGAATCAGTGATCAACTCACGAGTCGTGAGTGGGTTGCAGTTAATAATTTTCTACTGTCGATCCGCACTACTCCATTTCTCCACTAAAGGGATGTGACCGTCAAATCCGAAGTGAGATTGGTTATTCGGGCCGCCCCAAAATCCGAAGTAATGATTCTTGGATAAATGATCTGTTGAATATGGAACTGCAGAAGAGAAAGTAAAATTTTAGTCCAAATCTTCACAAATCAAATAATTCCAGTATTAAAAAAAAATCACGGAGTAGCAGCCACGAGGGCACCCGCTGGGCGCCACCCGCGGAGTGGCACCCGTGGATGGACACCCGGGGATGCCACCCACGGGCGGGTGACACTCGGGGTTTCTGCCGCAGTACGCCCTTGCGTAAATCTGTTATATTTGTGCAATATGTCTGCATAACGCAACGTCTGTTATTGTGATGGACAGCATAGCGTCATGTGCAAATTCATGTTTAAATTAAAAACGAAATCTCTTTCGTAATAATCGCAAAAGCGATTTAAAATAAATGGATGACCATTTGTTTACCTGATATTAGAAAAGAGGGATCAACACCGACGGTAACGCCCGCATGTTGATCCTCAGAATTTAAATCCTGCAGGTGCGAAGTGCTTGAGAAAACCATTAGATTGAGTATAAAGAAAATAATTTCTCTGAGTATGAGAACAAGAGATTTTCTGAGTATGAGAAGAAGGGGTGGAGATCAATGAGTATTTATAATGAATTACCTGGAGTTCAAATAGGAAAAGGAATCAGAATTCATGACTGACCAAAATTAAAGGTTGGTTAAAATATTTATCAGAATCCAAATAAGATTTGGGTATTTATTTAAATTCTTTTTCCTATTCCAATCCTTATTCCTATCCAAATTAAATTTGGGTATCCAAGTAATCCCAGTTCAAATCCAAAAGGAAACAAAAAAAAAGAGAGTCCAAAGTATTTTGAAATTCGTTACAAATTAATAACGAAATTTCAAAAACTTTGGAGGAAGTTATGTAGACACTTAAAAAAAAAATTTACTAAGGATGCCACACGTGGGAGACCTCCCATGGGTGCCACCCGCGGGAGAGCTCCCGTGGGTGGGCACCCATGGGTTGTACTCTCTCTGCTCCCGTTTGTCTATTTTACTGAGATTACGTGATCCGGAATTTGGGGGAAGAATTTGAGTCGGAGAAAAAGCTCCTTAATCTATAAAATAGTGGGAGCTGAATTGAGAAGGGACTTTTTGGCAGAATTGGGAGAATCCAGAAAATATTTTGAGCGGGTTTTCTTCAAGAGTTGGTGTTGGCAGTGAAAATTTCTAAGTTAAAAGGATTTTCCACAACATAACGCGGAGCTAACTCCGCAGCCCCGCGTTTGGCTATTTTATCCTCGCGTTTGAGCAAAACGAGGAGCTAATCCATAGCTCCGCATTC
The DNA here is from genome assembly GCA_036321105.1 of Dracaena cambodiana. Classification (NCBI taxonomy): domain Eukaryota; kingdom Viridiplantae; phylum Streptophyta; class Magnoliopsida; order Asparagales; family Asparagaceae; genus Dracaena; species Dracaena cambodiana. The sequence continues at coordinate 6,759,306 of JAYEPQ010000017.1, forward strand.
TGATGAATTTAGCACCACGTTAACTCCGCGTGAGTAGATTTCATCAGAATCCTAAATTGATTGTAATTAAAATTTGGACTTATCTAATATCCAAATTGAGTCCAATCAGAATCTTAAATTGATTGAGATTGAGATTTGGGCTTATCCAATACCCAAATTGAGTCCAATCAGAATTCTAAATCAAGAGATTTAAATCAATATTAAATATTTGATTAGAATCCTTGATGAATACAAAAATTTTGATTCCTATTCCTATGGATATCTTGATTCCTATTCCTATAGAAACTCTCATAACTACTAAAGTCTATAAATATCCTCTTTAAGGAGACTTTAGGAGGATAAATCAATAATAGATCAATCTTTTGATCATCGAGATCTTTTCGGTCTTCTTTTTGGATCCTTTGACAATTCAAGTACGCGAGAGAGCCTTGAAGTCAGTGGTATTCTTCTTCTTTCTTTCGGTATCTTAGAGAATTCAAATTATGCACAGAGCCTTGAGTTTGGAAAAGACCGAAGAAGATTGTCTACAGTTGGCCGATATCTTCGAGAGAGAAGAGTTCGACGTTCGATCGTCCAAAGGAACTACTATAGATCCCATCGCCACTGACCCCACAAATATATTGTAAAAGAGAGAGATTGAAGTATAAAATCCTCTCATTTGTTCTTTTTATCTTGTTCACTTCTATTGTAATTTAAGTTAATTCAATGGGAGGAAGGCAAATAATTTCCGCTTCGAACAAACTGGTGACCACAGTGGGAGCCATCTCTTTCACTGATGAAGAGATTGTGGCGCAATCGGACGTCGACATGATCGGATCCGAAGTAGACATGCTGGTCGTTGAAATCGACCAGTAGAAGTATGAGGAGTTCCTCTCCTCTGGATACGAGACACGACACTATCGTCGCATGTGCTCCAATACCCGTAGAAGTATGAGGAGTTCCTCTCCTCTGGATACGAGACACGACACTATCGTCGCATGTGCTCCAATACACGAGCAACGGGTAAAAAGGGTCCACCGAGAGACGGGGATCCTTGGAGACTGCGGCTATAGGGCCGATGCTCGGACAGGAAATCCTAGCAGAGGACGAGCTTCCTACTGCCGAAGAAGATCTGGGAACTGGATTGACCAGAACCCAATTCCGAAATAGGAATCTGAGAATAAGGCGAAAAGCCCTCAAAGCCCGCCTTAGATGCGAGGCTAATGGACACGAGGCTATGGTCCCTCGCAAACTGGCTCGCACTAATCGCGAGACCGGTCATTATCGCGTTAAACGCGAAGTTACAGCTTGCCTTAAAAGCAAGGAAAAGCCAGCGTGTGATATTCCACGCGAGGCTATTGCTGAGCTGAGCGAGAAATGCGAAGCCAGTGAGATTTGCGTTAGTAGCAAAATATCTGACACTCGCGAGAAACGCGAGTATAAAAATTCTTTAAAGCCAGTGTATGATACTCCGCGCGAGGCTATTACTGAGCTTAGCCAGAAACGCGAAGCCAGTAAGATTTGCGCTAGTCGCAAGATTTCTGACACTCGTGAGAAACATGAGTATAAACTCTCCTTAAAGCCAGTGTGTGATATTCTACGCGAGACTATTACTGGACTTAGCGATAAACGCGAAGCCAGTGCAATTGCGAGAAACGCAGGATTTCTGACACTCGCGAGAAACGCGAGTATAAAAATTCTTTAAAGCCAACGTGTGATTTTCCACGCTAGGCTGATACTGAGCCAAGCGAGAAACGCGAGGCTAGTAATACTTGCGAGAATGCAAGACTTCTTACACTCGCGAGGAACGCGAGGATAAAAATTCTTTAAAGCCAGCGTGTGATTTTCCACGCGAGACTGATACTGAGCCAAGCGAGAAATGCGAGGCCAGTAATGCTTGCGAGAAACGCAAGATCCTCCGCGAGAATCGCGAAGATGATTGGCAAATCATTGTTAATCGTAAGAATCGCGCTAGGCGCGAAGATATGACTTGCGTTAATCGCAAGGGTAAGCCAGCGCGCAAGAATTCCCTTTCACGCGGGGCTATTATTCCAGAAGCTAAACTTCTGAAGACACGCCAAGCCAGCGAGAAACGCAAGGCTAACGTGGCAAGATGAGGAGCTATTCTTCAGCCCTGCGAGACAAAACGTGAAGCTATTTCTAAGCCCCGCGTAGATCAACCCGACTACAGAATCAGGGCTGATAGTCGTGTCAGTGGACCAGAACTGGGCTCCAGAGATCCTAAGAAGATTCAGTGGGCCCCTGGACCCTCTCAACAATCAGGTGGCCCGCACGATTCTTCGTCATCCAAGGTCACCAATCTCAGAAATTACTTGACAAAAATGAGAAATATGACTCAAGCTCAGCCACACTCAACATGTCATTGGGAGCAGCTCATAACAGTCATATCTGCTGTATTGAATAATTGCTGTTATACTAAGAAGAGAGTGCTTGTATTTAACATAATAACTGAGTCTCGTCAAGATACTCCAAAAAGGAGAAAGAATGATCTAAGATACAAAATTAAAGAAAAAGAATTAAACGCAGTGACCTCAAATATGGTCGGTAAAGGTAAGAAGGCCATGAAAAAAAGACACGAGTCAGATGCAGATGATGAACAATCTCGCCATCTTACTCGACTCAAATCAGGTGTTGTCGCTCCTCGGAATTATAAGAAACTTTCAAAAGGTTTTTATGATGATGACAGCGATAATTCAGCTGTAGCTTCCCCAAAATCTCGTGCATCTTTCCGACCACGAAAATCAGCGACACATATGGTGGACAGGTCCGATGATATTGACCAGAGAATGGAAGCCCAAGAGCAGATGATACGAGGTCAGCAGAAGGCCATTAATGACCTCAAACTAATGCTTCTAAAAGTGGTCGAAAATACCCAGAAGATAGCCGATGATAAGGCTAAAACTTCTTCGGAACCGCCACCTAAGACAAATGAAGAAACTAAAGAAGAAAAGGCTTATTCGATGCATGAGGATGATGACAAATACTCTTTCCATGATCCTCATAGAGAAAAGATTGAAAAATTGCAAAGCCAACTGGATGCCTTAATGCACAAGAAAGAATTGAAAGAATCGGGAGTTTCAAGACCATACCCGCCTGAATGGGACTTCGCCCCTTATCCAGAAAGATATAAACCCCTCAAATTGGGTCATATGACGGGAAGGGATCTCCCAGTCAGCACATCTATTATTTCTTATCGCAGGCAGGTCATCTAATGGGAAACGATCCCATAATGAGCAAAGTATTTGCGAGCACCCTGCGAGGGCCTGCTTTTACATGGTTTATGCAGTTGCCCCCAGGAACCATAAACGCCTGGTATGATGTCGAGAAACAGTTCTTGGCACGTTTCTTTGAGGATGATACTGAAATATCGGTTCATTCCCTCCTTGCGACGAAACAAGGGGAACAAGAACGGTCAAAAGTTTTATTGAACGCTTCAGGGAAAAATCCGTGTATTATCGACACGGTATGACCCAGGAAACCCTAGTAGAAACCTGCAAGCATAACTTCAGGACTGGCGTGCTGATAAGAATGGAAGCTGTAGAGTCCAAAACTTGGAAAGATCTGTTAAGGCAGGGAGAGCAGGCGGAAGATATAATTCGCCGGATTGAGGAATCTCGTAGCACGAAAAACTCTACAAATAATAAGTCATATCTACAGAATCCTAAAAATAAAGGGAAGGCTGTGATGGCATTAGTTGCAAATCCAAAGCCAAGACCTCAGAATCCGAGAGGTGCAGGTTAAAATAGGCCCCGACAAGATAAAACTTATACATTCAAGACTGAGCAGACTGGTACTCTATTTCATCTCCTCCTCAGAATGGGCTTGCTAAAACTTCCGAAAAATAGAAAATCGGAAGACGTTGGTAAAACCAACGACCCTAACTATTGCCTGTACCATCGGAACGTCGGGCACCCAACTAAGAATTGCTATCCTCTTAAGAACCGAATTCATGCATTGATAGAAGCCGGGATTCTCACACTTAAAGAGGAACAGAAGAAAGTTTCTACAAATATGGCAACTTTGGTTGTAGGAACCAATGAGTTCCCTGCCAGAGCGATCCCTGTACCAGTAGAAAAGCCTATATCGACACCAAGCACGGGCAGCCCGCACTTGCAAGCTATCCCCTTAGATACGCTCCGAACCACAGTTGTGACAAAATCGTCCTCATTGGTTAACAGCCAGATTTGGCTGGGGGTGCCGAAAATATTGATGATGTTAAACATCATGCTTCTGCTATTCTCAACAGCCATTGGAATGGCTAATTGGGTGCTATAAATAAAAATATTTTTTGCCCAATGCTGTTAAAGCGGCGGGAAGAGGAGATCAAGTTCCTCTCCAACCCTATCGTACTGGGGGTAAAAGTATGAATCAATTACTCAATGCTGTTAAAGGCAAATGGGAGAGGAAATCAATTCCTCGACAACTCACGATGCTGAGGGGAATAGCATGGCTAGCCCAATGCAAACGACGATTGGTAAAGGCTAACCAAATCCGTTTATAGCTGGGGGTTTGTTAAAAATCCTGTGGACCTGTCATGTTAAATTCTTACCTCTGACAGTATGATTTGGATTATGCTCATCTCCGTTCAAGTTACGCGTCAGAGCACTTGGACTAGACATACGCAATTAGGTGCCTCTGACGGAATCTGATAATCATCACTTGATTATCTTGGTATGTGCAATTCAAGTTACGCATCAGAGCCTTGAATTGCCTCCATTAAAATTAAGGCATGTGCAATTAGGCGCCTCTGCCGAAATTAAATGATCCTTACCCGATCATCGTGGTGTGCCCAGTTCAAGTTATGCATGAGAGCCTTGGACCGTCTCCACTTGTTCAAGTTATGCATGAAGAGCACTTGAACTAGGCATGCGTAATTAGGCGCCTCTGCCGAAATCTGATCATCGTGATGTGCCCAGTTCAAGTTACGCATGAGAACCTTGGACCGCCTCCACTTGTTCAAGTTATGCATGAAGAGCACTTGAACTAGGCATGCGCAATTGAGCGCCTCTGACCTAAAACCTGGTGTGCCCGGTTCTCAAGTTTGAACCACCTCCAGTCTTCTTTTTAGGCATGCGCAATTAAGCGCCTCTGACCTAAAACCTGGTGTGCCCGGTTCTTAAATTTGAACCGCCTCCAGTCTTCTTCTTAGGCATGGCAATTAAACGCCTCTGACCTAAAACCTGGTGTGCCCGGTTCTCAAGTTTAAACCGCCTCTAGTCTTTTTATTAGGCATGCGCAATTGAGCGCCTCTGACCTAAAATCTGGTGTGCCCGGTTCTCAAGTTTTTACCGCCTCTAGTCTTTTTATTAGGCATGCGTAATTGAGCGCCTCTGACCTAAAACCTGGTGTGCCCGGTTCTCAAATTTGAACCGCCTCCAGTCTTCTTCTTAGGCATGCGCAATTGAGCACCTCTGACCTAAAACATGGTGTGCCCGGTTCTCAAATTTGAACTGCCTCCAGTCTTCTTCTTAGGCATGCGCAATTGAGCGCCTCTGACTTAAACCTAGTGTGCCCGGTTCTCAAGTTTGAACCTCCTCCAGTCTTCTTCTTAGGCATGCGCAATTGAGCTCCTTTGATCTAAAACCTGGTGTGTCCTGTTCTCAAGCTTAAACTGCCTCCAATCCCCTTCTTAGGCATGCGCAAATGGGCGCCTCTGACCTAAATTTGATGAATCCTGACCAGATCATCGTGGTGTGCCCAGTTCAAAGTTTCACCATTGACTCTTGGACCGCCTCCACTTGCCCAATACTATTATAGCGCCGGGAAGAGGAGATCAAACTCCTCGCCAACCCTATCATACTAGGGGTAAAAGTATGAAATCAATTGCCCAATGCTATTATAGCGGCGGGAAGAGGAGATTAAACTCCTCGCCAACCCTATCATACTGGGGGTAAAAGTATGAAATCAATTGCCCAATGCTATTATAGCGGCGGGAAGAGAAGATCAAATTCCTCGCCAACCCTATCATACTGGGCATAAAAGTATGAAATCAATTGCCTAATGCTATTATAGCGGCGGAAAGAGGAGATCAAACTCCTCGCCAACCCTATCATACTGGGGGTAAAAGTATGAAATCAATTGCCCAATGCTATTATAGCGGCGGGAAGAGGAGATCAAACTCCTCGCCAACCCTATCATACTGGGGGTAAAAGTATGAAATCAATTGCCCAATGCTATTATAGCGGCGGGAAGAGGAGATCAAACTCCTCGCCAACCCTATCATACTGAGGGTAAAAGTATGAAATCAATTACCCAATGCTGTCATAGCAGCGAGGAGAGGAGATCAAACTCCTCGCCAACCCTATCATACTGAGGGTAAAAGTATGAAATCAATTACCCAATGCTGTCATAGCAGCGAGGAGAGGAGATCAAACTCCTCGCCAACCCTATCATACTGGGGTAAAAGTATGAAATCAATTACCCAATTCTAATTAAAGACAAAGGGGAGAGGAAATCAATTCCTCGACAACTCACCATGCTGAGGGGAATAGCATGGCTAGCCCAATACAAACGGCGATTGGTAAAGGCTAATCAAATCCGTTGATAGCTGGGGGTTTGCTAAAAATCCCGTGGACCTGTCATGTTAAACTTTTACCTCTGACAGTATGATTTGAATTATTCCCATCTTCGTTCAAGATACGCCAATGAGCCTTGAACCAATTACCCAGAACAACTGAATCTTTTGATGATAAGTTATCTGTTGAGCAAGCAAGACTCTTGAAGCCAACAGATAAAGAGAAAAAGAATTATCTTTATTCATGAAGCAAAAGATTAGAAGAATGAGTTATAGCTCTCCCAAAAGCTTCTACTTATTCATCGACTCATCAATAACCTAACGGTGAGACTCCTCCACGGGATGTTGAAGCTCAATTTCATGGTTCACATGCAAAAGATCTCCTCTGCAAATGACAACTATGATCTGTTTAAAGTTCTTAATGGATTATCTGAAGATACTGCTACAAGAATCCTAATGAAGATGCACAAGTTGGATTCGACATGCTACAAGCCTTTAGATGATCATCTCTATTGCTTTGGAAAGCAACAGAGATTGTCATCTAACAGAAATGGTCCTCAAAAAAACTTAATGAGCTGCCGCAGAGTTCTTGTAACTCCTTCAAAAAGTTTATCTTTTGGAGCCAAAGCTTGAAACCTGCAACTATGATGGAAAGTATATGCTTCTGGCTTCCTTAGAGTTACTTTTGCTGACGAAGACTGGTAAAGCCACATGCACTCCTCTTCAAGAAGGATCTGGTCCAAGTACTTCACTGCAAAAGAAGAATCAAGAGTTAGACAAAACTCGAAAAATCTTCTAAGTATAAAAACGCGGAGCTAAGCTAACTCCGCGTGCAGCTGAGAAAATAACCTCGCATTTCAAAACGCAGAGGATGACGTGATAACTTCGCGTAAAGGAAGAACAGAGTTTCTCTCTGCCGTTTCCTTTTCTTTCATAGCCTCGCATTTCAAAGTGACTGCTAATCAAAATAGCCTCGCGTTTCAACGCGACTGCTAATCAAAATAGCCCCGCGTTTCAAGCGCAGGGATGACACGATAACTTCGCGTAGAGAAAGACCAGAGTTTCTCTCTGTCTTCTCCTTCTCCTTTAAGCCTTACGGCTGGAAAACGGCGATCTCGCCGGTTCAAAAATGGTTGGTCGGTTAAAACCGAGCCAAAACACTCCAAAATTGATCTAAGGAGTCTAAAAAGTTGGGAATTTCTACCTCCAATTGGTGCAGCATGGATTGGCTCGCCATTGTGGGCACTGCCTCGGCCGCTGCCGCTGCTGCTAATGACGGCCGCCGATGGTGAGGAGGCGCGCGATGCCATACTCTTCTGGAGCAACATCCTAAAAGGAGAATTGAGGAAAGATCAGTCGAAGATTCTTCGTCGACATGAGTCACTCGATTGCTGGAACTCCGGATTCTTCAAAACTATTCAGTGAAGAAGAAGATGAGTCAAAGACTCTATTTAAACAGATGATCCGCCGCTTGGTATTCGGCACAGAAGTTCAGGGTAATTAATGAAGCAATTACTCGTTTCACTGAAATGCGAAGTTAATTAGCTCCGCGTAAGTGAACAAAAACGCGAGATAAACTTGGTATTTTAATCCGCATTTTCAATTTTACGTATCCAAAGTATTTCAAAATTTGCTAAGTTCTAAGCCATTTTGATAACTTTGGAGGGGGTTCTGTTGGCAGTGAAAATTTCTAAGTTAAAAAGATTTTCCACAACAGAATGCAAAGCTAACTCCACAGCCCCGCGTTTGGCTATTTTAGCCTCGCGTTTGAGCAAAACGCGGAGCTAATCCATAGCTCCACGTTCTGATGAATTTAGCTCCGCGTTAACTCCGCGTGAGCAGATTTCATCAGAATCCTAAATTGATTGTGATTAAAATTTGGACTTATCCAATATCCAAATTGAGTCTAATCAGAATCTTAAATTGATTGAGATTAAGATTTGGGCTTATCCAATACCCAAATTAAGTCCAATCAGAATTCCAAATCAAGAGATTTAAATCAATATTAAATATTTGATTAGAATCCTTGATGAATACAAAAATTTTGATTCCTATTCCTATGAATATCTTGATTCCTATTCCTATGGAAACTCTCATAACCACTAAAGTCTATAAATACCCTCTTTGAGGAGACTTTAGGAGGATGAATCAATAATAGATCAATCTTTTAATCATCAAGATCTTTTCTTTGACAATTCAAGTACGCGAGAGAGCCTTGAAGTCAGGGGTATTCTTCTTCTTCCTTTCGGTTCTTAGAGAATTCAAGTTACGCACAGAGTCTTGAGTTCGGAAAAGACCGAAGAAGATCGTCTACAGTTGGCCGATATCTTCGAGAGAGAAGAGTTCGACATTCGATCTTCCAAAGGAACTACTATAGATCCCATTGCCACTGATCCCACAAATATATTGTAAAAGAGAGAGATTGAAGTATAAAATCCTCTCGTTTGTTCTTTTTATCTTGTTCACTTCTATTGTAATTTAAGTTAATTCAATGGGAGGAAGGCAAATAATTTCTGCTGCGAACAGTTGGCAGAAAGGAGAGCCGATCATCTTCTTCTCAGTCGGACGGTCAACGGAGCGCATTAGCGAGACTCTATCGTTATCAACCCACAAATTAAAAGGGGAATACATCAATCTTCCCTATTCTTGTGATCTCAGAAATTTTGTAATTTCAGTCTTTTTATTGCTGTAAAATCAAAAGAAATTGCAATGGAAGGAAAATTTGATTTTTTGAGCAAACAATTATCCCTTCCTTATGTAAATGAGAAACAGTTCTCTTCTAATCTTTTTAAGATTTTATAAAAAAAATATTTTTTTTTTGCGAACAATTATGTTTACAAAGCAATATATAGAAAAGCAATGTGCACCATTTATAAACAGCTAGAATCCTAATCAAATTTAATTTAATTTGTAAACAAGATAAAATCAAATAAAATTAGAATCCGAATAAAATCTAATCAAATTCTATCAATTCCTCTTCTGCAATAGTCTCTGTTAGTTAAGCTACTTATGATGAGCATATGTTTAGGCTTAGAGCAAAAATCCACCAAAGAAAACTTCAAAAATATTACCAATTTAGTAGCAAACTTGAAGGAAAAAAAAAAGGCAACTTGTTTTAAAAAATGATAAATTGGTAATAATTTTAAAGTTTTCTGGTGAGTGCTCTTAGCAATTTTGTGGGCGCCTTAAGAAGCACTCTTTGGATCCTAATGGGATCTGCCAAGTTCCGGGAACTTCTAAATGGGCACAAGTTTTTTCCTAGTGAGCCCAGTTAAAACTCCCAATATATAACAACTATGCCCTCTAAAAAAAATTTCCAGCTTACCCTTCTTCCTTCTCCCGCTCTAAATGGGCAGAACAGGGGGCTGTCGTTCGGACTGACAGTCCGATCGAACTAACTCCGTTCGGACTGTCAGTCTGAACAAATCAAGTTCGTTCGGACTGACAGTCCGAACAAATCAAGTTCGTTCGGACTGTCAGTCCGAACAGCGTGGATCTGTTCGGACTGTCAGTCCGAACAAACTTGATTTGTTCGGACTGACAGTCCGGACAGGAGCTTGATTTGGCCACTGCCTCATCGACTCTATTTACTTATAAAAATTGATTTATCATTAGTTAACTGAATTTAACGTCAGTTTATGGACTTATATTAATAACAAATTATACATTATTATCGAAATATAGGGAATGAAGCAAAAAACATACAATTATACACTGACACACTGACACACCAACCCATTGATACTCTGATACATCGTTTATTGCGATACAATGATACACCGACAAACAATGATACACAAATACAATGATACTGCTGATACACAAATATAATGATACTCATGATACACCGATATACTGATATAATGATACTTGGATACACCCATACAATGAAACAACGATACCATTACTGATACAATGAAATAGTGAAGATTATAAATAGGGTTCCCTACGTATAAAACAAACAATATTTTATACAAATTAAAGAAATACGATCAAATACAAACGTAGTGTTTATATTAAAAGAACAAAAAGTGACCAATAGGGTTCATTACAAACAAAAACCATAAATTCAACAAATTCATCAAAATGTTTGCAAAATAAGTTTACACCGGCCACGTGAAGTTCCTTACATCATCCATATCATTATACATCTCACACATTGATCACTGTCTCCTTGTCTTCCTCGGGGGTTGACGTCTGCTTCTGGTTCGAGTCAAATTTACCGTATCGGGTGCATTAGGAGTAGATGATCTTGACTTGGTTTCTCTGCTTGCTCTTCAGGTGGTTCTTCTGGCTGAGTGCAACCAATTAGCACGGCTTTGATTTTCGCAAGTGCAGTAAATAACAACCCAGATCGCTTCTTGAATGCCTTATCCCCTTGCGCAAGTAATGGATCGATTATTGCTTCTATGCGTGTATATCTCTGTAATATTAATGGAGGGAAAAAAATAAGCATCAGATAAACTGGTTCACCGTATGGGGCATAAAATAAAAAAAATATATGGTTATTACCTCATCATCGACATTTGGCCGGGTTGATTGACTTCCTTCCTCTGCTGGGGGTTCATCTGGTGCTACTCCAAGAAAGCGCTGTGAAACTTTAGAGAACCAAGAAATATAATCTAACGTGCAATCAGATGGGTAGTCAGCAATAGACCCACGGTGCTCCAGATACAATACGTGATCATACCAATTTCTCCACATCTCCTCAATGTGCGTGTACTTTACTACATAGCTATTGGCTGTTATACCCTGTGCTTCACGTAACGCTGAGAATGGTGGAGGTGGAACATACTGTTGATGACCAAACTGCCTTAGTACACGCACCGGATGGTACGGCTCAATCACGCTGAAAATCTTCAACGTAACCATAAACAATGTAATTTCTCTGAACGGATATTTCTCTCTATAATTCTGATATGGATCCCAATCAACCTGCATGTACGTTGGATACAAAGAAGTATATTAGTTACCAATACATAACTTGCAAACTAAATAAGTATATAAAAAAGGGGGAAATGTTACCTGGTTGCCTTTGAGTTTATCTAGACTTGACCGAATAGACTGCACATGTGATTGGGAGATATTGTGATCCCGTCTGCTCAACCAACGATAAGCAAGTGGTTCACCGTCAGCAAAAAATAGGTTCGAGACCGGCATAAAACTTAGAAAATGAGCAAAAATCCAAGCATGTAGTAGTCTCAGATACCCCGCAATCTGAGCAACGTTAGCTCGGGAAGCAAGCCCAAGCTGCCTATATAACCATGCAAGAGCACCAGCACCCCATGCGAACGTATGAACATCTTCGAGATCATATATGCAGCAATGGTAAGTAATCAATGGAAACTCTCGTACAGCTCTTGTCCGCGAAAACCGTGCAACCAAGAAGATACAGTAAATAAGCCCTTGCAGCACACCGAATCCTATATTCGGTGTCAGTATCCACAACCCCGCAAAATTTTTCTCTTAACCAATCCAGTCGAACCGATGCACCGCCTTTCATATTGAGCTCATTCCACGCTTCATCATAACTGACGCCCAAGGAATGAGTAATTGTATCAGCAGCTTCACGTGAAACTGCTGATACTTGTTGGCAGACGGATTTTCCAACAACAGGTAAGTCAAGCAAGCAGGAAATATCATCCAACGTGATCGTCATCTCACCAAATGGAATATGAAATGTGTTTATTTCAGGATGCCATCTCTCGACAAATGCGCTAACCTCAACAACGCTAATGTACTGGTAGGAGCATTTTACCAATGGATACAATGAAGACCCACGTACTAATTCCATGAATCGGGTGTTTGGCTCAGGTGTCAATAATGACCATGCACTTATTTTTCTCCAGTGACTAATACATCGAATTGGATCTCGTTCCTGTATATATACTATAGTCTTAACATATGTACACACACAATAGAGTGGTTTATGATTTATAACGGGAAATAATTACCTCATCTTTTAAAATGAAGAAAGCAACGTGCGTCTTGAAACTCTTCAGTACTGATAAATCAACTGGACCTCGGTAATTTGACTCATGAAGATCATCTTGAGAGTCTCCTGCATCAGTATTTCCTTCTTCTAGTCTTGCACTATCATATCTGATCAAATTCGGAGTTTCTATATTTAATTCAGTATCTACGGCCACTTCGATTTCTCTCTCTCTTATCGGGCGTTGGATTTGTGGTCGAGATGCTGCTTTCTTCCTCCTTAACGAGGCAGTTGGTCGAAAGCGAGAGATTCTGCCGGATCCATCTATGTAATACAAAGATATTTCATTCATAGATACTTTTTATCAAAACAATAAATTTTCTATTTGCAAATAAGTAGTAATGAAGTATAATTTGCTACAAATATCATATTTTATCTATTTATTTTTAACCTACAAGATAGTGTAATATTAAAATTTAAAGACACTGAAACCGTTCTGTGTTACTTAATCAACCATTAGGACAATATCATTAAACTTCTAAATTAATTAATAAATTTTAATATTAACATCTATAATTAGAAAATAACTAAATTTTCGCATATTTTACAACAACGATTACAATATTATATTTTCTTCATAATTATAATCTAAATATTAAAAAACAAAATTAACAAAAAAAATGTACTCGTTTAGAATTTCCCGATTGTAAATTATTATCAAACCAAACAATAAGTTTTCAGTTTTCAGGGCAGTCACAGAGCAAATAAGAATAAACTAAATAAAATAAAATTAAAATTAAATTAAAGGAGACTTACAGTGGAGCTCAAAACTCTGAGACCAAGAGAGAAGAAATTAGGCAGCGGAGGGTGGGGGTGTGGCAGCGGAGAGTGGGGGCGGAGGGTGGGGGGTGTGGCAGCGGCAGGTGGGGGCGGAGGGTGTGGGGGCGGAGGGTGTGGGGCTGTGGCGGCGGAAAGTAGGGGCTGTGGCAGCGGGGTGTGGGGGCGGAGAGTGGGGGGCTGTGGCGGGGGGTGTGGCAACGGGGTGTGGGGGCGGAGGGTGGGGGCGGAGGGTGGGGGGGTGTGGCAGCGGAGGGTGGGGGCGGAGGGTGGGGGGTGTGGCAGCGGCGGGTGGGGGTGTGTGGCAGCGGCGGGTGGGGGGTTGTGGCAGCGGAGGGTGGGGAGCTGTGGCAGCGGAGGTGGGGGTGTTGGGCTATGGCAACCGAGGCGGTGGAGGCTTCGGCGGCGGAGATTGGCAGCGGCGGCGGCGGGTTGGAAGGAGAAGAGAGGAGAGAAGGATTTTTGGGTTTTAGGGGCGGTGGAGAGGAAGTGAGGAGAGGAGTTTTATGAAGGAAATATAGATTAAGGATATTTTGGAAATTAAATTGGGCTCACTAAGAAATTCTATCCTCTTCTAAACTTAAACTGGGCTCACTAGGAAATCTGGGCTCACTAAGAAATTCTATCCTCTTCTAAACTTAAACTGGGCTCACTAGGAAATCTGGGCTCACTAGGAAAAAAGTTGTGCCCCGTTAGAAGCTCCCCCAAGTCCCACCAGAACTCAACCCGCTGATAGCTTAAAACATTGGGAACTTCTAAAGGGGCACACTTTTTTTTCCTAGTTAGCCCACTTAAAAACTCCTCATATATATCAAGTTCGCCCTTAAAAAAATATCCGCTTTTGCCCTTCTTCCTTCTCACGATCCCTCTAGTTCTCCCGCGCGCCACAGGTATTTTCGGTCCGGACTGACAGTCCAGACAGGAAACGACTGTCTGGACTAGCAGTCCGGACTGACAGTCCGGATAGGGAGACCCTGTCCGGACTGCTAGTCCGGACAGGCATTTTCTGTCCGGACTACCAAACCGGACAGGAAATACCTGTCCAGGTCTGCAGTCCGGACAGGGACTCCTATACAAATATACATTGCAGTTGCTCACCATAGAAACAAACTCGATGCTTTTACCATGCAGGTTCCTCTAGTCAATTAGTTGATCGCCTTCAAGCATCAGGACAGTGCTCAGAGCATGGTTCAAGTTATTATCATATCAGTCAACTATCTTTGATCTGCTACTATTGTGTGACACCTTTGGCAGAGGACCAACTTAGTGCAGTAAGCATTAGGAATCAGCAACCAATCTCACATAAGAAATCTATTTCCTAGCTTCATTTGAAATTGGTTTCTTACTAATTACATTCCAGGATATCCTACTTTATAGGCCTCTCTCTCCTTGTACAGCTGCTGATCATTGCTTCTGGTGATTTAAACCACAATCAAAACAACAACTTCAGTCCATACCATATGCACCAACCACAGTTTATATAATTTTTAAAAGTTCAAACCAAAGATGCTTATTAAAAATAAAGATCAATCAATCAAGACAACAGTCAAAATTTAGATGCCATCAGCACAAACAAATAAACAAAATAAGTTCTGGACATCCAACTATAGAATATTTTGATTCATTACAAACAAAGAGCCAATATTCATCAAAATACTAAAAAGTTTGAAACAAAACACTGTCACTCATTATCATTCGAGTTTCTTACAACATTCATAACTATACATGATAATAGTCACACATTTAACGAAAGGGGTCTACTACAGTTTTTGAGATATCAATGCACCTAGAATATAACCTAATCACTGTCTCCATATCTTCCTCGGGGGTTGACATTTGGTTCTGGTTCGAGTCATTATCATTGTATCGGGTGCATCAGGAGTGGCTTGTTCCTCTGCTTGTTCCTCTGCTTGGTCCTCTGGTTGTTCTTTTGGTTAAGTGCAACCAGATAGCACGACTCTCATATCGGGCGATGGATTTGTGGTCGAGATGCTACTTTCTTTCTCCTTAACGAGGCAGTTGGTCGTACGCGAGAAGATTCTGCCAGATCCATCTATGGAATATAAATATATTTCATTCATAAATGTTATTTATCATAACAGTAACTTCTCTATGTGTAAGTAAGTAGTTACAAAGTAAAATTTGCTACAAATATCATATTTTCTCTATTTTTTTTGCTGCAAGATAGTGTAATATTAAAGTTTAAAGACACTGAAGCCTTCTTTTACTACTTAATCAACCATTAGGACAATACCATCAAACTTCAAAATTAACTAATAAAATTTAATATTAACGCCCATGATTAGAAAATTAATTAAATTTCGCATATTTTACAATTATGATTACAATATTAATTTCTCTTATTAATTATAATCTAAATATTAAAAAAATAACAAAAAATTGCGATCACCAAATTTGCTACCTCCTCCCCTCTTCCTCCTCTCCAACCCAACAAAATCACCAAACCCTAATATTGAAGAGTTGTTTGATCCAAAAAAAAAAATCAAAATTTAAAAAAAAATATTAGATTAGAAAATCTCACCAAGTAACAGCGGGAAGGCGGCGACGGCGGAGGGAGAACGGCGGCGGCAACGAGGTGAGGTCGGCGGCGGCGGGAGCTCGGCGGCGGCAGCGGCGGCGGCGACGAGAGCACGGCGGGTCCGGCTTTAGTAACGGGAGAGGGGGAGATTTGGATGGAGAAGGAGGTAGAGAAGGGGAAAAAAAGATTAGGGGAAGTAAAAGGGGAAAGAAAAAGTTAGGGTTAGGATTTTTTGGGTTTGGGTGGTTAGGAAGAAAAATTGGAGAGAAGAGAGAGAAGAGATAAATAGAGGTGAGAGGGTATTTTCGAAATGTTTAGTGTGCTTACTAAAAAAATCCTCCCTTTTGTAAATTCTATGTGGGCTCACTAGGAAATTTGGGCTCACTAGTAAAAATGGTGTGCTCCTTTGGAAACTCCCTAAAACATTTCGGCTCTGGAGTTTCCAAAGAAGCACACATTTTTTCCAGTGAGCCCACCTTTTAACGGATGAAAAATGAATTAGTGGGCTCACTGGGAAAAAAATGGTGTGCTACTTTCGAAACTCCCACCCTCTGGCAGCTTCTCTCATCGACCCGAATCTGATTCTCTCTGCGTTCCTTTCTTTCTAATTTTGCAGCACTAGACTTTGGGAACTTCTAAAGAGGCACGGAACTTCTAAAGAGGCACAACTTTTTTCCTAGTGAGCCCAGATTTCCTAGTAAGCCCAGTAAATTTTTCATTGTAAGGAAAACTTCTTAGTGAGCACATATGGTATTACCAAAATGCCCTTCCCCCTATATCTCCTCTCCTCTTCCTCTTCTCTTCTCATTTCTCCTCCAAACCCTAACCCAAACTTCTACTCTTCCTCTCCATACTTGTTCTCTCCTCATTTCTCCTTCCAAAACTCCCTCTCTCTCTCTCCCATTCGTAGAACCCTGCTACTCTCCCTGCCCCTGCCGCCGCCGCCGTCGGTGTTCTCCCGCTGCCGCCTTCCCTCCATTACTAGGTGAGTTTTCCTAATTTAGTAATATTTATTTTAAAATTTAGTTTTTATTATTTTTTGATTAAACAACTCTTGAATATTAAGGTTTGGTGATTTTGTTGGGTTTGGGAGAAGGATGAGGGGATGAGATAGCAAGTTTAGTTGTAGTATTTTTTTGTTAATTTTAATTTTTAATATTTAGACTATAATTATTAAGAAAATTTAATATTGTAATTCTAATTGTAAAATATGCGAAATTTAGTTATTTTTTATAATCATGAATGTTAGTATTAAAATTTATTAGTTAATTATGAAGTTTGATGGTATTGTCTTAATGGTTGATTAAGTTGCAAAAAACGGTTTTAGTGTCTTTAAAATTTAATATTATACTATCTTGTAGAAAAAAAATTAGACAAAAAATTATATTTGTAGCAAATTTTACTTTGTAAGTTCATACTTACATGTACAGAAATTAGTGTTATGAAAAATAACATCTAAAAATGAAATATCTTTATATTCCATAGATGGATCCAGCGGAATCTTCTCGCGTACGACCAATTTCCTCGTTAAGGAGGAAGAAAGCAGCATTTCGACCACAAATTCGTCGCCCGATACGAGAGCGAGAAATCAAAGTTGGAGGTGGAAGGTTTTTAATAATATATGAAATTTTTTTATGTAATGTTGTTTATAATTGGGATGGTGCATTGGGGTTTTGTATATATTTTTTTATGTAATGTTGTTTCTAATTATGGCCTAATTTGTTCATAATTCTTATTGTGTGAATTTACATTATTATTTGAATTTGAATTTCGTATTTATGTGTTATTGATGTAATATGTAGTTGGAAAGAACTAAAGTGTGTACAAATTTGAGGGATGAATGAATTTTTTGTATTTGTTGCATAGAATGAACTAAACTTTGTATTTTTTTTATTTTCTGCATTGGATTGTAAAGTATTTAATTCTATTTTCCTTATTGTTAATAGAAGTTACACGGATTTTAAAAGGGTACATAAAAAAGGAAAGGAAAAATTTATTTATAAAGTAAAAGAGTTTGTTTTGTACGTGAAAAGGGTAATGACAAAATCTAAAATAAATACTGTTGCCAGGGATCGAACCAAGGTCACTTGCGTAATAGGTGAGACTACTCACTGATATGCTACAATAACTTTATAGATAATGGGCAAAACAAAAACCTATTTAACTCCCGGTCCGGACTGGCAGTCCGGACAAGGAGACCCTGTCCAGACTACCAGTCCGGACAGGATATTTTCTGTCCGGACTGTCAGTCCGGACCGGAGATATCTGTCCGGACTCGCAGTCCGGACCGGAGTTTTCTGCCTCTCTTTTCTTCTCTTCCGAAAAAAATCATCTCTAACCCAAATACCCAACTACTCCTTCCTCTTCCTCTTCTCTTATCTAAACCCAACACTATCAAATCTCTCTTCTCACTCTTTTACTCGCTATTGCCGCCTTCGCTGCGGATTTTAGGATTTTTTTTTTTTTTTTTTGGTTAACTGAACTTAGGAAAAGGGAAGAAGAAAGATAAGAGCAATTTGGTCTAAAAAATTCGATGGCAAAATTATAATATTATAGAAGTTTTTACTGGGCTCACTAGGAAAAAAGTTGTGCGCCTTTAGAAGTTCCACTAGACTATGAGTGTAAACTAGTATATTTTATTTTATTTTATTTTTGATTAGGGATTGGATTAGTCTAGGGTTACGATTCCGAGCTCGATGGCCGGTGCCGGCGCCGCCGCTACCACTGGCGGTGCGGCATTTCGATGGGTTCTTCAACTCCACCGGGACGTTCCGTTGGCCGCTCGATTCTACTCCCAAGGCTTGGGATTAACTGTCGACGTCTGCACTCAACGATGGGCTGAGCTCCGCTCCGGCCCGCTCATTCTTGCTCTTATGCATTCCAATAGGTAATCAAGATTGAGACTTTGCCTACCGATTTAATATGATGCGTTTCGAATTTGCTCCGCAATGTTTTGTATTAGCGGTAAATTTGGGTTAATTCTGGTGCAATTTGATATCTCAAGATTTCACTACTCTAGAATTACTTCTATTGATGGGAAGAAAAGATTAGATTTCTGAAATGAGGACTTTTTAAGAGACTATAAAGTAGATTCTTATCACCAAAATTGGGTGGCATTGGAGTTCGAAATTTCGCAGATACAAGCTCCGATATTCTTTACACTACTGGGTTGGTACAAAATTTCTAGTCGGCATGAGAATCTTTTCCAGATGCTGGGAAGGGCCAGTCAACTAGTGACCCTATTGGTCATATGCAATTAAGCTTATGCAACCAAGAATATCCCACCAAAACAGTGTCTTAAATATCAGATACCGGTAACAGCAAAATTATATACCGATATCAGAAACTGGGTGATATATCGTGATATGATTCTAAATACTACGTATGATATCTTAAAAGATATAAATGTCATTATATGCATGAAACATATTAAACTACTTCAAACAAGTTTAGGACCTTGAAAGATACTTACCTTTGGCCAATTTTCATTGAGTTTAAAATAACCAACCATTGTAGAAACACATCAAGAGACTGAAATATATCAACCAAATGTTCAATCTCAACCTTCAAAATATAAGGATATGCTCGAGAGAGGGATTAATAATTAAACTATCTGCGAGCGTGTGAGGGGCGCTATCATCAGGACTCAGATTATGAGAATTGGGATTTTCAATAGTCAGTGCTGGAAGTGAAGAAAGAGATGTGAGGCTCTCTGTTATGTTCTGTTCAATACGATCACTCAATCGAGCTAGCGGAGAGGAAGAGGAAGAAGTAACGTTCGAATTTGTCAATCGACTCACGGGATGTCAGGGTGGTTGACGGGGCTCCTAGCTCAGGACTCTCGATAGTTGGTGCTGGGAATAGAAAAACAAATGCAAAGCTTTAGTGCGGCCTATTCGATACAATCGCTTGATCGAGTGAGAGAAAGTGGAGTATAAGAAGAAGTAAGGCATCAAATTATTGATTGATTAAATCTAAATTAGATTGAGGAATTGGGAATTCAACGGCTTTTGCGTAAATAGGCGCAAGTATTAAAGAGTTTGGGTTAATGGGTCTAACTTTGTAAAAAAAGCGAAAAAATCGGTAGTATGTAAATCTCGTCAACATTTTTCATCTTGTTTACCGGACGATATATTGCCACGTGGCCAATATATCGTCTGATATCGATCCAAAATAAGAATCAGTTAAAAAAAATGATCTTATTGTATCATTTTAGTTGGAAACTCAGTATATCGGCCGGTATACAACTCAACACCAAAAATTCCTCCCAACTAAGAAGAATGGACGATTGCGTATAATTTTTAGGCAGAGTATTTATATGCAAAGAGCCGATGGGCTGGTAGAAAACTGTTTTGGTTGATGCATAGAAATCACTGGATCAAAGGCTAAACTTTGAGTAGGTGAGAAAAGAGAGGGAGGGAGAACATGCACTTTGGTTTCCTCTCTCAGGTACATTGAAGTTTGGCATATGGTTTTCTCTGAAGGAGGAAGAATTAATAGATGGTTAAAGGAAAGTCGAACATGGATATAGTGTCTCTAAGTTAACACGGAAAAGAATGCATATAGGTTTATATAAAAGGGAAGTGAAAAGAACAAAGACAAAGAATCTCAATGCTCATATGCCAATATTCGCCATAAACGGTTGATATTTGAAATATGGCTACACAAACTAAGAAAAAGAAAGATTGCTAACTGGATCAGTAAGAAAACAATAACTTTAATAAGGAGAATGTTCTCTGATGGCTTAAAGAAAGACGAGATGTATAATCCAATCAACTGTGAAAAGATTATACCTGTTGGAAATACTATTTGCCTTTCTCAATTTCCTAAGGTACTTGCTTCACAAAATTTTTTGAAAGTTATCTCAAGGTAGTTTAGTAACAATTCCCAAAAGATACCCTATCAAACTAGGAATATACACAAACTGGGACCATGAAAAATTGCACCTCTACATTGAAATCAAATGACCCCTATTGGCTCAAATTAACCTCACTTAATGTTTCTATTGAAAGCAATGAAAAACTAATACTCATTGGAGGGCTCAACCTGATTTAGGACAAGTTTCTTAAATCTAAGATGTAGGGACAGTTAGGTGTAATTTTGAATGACATAATTTTGGGAGGAGTTAAGATATGTGTGTGGTAAACTTGATACTAAGAAATCTTAGGAAAGAAGAGATT
Organism: Dracaena cambodiana; assembly: GCA_036321105.1. Lineage (NCBI taxonomy): Eukaryota > Viridiplantae > Streptophyta > Magnoliopsida > Asparagales > Asparagaceae > Dracaena > Dracaena cambodiana. The sequence goes on from JAYEPQ010000017.1 coordinate 6,780,308, forward strand.
ATAATGGAAGACAGGAAGCAAAAATTAGTTGAAAAATTATGGAAAGATGTCGAGAATTTCTAGAAATGAGGTCTTATTACGAAGGTTTAAAATCTCAAAATCAGTACCATTAATCGCTAATGCTTTATGGTATGCATCGACCACACTGGACTAATAATATTAGCAATATCGAAAATACTGAAAGTATATTGGCAAACTTCTTAATGATACCGTGGGATCTGTACCGTATAAGGTACCTCAAAATTCGATAGGATATTAGAGATAAGTATTGATATGAACTGGTATTTGAAACCTTGTCTTATACCAAAGTTTTAAGCATTAGCGATACTAGTGTGTATCGTCCATATCTTAACGGATTTCTAAGTAGCCGAGACAATGTCTTCAAGGTGTTGGCTGATACACATCGTATATCAGTAATATCAGCCAATGTTTTGCCAATATCGAATGATATAATCATCGAAAATAAAAAGCAGAAAACTCAATAGAGAAAAAAAAAAACTGAGAAAACTTGTAAATTTCAGTAATAAAATTCAAAAATTAATTGTGAAAAAACTAAATTAAATGCCTAACCTTTACTAAAGCTCCTCTAATCAATTGAAGCAATGTCAAGGGTCGTTGAATACCAGTCCTTTGTTAGGGCTCACTTGCAGAGTTCGAGGTTAGGACTCTTTGGGTTTAGATCCGAAGCTACTGGATCCATTAATCCAAGACTGGGGGAGACTCAACAATGTTCTGGCACGAAGAAGGTGACGTCTCAAATGTCAAGCTGAGAGGTATTCATGAGTTTTGCTCAAGTGATGAATTATAAATGCTTTTAAACGACGGGTCTAACTTAGATCCAAACTTGAGCCTATCTAGGCCCTAATCTTACCCATATCCAACGTAGACGGACCAGGATCTGGATCCAATGCAGATCCAACCCAAATCTAGTAGTATTTAGTTAATTTGATTACATATTTAATATTATTTAATTAATAAAAATTTGAAAAATCCCTTAAAATAAAAAATAATGAAGGAAAATAAAATACATCAACATGCACTAATTCACAAAATACATTACAACAACAACAACTAAGCCTTTTATCCCAAGCACTTGGGGTAGGTTACATGAACCAAAAGAGAATCACGCCGGATCGATCACGTTGATAATTCACAAAATACATTAAGATGTATTAATTCATAAAATATGTAAAAATGATGAATTAATTATTTAAAGCTATTTTTAGTTATTTTAAAAATTAAAGCAAATGAAGTGAACATCCAGTAGAACCGATATTATATGCCCTTATTGCCGATTCCAATATAGAAAACCATCAGCGAATATGTTCAAAACCTAGTGTTATACACTATGAAGTATGGACACACCTTGTGTTTCAAAACCCTGTGTTATACACTATGAAGTATGGACACACCTCGTGTTGGACACAATTACACTATAAGCTATGGACACACCTCATGTTGGACAGGATTCGTCTACTACCAGTGTTCTAAATATCGGATAACGGTCCTATATCGGTCAGCCAAATTATATATCGGATACCGGGCGGGATATCGCGATATGATCCTAAATACCGGAGTGTCATATCGGTGTCATACTAATTAAAGAATAATCATATAATTGACTATATAGAACATATTAAAACACATAAAACAAGTTTATAGTACTTATATTGGCTTATTTGCATTCAACTTATGAATTTGCAGATACCGTTTAGAATGTTCGCATATGCACAAAGCGACATATAATCATAAAATTAAAAAAAATAAGTTTTCTAGAAAAATAAAAAGTATTTCTACAATACAAAAGTGATATAATTTATAAAATTACAACATTGTCTTTTAAATGAGTTTATTTGAAACATGCTAGAAACTTTAAATATCAGTCTTTACTAATATAAGAACGAATTATACAATGTATACTTCTCCATATCTTTATTCTAAATTCTAATTCTTAGATGATTCCAAGGTGTAATATCTTCGTATTTCAAGAGTGGAGAACCTAAACTCCCCCATTCATGCTAACATTAAACATAAACAAATTTAAAAAGTTCTATGTCTAAAAAGAGGCCTCATAAACATAAACAAATTTAAAAAGTTCTATGTCTAAAAAAGAGGCCTTATATAACGTACTGATTAGTGTATCAAAGTGTATTAAAATAGCTAATTACTCGAATTGCGTTGTCCAGTAATCCAGTTCAGTAATCCAATAATCCAGTCCAGTAATTCTTGTATGTGCAATGCTATGATGTAAGTATATGCAAGTTTATCTAATATAATCTATTTCTTCCTTTACGAATACAAATTTTATCTACCATGAAACTCAAACACATAAGCACACAAATGTAGTGAACTCAAGTCACTGATTTACATTGAATCAGTGATTCGATTTACTGATTCAGTGTGAATTAGTGAGTCGAATCACTGATTCAATGTGAATCAGTGACTCAAGTCACTTCGGTTCACTAATTCACACTGAATCAGTGAATCGAATCACTGATTCAGTGTGAATCAGTGATTCTGATTCACTGTAGTCACTGGCCGAAGCCCTAGGCCCCTAAGCATCATCCAAAATTCCAAACTGAAAATTCCTACATTCATTCATAGTTTAAAAACTCAAACACACTAATTACAATCACAAACTAAAATTTAAAAGAAAATTAGACTAACATTTAAACTAAAATTTAAAGGAAAATTACAATCATAAACACAGGACTTACCAAAATTGAAGGTCGACGATGCTAGAAGGCACGCAAGAGAAAGAGGGAGAGGTCGGATCGCCGACGACGAAAACAGGGAGAGACGGTGATGGACGAAAACCTAGTTTCAGTTGCTCGGGACTCGATAGCGACAGCGACTGACTAAGAGAAGTGATCGATCAACCAGTCGAGGAGGACGGATAGCCGGACAGACGGCGACGGAAGCAGCAGCTGCTGATGGAGGGAAGGCAACGATGACTGGGGAGCTCGATCGCGACGACGAGGATCGAGCAGAGGGAAGGATTGAGCGATTTAAGGTTTTTTTTTGTTTTTTTTTTGCGAATAGGGGAAGAATCGGGTTTTATTTTTTTTCTATCGGGTCGGGTTAACGGGTTTCAAGCGCAACCGCAATCCGTTAACAAAAATACGATAATTAGTCATACCGGCCGGTATTTCACATACTGGATACCGGCAGATATATCGCCACGTGGCTAATATATCGGCCCGTACCGGTCAAAAACGTTACGCGATAAAAAAAAACCACATATGGTATCGTTTCTTTGTAAAAAGCGAGATATCGGCCGGTATACCGGCCGATATTTAGAACAATGTCTACGACACATTATTGATATGTGTCAATGTGAAACACCCGGGTCAACGTGAAATGTCCACGTCTGACTCGCAGTTCATGCAAAACATCCGTGTCCACTCGAAGTCAACAAGAAATGTTTGACGATACCATCAATTTACTTTCTATTTTTATATTTCATATTATTTCATCTAAAATTTAGGTAAAGTTTTTTTGGTTGACATTTAGATATAGTGAAGTTTTTGTTTTTAGGTATTTGTTTAAGGAAAGTAAGGAATTTTGAGAATGAATGTTAATGAGCCTAAAATTTGCTAATTCTTCTTGTGAGACATTTGTTTGTACTGTAGGTTCAGCTGTAGACTATGGTGGTTAGAATAGTCACTTAATCTTAGTGCTTACAATTCCTCTGCTACAAATAAATAGCATTGAGCTCTTTCTGTATGGTTATAGAAAGTCTGAGAGCATAAGAAATTTTAATACTAGCTGGACAACTTCTATTGTTTCAATTAAGAAAATTTTAGTATTTGAAATATTCTTGGTTTTACTTGATTAAGTAACTTGATAATGCAACCTAGTTAATAAACATAATTGCATTTATTATAAATGAATATCTTATGAGAATAAGTTGTTAATTGATATTTCATATTTTTTATAAGCGTATACCCATACGCACACATGTATGAGAGAGAGAGAGAGAGAGTTGACTACAACCTTTCCATTAAATCTAAAAAGTTAGATTTATCCCATCATTCATCATCCATCCGTCTTAAGATATGTGGATCAAATTTTCAAATGGTGAACAGTGAGAAGGGAATAAAGTAATGGTGGGCGACTAGTGACTGTGTGGTGGAGAAAGTGTTAAAAATTAACTTTTTTGGTTTAATGGAAAGTTTGTAGTCTAACCCATATATATACATACACAATAGAAAGTAATGCTTGCCGTGTCTATGCCGTGTTGTATCCATGTGTCCATATCTGTGCCTCGTAACATGCATGTTATCAGACATACATGCTGAGAACTTCATGCAAACTTCATGCTGAGAAGGACATCAACCCTATCAGTTTGGTGACAAATATATGGTTTTTTTTATTTATTTAAAGATTTTTTATTTGGTGAATTTTTACATGTGGATGTCAACCAGACATCAACCGTATCAATTTGGTGCCAATATCTGGCTGAGGACACTGTGGATAAGAGAAGTGCCAAATATCTGACTTGGAGATGCCTTTCTAATTGTGTAGTAAGCGTCTCCAACCAAGGGCAAGCCTCAAAGTTCTCCTAGACTAAGAGAGAGTATAGTAAGTAGGTAGATTACTAATTTTTGGTCTACTTAAAATTCATTATTTTCGGTATTGTGAATGTTTAATACTTTAAGATCACTTTCTATACTGAGCAAGCACTGATCACTTGCAATGGAGGAAATATAAAAGTTAAAAGAATGGAGAATGATACGAGATGATGTGACAAAGTAACAATCCTGACCTGAGCCTTGTGCATGTAGCTTTACTGGTCCAGTTTCAGTTTTGGTGACAAAGTAACAATCCTGACCTGAGCCTTGTCCAGTTTCAGTTTCAGTTTTGGTGTTAGAGAAGAACTTGAACATTTAATCAGCATTCGGCTTGAGGAATATTTTATATCTTTTCCAAGGCATGTTCTATACTTGAAATTACAGCCTTCAAGATGCAGTGATGCTCGTGGTTGCATCTAACCATTGCCTCTGGAATTGGACCAAAAAATATTCTTTTCATTCTTTAAGCTTCATGGCCTGTGTAAACTTGTAGTACTAGATGAAACTTAAGGTGGTTGTCCATGGGTGATATCCCTGAATAAGAGTTGCCTGCATTGAGAAAAGAGTTTTCCTCATGTTGAATAGGGAGAATCTGAACTAAAGTGAAGTAAGGTGACTCCTCAGGCTGGTGAATACGGAGATATGATGTGGTTTAAGAGTGTGTTCGCATGGAAGTAAAATGAAAGTAGTGGAAGTAAGGTTATTTCCACTACTTCATTTATTTGTTTGGCCAAGAAGAGTATTAGAAGTTACTTCCATTAAGATGATGTGGATCCGTTGTGGCACTCTTACTTCCTATTTTCTCTTCGCCGCATTTTTGGTTGGAAGAGCACTTAAAGTTCAAGGAACTAGGTAAAATATTATATTTTATACAACTCTCATAATTACTTTTCAAATCTAGTCCATAAAACAAATAGAATATTAATATATAAAATTGTATTTAACAATAAGATAATACTCTTTCTACTTCCTAGTCTACTTTCTACTTTCAAGAATTAACACACCAACACTAGAGCTCAATTGAAGATGGTTCTTCCTAAACTTCCATTCTGGAAGATACTTTCAGTTTTCTTCCGAACTTCCTCTACTTCCAACATCCAAACATGCCCTAAATTGAAGTGAAATAAGGTGACTCCTTAGGCTGGGATTGCTATGTTGATTTTTTTTTTTTTGTTATTAATGTATATGCCATATGGTTTGCCTTCAAGTAAGTTGCTTTCTCGGAATGCTGTATCTCACAGAGGTCACCATATCTATAGCTTTTGATCTTGGGATTCTCTGCTAATTTTGTGATGTTTGTTTGGAATGATGTATTGCTTTGGCATCTACTCTATAGTGGATCAAGAATTACGGACATAGAGTTGCCCAAACGACATGACACATCATCCTAACACTACATTCTAAAATAACAGATAGAAAACAGCACTGGCTTGGCAATAAATTTCGTGCTGGATATGAATCCAATGTGTGCCCAACATAGAGATGGTTTCAATTTGTCCTATGCAGCTGGTACTTGGTACAAGTATTTTTATGTGTTCAGCTCTACAGGACTATCTATATTAAATTTGCAACTTCTTTAGCACCTAGCAACTATATGCCTACTTGTCATTTAGTTGAACAAGGAAAAATGCAGCTGTTATGGACTTGGGTGATCAGCATAGGGTTTACATTTGTAATTATTATGTTATAGTTATAATAATAATTTATAGTTATGCAGAATTAGTCCACTATATGCCCACTCAGATAAGTTATTTCTTTTGTGTCAGTGATTTTTCCAAGCAGAAGGGTTATTCTTCTATGCTATCCTTCTCAGTTGGTGACATCAACGGCACAGTTACAAAATTGATGGCGTTGGGAGCAGAGCTGGACGGGCCCATCAAATATGAAATCCACGGGAAGGTAATATCTGCCATATGTGATAGGAAAATCACCAAAATTGACATTAGGTTTTAAACATGTTTCACTGACTTTACAGGTTGCCGCCTTGCGTTGCATTGATGGACATATGTTGGGTCTCTATGAGCCTGCATGAAGAACATCAACGTGTTCAAGTTCAAAAATACAGAATGAAAGCCGTGTTGGCAAATTCTTCTATTATCTTCAGCAATAATTGAGATATGCTTTCATTCTTTCTAGTGAAAGTATTTGTTCAGGTCCCTGCATTGTAGAATTTCAGAAACACCAAAGGGGCTTCTCCATGTTTTAGGTTGCCTTGAAAAATTGATAGTCTGTTCATCAAGATCAGCCAGCATAGTGCATAGGGTGTATAACATTGGTCCTGAAATATTAACGAAACAAAATTTCTAAGCTGCTTTATAGAAGAACGACAGAAGTGATATGCAATGTGTTATAAATGGCATCCAAATTGGAATACCTGGCATATAGATTGGATTTTCTTTGTTCTAACAATCTCCAAGAACAGCAAATGCATTTTCTTTGGACTCTGCTGGAAGTAGAGCTGCTCTTATCTGCCTGTTGATTGAGCTCTCATTTTGTACCTTTACCACACATTGGCCGATATGAATTTATTGTTATTGTGCATGTTCATATGCTTTATTTATGTACTGAACACATAAGATCTATTTAATGCTATTTTGCTGTATATTCTTCACTAGTTGTAATTTGAGGTGCAGATACATGTTTGCCTGGAAGAATTGTGTCGTTACAGCTTTATGCACGGGGAAGTGATTGCCCGATGCAGTTTCTACATTCAATATCTTCCGCCCTCATACATCTGCCAGATTTTAGCTTGTGCCCAACCGGGGCATTGGTGAGCCGATCTCGCTGATTGAAGAGGCGTTAGCATTTCATCTCTAAGTTGAGCATTTTTTTTCCGAAGACCTCTTGTGAATAAAAAGAAGAAGAATATCTCACATTTAATGCATCCTCAAGGTCAGTTGCTTCTAGCAGATCTCTTGATATGAAGTTCCTCCCAATTCCTCCTGCCAATAGTTCCTTGCTGGATGGCAGTACTGCACTAAGTGCCTAACAAGACATAGATCATTTCATTTATGCCCATTGATGGAGTCACAACAAATGAAAGAAATTAAGATACCTTGTCTTGCCATCCCATGGTTGTTAAAACCAAGTGCGCAGCTCGGTAGCTCTCCTTCATGTGTAAGCTCTGGAGGACAACCTACTTGGAAGTCTCACCCTCACCAAATAGAAATAGCTACAGCTAGCACACAAAGGAAGCGTTTGTGTAAGTTAGCATATGTTACAATTTGATTTTGTTTGCTCAGCTGTGATAAAGTACTTGTGCCCAACTAAAGTTGTGTTTGCATCTTCATTATGTACCAGGATGGCCAGAGTTATTTACAGTGAGAACATCCCAGCAGTCCTCGCTGGCTGTGTCTGCCTGTGGAGTTGCTGCAGTTTCAGAGATAAATGGAAGTATCTCCTCTCTGAAGTTAAGCAGTGTCAGCTACTCAAGTGCATCAGTCTGAAAGTTTCTACAGGCCACCCTGCACCGTATCATTTTGGAGAATCGTTTCCTGCGAGGAAACCCAGCTGGTAGGATTCTTCACAGGGCCCAACGTCAAAGATCTCCAAAGGATCGATCTCTACAGGCAGGAAAGAGAAGGTTTGGGGACAAGCAGCATCATCCTCAGGTTTGTTTCAACAGCTAGTGCTTTTTATCTTTATGTCCTCATTTGCAGCTGTTGAGTATATAAGAACACAGTCCATTCATATTTTTGATTAGTTCTCCACTAACCTTGTTTATTAGAATATTCTTAATGAGTAGCTTAACTCTTGACTGTGGTATTTTATTTCTAATTCTTATACATATTCTTGTGCTACATGAAAAAATATCCAACCATTTGTACGACTAAGTAAATAAAATTATATCGAAACATATGCACGTAATGTGGCAATAGCTGTTAGGAGTCCGTTAATTCCAATACTATGTGCAGTGGAAGTGAGTCACTGAGACCACTTCTTGTGCTTGCAAATGAGAAGGTGGAATGCACGTCCTTTCATAAGATAGTGGAGATGAAAGCTCCTGAGTGATTTATTAGGGAAACTTTAAAAGAAAAGGACCAGTGATTGTCTGGAAACTGGGATTAGAGAAAGAGTTGGAAAGTGCTATTTTTTTTCAAGTGTATAATAAGATCGTAGCCCGAGCAACTCTACAAGTTAAATCAACAAACTGATCAACGTTGTAGGGAATCAAACCCGAAACCATTCTACTGAAAAGCTTGGATGTTACTGGTTGGGCTATACGCGAAAAGTGTTAATTATACCTATTTCTTTTCTCTAAATACACACACACACACACACCAAACTGCACTCTCACATAGAAACAATAGTTTAGCCACCAAAGACAATACAAATTAATCTCATAACTGTTGAATGATGCTTCAGGATAAGAAATAGTACTCAATTTCATTTCCAAGTGTCATATATGGAGTTTATTGCCATTTTATCTTTAGACCTCCAGGTAGTATTGATTATGGTTCCTTTGATACTTTCTAGTATTTGTTCCAAATTAGTAGAAGGTAATTTTCCATAATACTCGGGCACTTGCCAGTGGACATCAATGTATGTGGCATTGCTATTCAGGTGACAGGATAAATTAGAGAGTTTTTTCTTTTAGATATTTACCTCTTAAATCTTCAAACTTTTCCAAAACATCTTATTTTCTTAATTGCTCCCCCATATACTAATTGAACATATTAATTCACCCCCTTATTAAATTGTTAACAATTCAAAGCTAAAATATCCTTGTACCTTGTCTTCTTCCTTGGTTTCTCCTTCTCCAACTAAGTACAAAAAGAAATTAAAAGAGAAAAACTTGAAACCCATTAAAAAAACAAGAGAATTCACCAACTTCTCCAGAGTTCTCTTTAATTTTCCAGTTTGTATCTAGGAACAACTAATCTTATAATCTAAACATTCACGAAATTTAACAAGCAAGGAGCTACTGTTCAAGCTAATCTATTTCTAGTCGCAACTCCAGAAAATTTGAAATGGGAACTAAGAAGGACAACCAACAACCAGAAAAGGATATAAAAAAATTGAGCCAATAGGCTAACTTCCAATTTATTATTTACTCTCACACATATAATGCATTTATGGGAAATTCTGAACTAAGAAACACACACACCGCTGGGGATTTCGTTTCTGTGTCAGACACGTGTCCAACGCAAACACATCACAGACATGTCAAAAACCATATCGGACACACTACGTGGTATGTCCAATAAAATAAAGGAAAAATACTTGGTTATTGCCTTGTCCGAATTTCTTGTAAGTTGTATTTGAAAAAACTAAAAAATCGAAAATAAACATTACTAAATTGGTAACATCTATCCATACCTAGTTAGATTTATGAAGTTATAGTTTTATGTTTTCTCGTGGACATAAGTTCTATTTGGTTTCTATATTTAAAGAAATGATTTTTTATATTCAATTTTTATGCTGATCTATGACTCGCTATAATCACTATCTTTTCTTTTTATCTCTTTACATATGGAGATGTGAGAAAGAAAGATAGATGCATGATTGATGGTTTTGCTTTTCCTTTATAAAGGAATAAAGATATACGAATCTATATAGTTATTACTTTCATTTTGGATATTTTAGTAAAATTATTATGTTTATAATAGAAGAACATATACTTGTATTTATATTTTTTTCGTGTCCTTGTTGTGTCCTGATTTTTTTCACAAATACTGTATCCCATGTTCATATATGAATGTATGTCAAAATCTGTGTCTGTCCATACTTCCTAGATTCTGAATTAGCCCACCTTTTTTTTCCTAAATAGGTGGGAAATTCTAAACAAGCACACAACTTGACTTAGTGATCACCATTTGCTTAGTGAGCGCCACTTCTCTTCTAAAAAAATGTGGGTTTTTCTTAGTAAGTATCTCTTTCTTCCAATTTTAACCCTAGTCCAACCTATGTTACTCGTCTTGAGAAATTCTGAACAAGCATACAACTTGACTTAGTGAGCACCATATACTAATTTGTAAATAATTATAAGTTTGCTCTTTTTTTGACAAGGTTACTCTTCACCCTCCTTTCTTCTTCTCCAATGCATCAAAAAGTGTATCTCTTCCACTACACCCAAATCCAATTTTTTTTTTTTTGTTTTTCTAAACCCTAAATCTATATTCCATTCCACTAAAACTTAATCTTTCTATAGTGGGAGCAGTGTCTAGTGGTGATTTAAAGCCCTTTTTGTTTGTAAAGTCAAAAGAAGAAGTCATTGTTCGTGGAGGATGGAAATTGAAAGAGATAGAGAATATCAATATAAAGTTGGTTCCATTAGAAGAACCTCCTTATTTAGAGGTATGAAGTAACCTTTTTTGACTCATTTTGGCGCAAATTTTGAGATTAAATAGAACTAAAAAAATTTGAAAAGCGGATTTTTTTTTTTTTTTGGGGGAATGTAGCTCGCCCTGGACGACATTGAATCCCATCAGAGTTTTTTTGGGCGGAAACCCACTGGTCGGGGAGTAGTCCCTACCAGGTAAGTTACCGTCCATGTCCCGGAATAGACCGACATCTTACCTGGTTTGGGATTAATCCTCGACCAGGGTAGATTTTTAATATTTTTTTGAAGTTTTTTTAAAGTTGAGTTTGTTCATTACAGGATTTTATTGTAAAATAGTTTAAGCTAAAATGGACCGTAACCATTGACACTTCAAAAATTATTTTTGTCAGTGTAGACTGACGCATCCACACAATTTAGTCGAGTTCAGGCCGATCTCGCTGTTGATTATAGTTCGTAGTTCAGTACATGTTAGGTATGTAATAGGCAGTTCTGTATGTGGGTGAAGTTGATGTACTAGCATATAAACATGTAAACTCTAATTGATGTCGTTTAATTGCATATTTTCAGAAGTAGAGATGAACTCTGTCAGTGGCTCCGAGATGTAGGAAAGACGTTAGAGTTTGTTATTATCCTTGCAAAATTCGATAGTTATGGTTGCAATAAGCATTGTAGGATTTGGTTTGGTTGTGTGCGTGATGGCAGGCAAGATTCAAGAAAATAGTAGATACCAATAGATTTAGAGGAAGTAAGAAGTGTGGATGAAGGGTGACCAGTTGACTTTGGAGGGATCAGAATGGATATTGAAGATTACATGCGGTGTGCATAATCATCCACCAGTAGAATATCTTGAGGGTCACTCGTATGTGGGGAGATTGTCAGAAAATGAGACATTTGTCGCAATTTAGATGTCAAAGTGTCACGTGCATCACAGGGATATTTTGACTATGTTGAAACAAAAGAGCTCGATGGATGTATCAACGATAAAAACATTTTATAATGCTCGTCATGAGTATAGAATGATTGAGCAGAGGGGAGATCTCATATACATCATTTGTTATATAAAGTTTCAGAATCCAATTACATTAGGTGGCATTGCAGGAATGAACATAACGCCTGGAAATACACGTAATAGTTCGACCCCAACATGAATTGTTATGTTCATTTCTGTGATGCCACCCAATATAGTTGGATTCCGAAACTATATATAACAAATGCTGCATCTGAGATCTCACATGCTTAATCACTCTATACTTGTGATGAGCATTATATAATGTTTTCATCGTTGATACGTTCATCAGGTTCTTTTGTTTTAACAAAGTCAAAATATCCTTGGGATGCACGTGACACTTTAACATCTCAATTATGATAGATGTCTCACTTTCTGACAATCTCTCCATATACAAGTGACCCTCAAGATATTCCGCTGGTGGATGATTATGCACACCGCATGTAACCTTCAATGTCCATTCTGATCCCCCAAAGTCAACTAATCACCCTTCAATTGGAAATGACATCATCACTTTTTACTCCCCCTAAATCTATTGGTATCTATTTTTTTTTAATCTTGCCTACCCACCATGCTTATAACCAAATCCTACCCTGCCTACTGCGACCACCACTATTAGATTTTGCAAGGATAATGACAAACCTTAACGTTCTTCCTGCATCTCAGACCCACTGACAAAGTTCATCTATTCTTTCAAAAATCTGCAATTAAACATCAACAATTAGAGCTTTTACGCTAGTATATCACCTTCGCTCACATACAGAACTGCCTATTACATACCTGACATGTACTGAACTCCAAATTATAGGCAACAGCGAGATCGGCTTGAACTCGACTGCATTGTATGGGGCGTCAATCTACAATGACAAAAATAATTTTTAAAGTGAAGCCTAAACTATTTTACTATGAAACCTTATTATTAACAAACTAAACTTTAAAAAGTTTCAAAAAATAATTTTTTTTACCCTGGTCGATGATTAATCCCCGACCAGCTAATATGCTTGCCTGTTTCAGGACTTGGATGGATCAATGGGTTTCCTCCCAAAAAACCCATATGGGATTCAACGCCATCCGCAACAAGCTACGTTCCCAAACCACCACCATCCCCCCACCCACCCCCCCTCATCCCCCGGCTTTTCAAATTTTTTTAATTCTATTAGATCTCACAATTTGTTTCAAAATGAGTCGAAAAAAGGTTACTTCATACTTCTCAATCCAATGGAACTAATTTTATTTGGTATTCTCCATCTCCTTCAATTCCTCTCCTCCACGAACAGTGGCTTTTTCTTTTAACTTTGCAGACAAAAAGGGCTTCAAATCACCACTATACACTACTCCAAATATAGAGGGATCAAATTTTAGTTGAATGGAGTGTGTGTGGGATTTAGGGTTTAGATGCACAAAAAAATTATTTTTTTTGTTTGGGTGTGCTGCAAGAGATGCACTTTTTGATGCGTTGTGGAAGAAGAAATGAGGGTGAAGGGTAACTTCGTCAAAAAAAATAGCAAACTTATAATTATTTAACAAGTTAGGGTGTGGTGCTCACTAAGTTAAGTTGTGTATTCATAAATAGGCCCACTTTTCTAGTTCTTTGTTATTACAAGTTTGCCATTTTAACAATTGTATTCTATTCCTACATAACTCTAACTCATTAAAATCCTCTTTTTTTGCCTCTATATCTCAATCTTAACTTTCAAACTAAAAAATTAGTGTCATTTATTTCTCCCCAATCTATTCTCAAGCCCTAATCTAAATACAATCTCATTGGAATTTAGAAATGCACCGGGATATTCAAAAAAGATTTGAAGAGAGAAAAAAGAATAAGGACAAATAGGAAATATTGGAGGGTGTACTTAGTAAAGATCCTTATTTTTAAACTTAAAATGGGTGTACTTAGAAAAATGCTAGGCTCAATTAGAATTTCCCTACATCTATATGTTAACTATTTGCATGGTGTATATAGAGAAAATGAAGAAGAGATGATTGGATCTCATGTTGCCAAGATATTAGGTCTGTAGAAGATCGAATATGCCCTCTCCTATTTCACGAAGGAAGGTGTGTAGTTATAGTTATTTGGTGGTGCCATGGTGGAGTCATAGTTGAATTAGAATAAAGTTTCTAAATATAAGATGGATTTTGTTGCTGTGTAGGAGTTTTCTAGCTATGACCGAACTCAGCTTCCTTGTCTTGGATGAATCCCGATTGACAATGCAGTCTTAAGTCTTCAAGGCTTTGTAAGATTGCTTGATGGACTTTTAATTCTTGCCGGTTTGAGCTGATTAATTTATGAATCAATAATAACCTCCACTATTTAGTTGAGTTCTTAAGTTGATTCTAATGAACTCTTGGAGTATCTTACACACTTTCCAAGTTGGTTTGCCAACTCAGTCATCTCGGGGTGAGTTGTTCCGTGGAATGGGAATTCAAGTCATTAAATAGTCTCACTATTGCCTGAATAAATGCGAACGTGTCATTGTGATGGTTGCGGAAGGCCAAGTAAATAATGCCTAAAGATTGTCTCGTGCTTCACTTGTGGGCCCATGTTTAGATCGTATGGTTGAGATCAGTTGTCGATCTAGATTCGAATCTTGATTTGATTGAAGAGACAAATAGTCACATCCATTTTCCCACCCTCTTCGGCCCCTTGTGGATGTTTATAAGCTAATGGTGGGAGGTCAGAGGAAAAATTGTGTCTTAGTATGGAGAGTTTTAAGAGCCATTGTCATCCACCCGGGTGATGATAGTGTTGATTAGTGGATATCAATTCTCACCTTAAAAAAGATTATCCAATGGATGTTTTGTTGGGTTCCTTGGAGATTGGGGTAAGTTGCCTGACATTCAACTGTTTTTTATTTTTCTGAAGGGGAAAGAAAATATCATGAGTTGACTACCAGAGACGAAGGATCTCAGGCCAATGGTCTATGGTTCTTCATTTTTTGAGCAATATTGCTTCATAATTATTGGCTCTTGCCTTGAGGACTTTGGGACTGGAAGTCTTCAAGTGCTTAACATGAGCATCGACAATGTGTAGTGAAAGGACTCCATGGCTGAAGCTTTAGGCTTCATGCACAGGTTAGTCCATTTTGGCTGGAAGAGCGCTAGGAGCATAGATTAGGATTCATCCGATTATGTTAGTTTAGTCTTGTTGAGTGACTGTACTAATTTTGTAATGAATGATTGTCTTATAATTCTTTGAATAAATAAAAGTTGGCTTTCCTTGGTCATTGTCTGCTTTCATTGTGTTTGTTTAATTAGCCGATAGCAACTTCTTTCTGAATGTTGGAAACTCGAGTGGGCTTGAAATCGAGTACTGTTTATGCTTTGTCATGTTAGCTTGTGTAAGTCTTGCTATTTTTCTTTTAGAAAACTATTATGCATAGGAAAAGCTAAACTTTGTTAGTGGAAAAAGACAAACTCAAAAAATCAAACACTTATCTGTTTGGTCGAGTTGTGCCGATTCCCCTTGTGGTTGATCGTTGTGATGCTAGATACTCAACCACATGAGGCCATTTGAACTTGTGGCAATGGACCATCTTCTAGGTCGAGTATCTGGACAACGTGCACCTAGCAGCGACTTAAGTTTGAATCTAGACTTGGAAAGTTTGGATTGGTCTAGATTGGAAATTATTTTTTTGGAGTTTGTTTAAGGTTCCAATGCTAAATTGGAAAATTATTTTTTTTAGAAGAAATAAGAAATTATCGGGAGAAGGGGTATTTAAAAATTAGGGAAAAGGAGGAGAATGATAATATAGGAATATAAGAGGATATACTTACGAAAAATCTATATTTTTGAATTTTGTAAAGAGTGAGGTATTTAAAATTTAGAGGAGTGCATTTTGAAGATCCGGACAGTAAATCTAGATACTCAAAATGCTGAAACAAGATTATTAAGTTCGGATAAGTCGAGATTGGAAAATATTTTCTTTCGAATTGTTTTTTAGAATTTTTTTATACTTTATATCCATTTTGGAAAATTGCTATTCAAATTCATGTCCAAAAATAACCCATGACTAATGGAGGACTAAACAATAAATAAACTTGCGGTTTAGTTTCCAAATCCAAATCGAACCCGTGACGGTCCAACTAAACCCATCTAGTAGCACTATTCCGTTTTCCATTTGCTCCGAACGATATAAACCCTTGTCCTCCTGGACAATCCAGCTAATGATCACATTCCATAATCTCAATCATGTTCGTTTCTCAACTTTGCTGTTTGGGTCTGATCGCAGCCACCTCCAGCACCTCATGGGCGGTGATCACTGTCACTTTGTCGCCGATGACCACCAACGACCAGAGATCGGTGGTGCTAGAACCGATGTGGCAGAAGATCCACGAACCATTAGTGGCGGTGCCAGCGAGGGAGCTGTAGGAGGTTGTACCATTTATGGAGCAGAACCCTATAAAAAAAACCCCTTATATATAGATTAGTATTGATACGAAACAACCTTAACTCCAATATAGGTTGTTTAGCTCAATTCCAAGTCCAAAAACATCTCAAAACTTGAACAGCATGTTGCGTCCTTATCTGCCATTAGTGGAGAACTTGCCTGGACTGTGCCATCCATGTAGATCATTGCTCGCCCATCGATGCCAGTGGTACCATCGATGGCGCTAGTTGTTCATCGATGACCATCGACAAAAAATAAAGCTAAAGTACGAGAATATATATATATATATATATATATATATATATATAAGGAAACGGGAAAAAGTATGTCATAGGAGGGGCTTCCTCCTATGACGCTTAGGTGGACCAATAGCATGTTTGCATGCGGAGGGGTTTTTGAAAAAAAAATATTAGGTGGAGGACTGTTTTAAAAATAATTCATGTGGTCAATCCACATGCAAACATGCTATTGGTGCACCTAAACATCATAGGAGGGAATTCCTCATATGATATAGTTTTTTCCGTTTCCTCTATATATATATATATATATATATATATATGAGATATTGATTCTGGTTAATCGCGTAAATGTGAATATTATGGTTAGTGCTATCACGCCTGGTTTAGTGATGGATACAATATCTTTCATTTACATCTTGTTGTCTTAGATAATTTCTTTTAAAGTAATATTTTTATTTTTATCAAGGTTTTTCGCAACGACCTTTCAATTCATTTAAGCCAATTTTTTTTTGGACTTCCATACATTTTTTTTTTTTTTTAATTGAAAGACCATGGGTAGATGAAATTCGATCAGCTAGACCAGATGGTTTGAGGTGTTCTTTAAGGATGATCTAAATGGAAGTGAATAATTATGAGATAGTAACGTCTCTTAAGTGGTTCGACCATATCATGCCATTGTACAGCCATGACTTTTGCTTTTAGCTAAGGAGGACAGATATGATGTCTCCCTGTTGTGATAAAGAAAACAAGTGGGATACCTGGCTCTTGTTGCTCCCTTGACTACTGTCGTATATAACTCCTGTTAGCAGGCACTTGCACTGACAAATTCTCAAAATATCCCCAACAATATCTTATAAATTATCCTTATTTAAAGGAGCTTCTAAGAATCTAACTTGTTAGGAATGCTCTTATTTCTTGTAACATCTTTATCCATTTGCTATTTGTCCATCTCATCACACTCAATACTTTGAACATATTGTTTCACTACCCATATGCTAATGAACACCTTTTGGGGTATCGGATATCCTTATTAGAAATTTAACATAAATATGTAATATAACTACAGGACTCTTTCTTTATTTTTTAAATGACTTGATTTTAAATGACCAACTATTATTAGGCTTCGTTAGATAAATGGAAATAATATTTTAAATCTATCTTATCTGTAAATCTTCCCATTAGTTGTCTTAACAAGTATGGTGTCCATGGCAGGCAGTATGAACTAAATTGATTCGTGGAAATAACCCTCTCTTTTAGTCTCGACACTGGCAAACTCGGAAAAGTGCTAGATTTCTATGGAATATGCCAATCTGATCTTGGTAATAATCTTATATTTTCTTGGTCTTTATGTAGGCAGGTATGAAGAATCAGATAGATATACAAAGACGCGAGTGCAGATAGAAAGATTTGTACAGATAAATGTATGTGTATGTCATGCATGGTAGGGGTTTTGGTTAATATAAAAATGCAAAATCGTAAATGCACACAATTTGTCATCTTTAGCATGTGCAAAAATACTTGTAAGTATCTCTCAGATTCAATGATTGCAAATCTTAGGTTTCGTTTTGACTGAGGATAAATCTTCAAAATATTTTACTTCCATTTTTTTTATGCTGTAAGCATTGTATGTGGAAGTTGAGCACAGTAAGATTGCAACTTTCTCTTTTTTTTTAAAAAAAAAAATATTTATTTTTTTATTTTGTTTAGATTTGTTGTCATAATGTAAATCTTCAAAGCATCTAATCCTTATATATATGAACTAACTCAACTGTAGTAAAATTTGAAACTTTTGACTTTTTAAAATATTTTTATTTCGGTAAAAGGTTGTGTTCGTTGAACTTGCATTTGTGTGGTTTATAATGAAGTTCTTATTTGTCAGATATGTTTTCAGTTCCTAACATTGAAACAACAGTTTTTTTTGGACTTCCTTTGTGTCTGTTCTCTTTTCTAGTATCTCTACACTATAGAAAGGTCAAGGATATTCTTAATTTTATTGGGTAAGAAAATTCCACATCTATAAAGAATTAATTATTTTTTTTTATAACTTATTAATTCATTTTAATTTTATCTTAGTTAGTTAATGATCCTTTTTCTTTTTCTTTCTACATGTTTAACAAGTAGTATTTTTTTTTTTTTTTAACTAAACTGGCAGAAGGAGAATTCCATGAACAAATCAGTATTTATTCTAATAACTGCAATATACATTGAGCCAATGCAAATTTAAATGTTCTTTTGTTTGTCTCTTTTATTCTTCAAGTGTTATGAAGTTATATCGGTTGTGTTATTAATTCTGCTATTCATAATGTGACCATGAAAGTGGTGATATTTTTAGAATAGTGAAGAGGTTTTCGAATGCCAATGCTTGTGTTTATTAGAAAACTCCTGAAAATTTGTTACGGTATATATACTTTTTCCTTGGACATTATATTCCCGTGTGGGCTAAAGGCAAAGATTTAGCCGTTTAGACTTATAATCTCTTAGGGTGTGTTTGTTTGCATGGAAGTAAAATATAAATAGTAGAAATAAACTTACTTCCACTACTTCAAGTGTTTGTTTGATGAAAAAGTAAATAGGAAGTTATTTCTTATTTGATGATGTGGCGCTTACGTGGTAACTTACTTCCAATTTTTTCTTCCTCACACTTTTTACTTTGAAGAGGTTTAGGAAGTAGAGGATTAAGATACAAAATTATTTTTTTTTATTTATTTGCCATCATTACCATTAAAAATTATACTTTTATACATAAAAACCTAATAAAATATTATAAATCTAGATTTATTTAATCAATTTAATAATATTTTCTTTACTTCCTAATACATTTCCTTCTTCCAAATATTAACAAATAAACAAAAGAAAAAGTCTCTTCTTTTACTTCCATATTAGAACCTACTTCTTAATTTCTTCTTCACTTCTGCTAGTTCCACTTAGCCAAACACACCCCTAATGTATGAAATATTCAGCTGATTCCAAATTATTGATTGTTGTTTATCTTTGTCTAGAGTAATATGTATAGTTTTTCTATACGTTTTAGACTTTTAATTGTATGAAATTGTGCATATTCAATTCGATGAACAGATTAAATAATTGAACGAATCACTCTATTACTTAAAGGATCCTCTCAATAGCTAAGAGAATGTTTAAGATGATTTGAAGTTGAGTAGGCAAAGAAACATAGTACGCCAGCATGCTATGCCACTGAGAAGAGTAAAAGTTCAAACTAAACAGGTATCTTAGAATTCATAACATTTTAAAACGACTGGTCACTATAGATGATTGCATGATATGAATATCCTAAAAATATTTTGTGACTTGAAAGGATCATAAAATTTGTAACATTTAGCTAATTTTCATAAACATTCATACTTGTTTATTTTGGGTGGATACAAGAAAAAAATGGTTTTGGAATTTGTTTTACGGTTAATTGTAAAAACTACCGATATACTATTATGGGTGTATCAATAATACCCCCTTATGAAAATCTATCATATAGAGACCCCATAGGGGTTATAAGTGCGACAAACTTTATTATTTTTTATTCCAGTTATAACGCCTATTAGTAATATACCTCCAACAGTAGAATAGTAGTTGTTGCAATAAACCCCTTCATTTTATAAAGATTCGGCTAAGTTTTCCGTGGGCTCTTAGCTATCTAATGCAACTCTTCTCCTTTACTGGGGCTTGGGACAAGTAGTTGATGGATAAGAGGGAAAAAAAAAATGTGACATATCAATGGTCAACATTTAGTCCTTATATTTTTAAGTTAGTTATATGATTTATAGATGAACTTTACTGTATTTTATTGTGAAGAGCACAGGTGGGCTGGAATAGACCCTCTTCAAAGATTCCAACTTTCCACTCATAACTTAATTTTACTGAATAAATTCCTCAGGAACCCCACACCTATACACCAAAGTATCACATTTTACTTGCGCCACATTTTTTTTTTTTTTTGCAGATGTGAAGTTACAGACGTGATATCATTTCCCTTATTCTGTTTGTTTTTTTTTTTTTTTTTTTTTTTTTTAGAGTGAAAATCTTGGGAAGCCGTTTACCCAGGGGATACCCTTTTCTGCGGGGCTGAGGTTGCATACTGTGCTCGAAATGAATATTGTGAATCTGTTGTCGACTTCATTGCCAGGATGTCTCGGCTTGCTTTCGTAGATACTGATGCAGCCGGGTGAGCATTACCAAGAATAATTGAGATATCGGCTTCTAAGCACAAGGGGTACATGTCAAGGCAAAAGTTGGAAGTGTGGAAGGCCAAACAATTTTATCAGGTTCTTCATCCCCCTTTCTCTGTAAGTTTTTATTTTTCTTTTATGTCTGGCTAAACTACTAGACATGTTATTTTCCTAGTCCCCTAGGAGTTAAACTACTAGACATGTTATTTTCCTAGTCCCCTAGGAGTCTGAAGATTGGTATCTTACGCCATAAAGTAGGAAACGAATCATAGCTGTGCTCTCTCTCTCTGAAGCTATGCTATAAGTTTGTGGTGGACTAAGGGGTCCTTACAGCTTAACTCTAAAATGAAAGTCACTTTTAGAGATAGTATGTGCCGGAGGGAACAGGTCAAAGCGATACAAAAATTCAGACAACTCGAGGAAAGGAAAATAACATGTCTACTACAAATCATGACAAAACCCGTAGTTTTTCCAGATTCGTATCAATGCCCTTATCAGCTAGAATCACACACTCATGTTATACACATTCCAGAGCATGCTACTGTAGAATATCAAAATAGTATGTTAAACTATATCTGTGACCAAATATTTAATTTATCAAAACAAGTTTCTACTTTAAGACAATATAAAGTCCCGATATACTCTAATAATGAAAGATTTGGTTCTGTACGTATGGTTAAATTTTTATCCAAAAATTTATGTCATATAGAACCAGAAAAAATTAGTTATGATAAATATTTGCATTACAAAACATTACAGTAGCAAGAATTAGAAGGTACAATTTCTTCCATAGAACTTTACCAGTATTATGATCAATACTGTACTTCTATACAATATTTTGCATCAGTTAATTCACCCTCTGATGAAGAGGAGAATGCACTACCCTCTGATGAGGAGAATATACTACCCTCTGTTAAAGAGGAGGAAAATATACCTTCACTTGATAGTGAAGAGGACTCACCCTCAGTTTTTGAGGAGGAACCTTCTTCGAAAGAAGAAGCGAATAATTATGATCCTTATTTTGTTTATATGGAACGTGACGAATCATCTTTTATAATACAAACTCCACAGCAACCTCCTACTGGTTCCGAGGTAACAGATGAAAATATGTATCATAGAGATACAGCTGAAAATTACATTGAAGATTATATTTATAAACAAGGCAAAAGACAATCAACACCAACAATAAGTTTAATTTTTAATATAGACCATATACCAGCCAGTGAACTTAGAGAATATATAATAAATTAGATGCAATTAATGGTAGGAACAACTATCTTAATGCCTGATACTATTCCTAATAAAACCTTTGTATTACATGTTTGTGGATATTGGCAAGGAATAGCCTTAAGATGGCTTACACAATATGAAAAATTACACCCAATAGAAATAGCGGCTTTAGATAATTATCCTTCTAAAAAAGACGCATTAAATAGCATCTGTAAATTATTATGTGCAGACTTAACTGGTGAAGAATTAATAACAGAAATGCATAATGAACAAATACTAATTAAAATGAAATTATGTGATATATGTTATCTAGAAGAATTTGCTAATGAATACATAAGTCATATCTTTATATTAGATTCTATAGAAAAGAAACTATTCTGGATAATGGTTTTTTTTTTTCTAAATTACCCCCACCTTGGGATATAATGATAGAGAAAAAATATAATAATTTACGGTTACATCAATATATAGGATCTAATCCAAATTCAACACATTTCCACCGGGTTATTGAAAAAGGCCTTAATGAAAACAGTAAAGAAAACATGTCAGTTACAAAAAGCATCTTCACATATGGATAAACATATACATAAATCTAGTTTAAGAAGATCCTGTTGTTCAAAATATGATGAGGATATCAATTATAAATTTGGATGTCCTCCAGTATATGGTTATAAAAAACCATATAAACCAAAAAAGAAATAGAAATATAAAAAATATAAATTAAAATCAAAGAAATATAAAATATCAAGAAAAAAGTGGAAACCCGAATATAAAAGGAAATATAAAAAAACTCCTAAATTCAAGAAAAGAAAATTTATTAAAAATAAATCCAAATTTAAAAAAGGTTGCAAATGTTTTAAATGTGATAAAGAGGGACATTTTGCATACGAATGCCCATTAAATATAAAATCTGTAATTATACAAAATCTTGATAATTATGATATTCATCTAGGAACTATTGAAGATATTCCCAGTGATGAAAATTCAACTATATATGAAGTTGAGTCTATATATGATACAAGTAGTTCAAGTGAAACCGACTGTGAATTTGAACAATTATCAATAAACATGATTACAATGAATAAGACATATCATTATGTAAAAATTATACCTTTAAATAGGTTAGCCATATTACCTAAAAGAGAATCCTTAAAATCTCCTGGACATACAGTTTTTACTGGAAGAAATTATGCTTTACAAAGATATCAAACAACAGAGATATATTTAGATCTAGTTATTCAAATTCCTTACGGATATTATGGAGAAATTCATAATATCAGATATCATACAGTTAAAAATATATTTATAACCCATGGCTTAATAGAATCAATGTCAGAACAAAATGTTAGAATAACAATAAAAAGTACAAGTTTAGAAAATCATGCTTATCATATACCATGTGGAACACCAATAGGATTATTAATAATACACAAATATGAAGATCTACCTTTTATGAAAACAGAGCCAGATCCATTAAAATCTACATCACCCCCCCTAAGTCCTGACATAGAATTTGGACAAACATCAAAAGAACATCTATATGAATATAAAGTATATATGAATTCACTTTCAGAAATAATACCACAAGAAATACAAAATGATAGTATTGACAATAGTCAAGGAGAACGATTTGAAATTACAGATGAAGATATAGAAAAATTAAAGGAATCTATTCCTCATGCTGATAGAAAAGAAGTATATAGAATAAAACCTACGTTTACACTATGGTCTAATAAAAATACATATATTTTTGAACGTATGCAAGGAAATATAGAGTTAAGAGGAAATGAAGATTTTACGTCTATAAAACTTATAAATCTACCTCAAATACAAAAAAATTAGAGAAAAATATCCAAAAAAAGAAGTATCTACACATTGGCTTAATACATATAAAAATTACAGGATTATTCAGATTTGGTATAGATACTCACATCATGATAGTATGTTGTAATGAAAGAATTATAAATAATCCCTTAAATAGTATTTTGGGAGGAGCTAAATCACATTTAGGTAACAGAATATTTGGTGTAAATATATACCCTGATTTCTGTATCAGTCTAAATGATAGAAATATAGAAAAAGCATGTACATTATCTATTAATCTTAAAGGTATTGAATTATTACCTGGATCAAAAGTATTAGGAATACAATGGGAACATTGTCTAGCATTAAATGACACTTCAACATTCAAATCTATTACTCCTACACAATTTATTAAATTATATGAAGTAGGAAACGGAAAAGTAATTCAACCAAAATTAGTAAATATTAAACATTTAAAATATGATAATGATATGCAAGTATTTATTAAAACATTAAAACCTAAAATTAATATTCCTGTAGAAGCATTTATTGCTTCAGGAAATACTATATCAACTACAATTATAAACCCTTCTATACCTAGAAGTTTAAGTACTACTAGATATAGACACTTTAATCCAATACAATTAGAACCTGCAAGATCAAGTCATTCTTCAACACAAACCTATGAGGAACCAGAACTATTAGAACCCCTCGAGGGTCAAACATAAAAAATATTAGACACACAAAGAAAAATGGAAAACCAATAATATCCTAAATTGGCTATAAAAATACCAGATACCACAGCTGAACTACCTCACTATGTTAGACTTTAAGAAAAAAATCTCAATTACACATTTACATACCTATAACAATCCATTTACCCAGTTCATAGAAAGAGAATTAGAGTTCACAATCCATGCTCTAATAGATTCTGGAGCCGAAGCTAGTCTAATACAAAATACCTTTATACCTCAAAAATACTGGATATCATTAGATAAACATGCAAGATTAAATGATTTTATGGGAAGACCAGTACAAGTAACACATAAGACTATTTTACCAATCTCTATTCCTGATATCCACGGTTAGGAAAAAGAATATACATTCGACTTTGCTTTATTACCTCCTGACTTTGATATTGACTGCATTATTGGTATGAATAATCTACGTCATTATGCCCCTTTCAATACACATTATTTTCAATTCGATAACACCCAAATACCTCGTGTTCATTTTCATGTTCCTTTAGTACCACATTTTGATCGATTGCAATTTTACACCTTTATATACATATCCGGTTCAGATTACTTCGGATTTTGAAAAAATTATACACAGCATGTTAGAACCTTTATACACAAACAATTGTCTATTATATTTTGATAAATCTCCAAGATACTGTTCTCTAGAACTATTAAACCAATATAAACATACTAAGGTAAGAGTAAACAGTATTATGGTATCCCCAATTGATAAACAAGAGTTTTCTGAACAAATCAAAGAATTATTAAATTTAAACTTAATACAACCCAGTATGAGTCCACATTCGTCCCCTGCTTTTATGGTAAGAAACCATGCAGAACAAAAGAGCGGAAAAGCGAGAATGGTTATAAATTACCATAAGTTAAATAACTATACTAAATTTGATGGATACTTTATACCTTCAGCAGAGCACTTAATTAAACAAATTCAAGGAGCCAAATATTATAGTAAATTTGATGCTAAATCTGGATTTTGGCAAATAAAGTTAGCCAATAAAAATACAATAGAATTAACTGCTTTCAGTTGTCCGCAAGGACACTATGAATGGCTAGTTATGCCTTTTGGTTTAAAAAATGCTCCTCAAATATTCTAAAAATGGATGAATTCTATATTTGGACACTTACCTTATGTTATAGTCTATATAGATGATATTCTAGTATTTTCAAATTCCTTAGAAGAACATAAAAAAATATCTATTACATGTTTCTCAGATGCTACTTGATAAAGGAATAATCCTAAGCCCAAAGAAAATTGTTCTATGCCAAAAAGAAATAGAGTTCTTGGGAAAATATATTAAAGAAGGACAAATACAATTACAACAACATATATATACTAAGTTAAAAGATTTTCCTTCAACATTTACGACTTTAAAACAGTTACAAAGTTTTTTATGATTACTAAATTATGGTAGAAAATTTATACCTCATTTATTAGAACTAGTACAAAATCTACAAGAAAAATTAAAGCAAGAATAAGCTAAATATAAATTAGAAACTGGTGAACAACCAAGAAGATGGAATACTGATAAAATACCTATTCAATTAACTCCTAAAGAAGAAAAAGAAATTGAAAACATAAAAAAATTAGTTATAAAACAACCCATATTATATTTTCCTCAAGAATCCGAATTGTTAGTACTTCAAACAGACGCTTCAGATTTATTTTGGACAGGAATATTAATTGCAAAACAAAAGGAGATTGTAGCCTATACTTCTGAAAAATTTTCAAAACCCCAACAGAACTATTCAACATATGATAAAGAATTATTAACAATAAAACTTGCTATAAAAAGTTTAAAGATCTATTTGCTTCATCAAAATTTTATAATTGAAACAGATAATAAAGCAGTAGCTCAATTTTTAAAGAAAAGAACAATTAATAATCCAGAAGAAAATCTTCGAAGAGTCAGGGTTGCTTTATACTTAGAAATTTATCAATATGATATTAAATATATTGCTGGTTATACTAATTATCTTGCAGATCTTTTTACCCGTCCTCATGGATGAGGATAGAATAGCAAAGCTAAAACAATTGGCGGAAAAAGCCAAAATGCCACAAGGAGAACAGTGGCAACAAGTCAACAACAAGAAGACAAAAGTAGAGAAGCAAACCCCAGCAATGAGAGGTAACACCCCTACCAAGGGAGAAAAAACCCCAGTAATGGGAGGCAAGACATCTACCCTGTCTGCAGGAGAAACTACCCTTGACAAGAAAGGAAATACTCAAGAAATTGGAGACAAACGTTCCCACCTTTGGGAATGACAGTATTACCAGTCGGCTCTTCCAGCCAAACTGTACCCTCTTTCAGCAACGCCGTCGATGCACAGAGGAGAATTCAACAACAAAAACCATTTGCAGCCACAGTAGTACGTGACTGGTATAATCTGGAACTAAAAAATTCTAATGAATTTATTTACGGTAAATTGAATGGTTGCTTTTGGGCAATCCAATCTAATGACTTTTCTTCTGCAAAGTATTGGCTAACACAGATAGAGCAGATGGTTCTATCTATACTTTCTCATTATCAGCAGGAGAAGGAGAAAATACAGAATATTACAAAGACCGTCCAAGATCTTTGTCAATATTCTATCACTTCACAAAGTGCAGCTCTATCTCAAAGAATTGGTGAATGGTTCCTTGAGACATCTCAAGATCAACAACATTTGAGGAGAACTGTTCAAGACATGTAGCTTTCAGATTAGTGAATCTGCCCATCCAAGAGTTCTGCACATTACTCGAACTCTGCCAAGTTCATAATGAAAAGGCAAGACAGCTGGAAGCAGAACTAATAGTTCACAAGATGATAAACCTAAATTTGCAACAAATGATTGGAGATCAATAGCTAAGAGACTTCCTCAAATAGCTTGAAGCCACTGACATTATAGCTCTTCTTCAAGCACACGATCTTATTCTAAACAAGAATAGATCCCCCGGATCATCACTTGTTTCCAAGATATAAAAGGATGCAGCAAAGCCATCACCACAGGATTGGTACACGAGATCTTCATAAATTCTAATCATCCAGAAGAGTATGAAGATGTGTTACCACCTCTCCGTGTCAACAGGATAAAGGCCTATGCAACAAAATATCAGGCCAGTTTTTTCTGTCGCATATAGAGCATCTGGGAAGAACACAAGTATTTGAAGCTATTCCCATCAATACAAATGTGGGAATTTCATAGAGAAAACTATATTCCATCAGAAGCCTGTGACACTTTGCCTATTATCGACTTGGAGGAAGAAACAAGAAAAACTGCAAAAGAGTTCTTTCATGAAAATAAGGGTCAAAAGCTAAAGAAGAATTCTATAAAGACCTAGAAAGACTTGAAGATGAAGATCTTGGCGGAGAAGATAACAATCAAAATGACATTCAAGAAGCTATGGATGAGAAAGCCCTAGGAAATCTTATGCAAGACTAAAAGCGTGGTGGGACCATGGCCACGCAACACAAGATTCCTGCTTGTCCACAGGACAGACGTGTCACTCCACTTTTTAAAAGAAAGAAATAATTGTACTTTTACTGTAGCAATAATTGTACTTTTCACTGTAGTAATTATTGTAGTTTTACTGTAGCAAGATTCCTTATTATCTAAAAGAAATCTCACTGTACAAAGAGGTGAGCTATAAATAAAGCTTTAGCCGAGGGGGAGGGGGCATTAGGCTTTCCTTCGCCTTATTATTCCTTCTCATCAGCTCTCTCGCTAAGTTAAAGTGTGAATTTGAGTGTAAATAGTAAATAGTTCACGTAAATAAAGGGATTGCGCACTTGCAATTTAAATATACAATAATACTTTAAAAATAGAACTTTTATTCAAATGACAAATTTGGATTATAATGGATAATGATGGAAATAAAGATAGAGAAATAAATAAGGACAAAAATAATATTTTAAGAGCTGAACAACAAAAATAATAATAATAAGTATAAGATGAAAAAATAGAACTGTCGCCTATTGGTTCAGCTATTCCATCATATTTTCAATTTGCTCTTTCGGATCTATCTCACAATCCAGGCATGCACATCTAGGTCGTCAGATCATGACAAATAAAAATAATAATAATAGTATGAAAATATAAAGAATAAAAACAACTGAAATAAATATAAATATGGTTAATTACACTCAGATTCCTTATAGTAGGGGTGTATAACTTATCATCTCTAAAATTTAAAACTCTCACTCAGACCCCCTAGACCAGGAGGTCTGAGTGTAATTAAAATACAATGACTTAAATAGTTCAGGGGGTCTAAGTGAGAGTTTTAAATTTTAGGGATAATAAGTTATACACCCACATATTACAGGGGGTCTGAGTGTAAATAACATATATATAATACATATGAATTTAGATATACTTCATGAATTAATTTATTAAATAATTTCTTGATAATATTTATTTTAATTACAATTATGCTTTAGTCTATAAGTCACATATTTCAATATAAGGTGTCATATATTATTGAAAAATCTAATTGATACTATATCTGTATTTCTATTGTCTCTCGTATAGACCCAAAAAATTGTCATCAGGATTGTCCAGAGCTAACTCAAACCTGCATAATAGCAAACAGTAATTTTTAGATGTGATCTAGAAAATCACCATGCACCTATAGTGCGCACAAAAATTAGTTGTACAACTTAACAGTACAGCCAAACCACAGTTTTTACATCAATAACTATCTCTCCCAACCCAACATTATTTATAGTTGTTAATATCGTGTCAAGTGCATTGCAATACATTTCTAATCAATACGATCTTGATTCAGATCGAGTTAAAATGTAATTCAAATTCATTATAGTTCTGTTATTCTTATAGAGATGTTTTGAATTGTAACATGTTATCGAAATTTCAACCACTAATTTTAGGGATTTCTATCTGCATATCATAATGATACATGGCCAGACAAGAGTAAGGAAGTGTGAGGTTTTCTATGCAAATATATTTTTTAATTAAATAACCACTTTCCTTCATAACTCTTTTCTAGATATCGTAGCTATACAATATTACAATCATTATCACCATAAACTGGTGCTTCAATTTACTTTTTTTTTATTGATTAGTCAATTTATAACATATATTTAATTTGAATAAAGTTTGTAAGATCATCAAATGTTATGTAATTAAATAACTTCTAATTATATTAACATGTACAAGTGAGGAATGTAAAACGAGTATAATATTTTCTTTTCAGAAATAAAATTATACTTTATTTAAACAGTTATTGTCAAAGAAAATAATAATTTATATCTATTTGCCATAAATTTGAATCTTATTGAAACTCGAAGAACATTAAAACAAAAACAATCTCCCATTTACAGAAGATGAGGAAATGATTCCTTTTTGTTTAAAGGTAAGGTACTCTTGTAACCGTGGAGGATAATCCAACTCTCCGTTGATTATCCGAATATGAACTCTTGAGTTGGCAGTCTTTGCAAAGCTCTTGAACAGAGAGAACCTGGTTCTTAGCACAAGTACTCAAAGTGAAGATAATATAACCCCTTCTTCAATCTAGAATTTAGCTATTTATAGAGCTTTGGAAACTTTTGAATTGGTATAATTGTCCAATTAATAGCCTCTTTAATTGAGAATTAATTTCTCTCTTTAATACATTGGATTCGTAACGCAACTTTTAATCCTTTGAATTTTGTAACTAAAATGCAGATCTCAACCATTAGATCTGCGATTTGACTTTTCGTTGCTCATGTGTCATGCTCAGTGCTGTGTTTGGGTACCAACGAGGATAATATGGTTCGTTGTTTAGCTATACTTAGTTCTAAATGTAGACTCAAAATGTGTATCTCTTTATAATTGATGATCTGTATTTTATCTTTCAGCAACATATCTTGTTTGATTAGATCCGCATTTCAGCGTAAATAAGCATAATTTTTATCTTTTAAGGCTCTGGAGTGAAAATGCGACCCAATAGGATTCACGTTTTAGCTATAGTTAGCTTAAAGTATGGACTTTTGACAGTCATAAGATATTTTATTTAGCTTAGAATGTGGATCTCTGTGTAATTGATGATCTGCGTTTTGGCTCTCAGCAGCATGTCTTACTTGATTAGATCCGTGTTTATATTACAACTGGATTAGTTTTAATCTTACACGATTCTAAGGTCAAAACGCGATACTGCATTTGAAACTTTTAAAATGCGAGTTAAATCCACATTTGATCATGGATGCATTTCATCCTTCATGTAAAGTCAAAACGCGACCCTGAGGAGATTCGCGTTTTAATTGTTTTATGAAACGCGGATCTCTTTGGCTGAGAATCCACATTTTGCCTCTTAGTAATTAACATTGCTTATTTAGATCCGCGTTTGGGGATAAGAAGGAATAACATTAACTTTTTAAGGTTTTGAGGGCAAAACGCGAACTAGAGGAGTTCACGTTTGTCCCTTACTTGGCCTTCACTTAGCTTGGAATGCGGATCTCTCTAGATGAGGATCTACATTTCGGTTCTTTAGCCATTTTCAAGATTTTTGAGGCTTGCATTTCCTTATATTTAGAGAGAGTTTTTTTTTTTATCTCTCGATGTTGTAGAAACAAAAACGCGATCCTAGGAGGTCTGCATTTAAGTTTTATAAGGAGTTCCCTTTAGTCTTTTCGTGAGTCAACTCTATTTTCACAAGAATTTTGTCAATAATATCAAGACATATATAAAAAAAATATATTTAATAAGTTGAAATATAATTCGTTCCTATCAAATAGGAATGGTACATGAAAATTGAGTTCGAGAAAAAACTCACCTTAACCTAAAAAACGTTTGTTAAATAAGTTTACAGTCAAGCACCTGATCAAATATCAATATCTACATACAAAATATTAAAATAGTTAAATATGGACTTTTTATGATGTTAGAAAATTTTCTTAAATTTTTAAAGGCATGTAAAGTCCGTTTTTATTTATAAAGGTTAGGGGTTCAAATCAAATAAATAAATTTGATATCATCTTATTAGGTTTATAAGATGAAAACATGCACATTTTAATTAGGTTCTTATTAGGTGGTTATCTAATAGATCCAATAATACAAGTTTATTAAAAAGGGTTATTGATCCTACCTCTTGACGGATTCTAAGAGAGAGAATGAGTTATGATTATAAGTAGCGGCTCCAACAATTAAGAGACAGTTTCGGCACAATGTAAGAGCATTGGCGGGTAGCTCGGGACTCCGATCGATCGGTGGCTCTCCAACGAGCAATAAAAGAAGAAAGAAGATAGTTTGATTTGTAGGAAGAAAACTAAGATGAATGGAAGTGTTTAAATAAGTTTAGGATAAGAGTTTTAAGGAGGGATTGATGGAATTAAAGAGAGTTTTTGGATGAAAGTTTGAAGTTAAGGAGTAAAAAATATGATTGACTTAAAAGGTTTTAAAGACTATTTGAAATGATTCAAATAGTTAATAAATAAGATAGATTTAGAATAATTTTAAATAGAAATTTGAAATTAGTCAATGACTGTAATAATAGTTATAGAAGGCTTTTAAGAAAAGTTCTATATTAAATTCAAATGGGTCAAATGATTCATTTATATATTTGACTAATGAAATATTTTAGAAATTGAATGATAGAGGGAAATGATCAAGACGGTAAAAATGGAAGACTCAAATAGAAATTATTTTTATTTCAAATTAAAAGTTAATTTAGTGATTAGATATAAGGCTAGGAAATGATTGGTGTTAGATTTAAATCAAGGCTTAGTCGTCATCATCGTCGTCGTCGTCGTCGTCATTATTATTATTTTGAGTTTTGGTCAAGAGAATTAGCTTGGGCTCATATTAAATAATTAATTGGTTTTAGGAAAAATATAAGAAAATATTTATAGCTTTAAAGTAATTTTATAAAAATAATTTGGTAAATCTATTTTAAAATCATAACGATAATATTGGTTTATTTAAAATAATCATACTAAAATTTCGTAAATAAATAATCAATAAATATATACACAGGTTTTGAGTAGTTACACAATATTACATTCTTCAACTACTAATTTGTGTAGTTGTTTAAAAATCTTCTTGGCAATAAATTGTACTTTATGCATCTTTGCCTGGTGATGTTTGTTAGCAAGATTTTATGTTGCTTAGGAGTTGTTTGTTTCCTAATTTTGGGCTGGATTTAGAGCATAGATTTACTATTAACTAACAGAAATCCATCTTGCTTATAGGCTTCACAGGCTATAGAGTATAGATTTACTATTATTGATAACTGTTTTTCTGGATTTTGCGGGAAACCCACTGTTTGGAATTCTTTTTATTAATTTTCTAAGAGATAGAAAACAATTTAATTATTTTTTTTTAGTAATATCATAGAGAATCTTTTTCTTTTTAAATAATATTTGACAATCATTCTCCCAATCCAAATCCATGACGCAAACAATGAAATGCATAATTCTTATATCACCAAATCCTTGTGTTTTCCATGAAACAAACAAAATATTGAAAAGTAAGAATTTAGTGAGAACTATTCACCATCATAAATTTATTTTGTCAAATCTATGAACCAAAACAGCCCCTTAAGCCACATTGTTAAAAGGAGCAGAAAAGCAATTATATTCTTTTCTCTTTTTCTATCGTACTATGTACACAATTCTTGAACATGAATTTGGACTGTTAATGCATTCAGTATACAAGTTTCTCCACAAGCTATCTCCTGAGTATATTCACTTTGTCGACCATCTCTTGAGTACATTCACTTTGTCGGGAGTTTCTAGATGGGCACACCATTTTCCTAGTGAGTCCACTTAAAAACTTCTATAATATTATAATTTTGCCATCGAATTTTTTAGACCAAAATGTACATGTCTTCCTTCTCCCTTCTCTTTCT
Source organism: Dracaena cambodiana (assembly GCA_036321105.1). NCBI lineage: Eukaryota > Viridiplantae > Streptophyta > Magnoliopsida > Asparagales > Asparagaceae > Dracaena > Dracaena cambodiana. The sequence continues at coordinate 6,813,588 of JAYEPQ010000017.1, forward strand.
CTTCTTCAAACGAAAGCTCGGTTAATAAAAAAAAATTAAAAAAAAACCCTAAAACCCATCAGAAGTGGTGAAAGATGATCAGTGGAAGTATTGCCTGGACCGACGACGGTGAAGACGGTGAGCAAAAGGAAAAGAAGAAAGATTGGATAGTGTTGGATTTATAAAAGAGAAAAGGAAGAGAAAGGAAAAGTTAGGTATTTGGATTAGAGAAGATTTTTTGGAAGAGAAGAAAATAGGAAGAGGAAGAGAAGAGGAGAAAGAAGGAATGGTTTAATAGGAGGAGAGAATGAATGGTTTAATGGAGAGAGATGGCTCCTAAATCTAGACTGTCTAGCCTGGATCAACCAGTGTGATCCGAACTAATAGTCCTGAATCACCTGTTTCTGATCCGGAACTGTTAGCCCGAATCAAGAAGACAGAGGGTATTTTAAGAATATTATTGTGCTCACTGAAAAAAATACTTTCTTTTCAAAAGAGAGAATGTGCTCACTAAGACAAGTGGGCTCGCTACGAAAAAAGCTGTGCCCCTCTAGAAATTCCCACTTTGTCGACTAGTTCTCTCCTATGGGCTGCTAGATTACCCACCTCAGCCCCTTCGTAAGGAGCCACCTGCTGGCAATAATTATAAAGTTCACAGGAAGAACAGTTATCAATAATTTAATAAAAAAAAAAGACTTTGCTTTTTCACATTAATTTATGTGCTTTTTTGCTCCTCTAGATCTCTTGATCTATTCATGCAATGTCAATGCTTCACAATGATATAGAGATTTTTATTTTTATTATTTTTATTTTAATTAATTTATTTTACTTTCATTCTAGCGTACTCATCTTTCCCCTTGAAACAGACTCCTAAAAGAAAATAACTAGAATTATTAGTCCTCCTAGATAACCAAACCTTAAGCATAACTAGGATTATTTTCTTGTACTAACTGTTAGATTGTACTCTTTATAAGTCCTCAAATATCTATTATGTGAATGTTTTAGTTCGAAACAAACAGTATGCATTTCAAAAAATCTAATGAAAACTGACGAAAGAGGGGGGGGAAAATAGAGTGTCAAGTTCTCTTTTTTACTGCACCTGACTTGCGACAAATCTCTGGACATCCGCTTCGGGCACTGGGCTGTTATGAGGGTCTATGAATGCAACAGGAACCTGACCAGCTTCAGCATCATCCATTCTGTGGTTGAAAAAGGCAAAATCCAAGCTTCAGCAAGTATGCTAAATGAAAGTAGTATTAGGTGTAGGTCTAGTAATTCTCATCAAACTTACGGCACAACTGCAGCATCTAGTATCTCAGGACGAGAAGCAAGCACATTCCAGCTTGGCTGACACAACCTCATAAAATTCGGAGCAACGCAAGTACAAAAGTATTGGATGATACAAGGAAACAACTTCAAGAATAGTTTCATTAAAACCTAAAAGAACAGGATCCAGCTTGAATGAGAAAGGTATTGAAGCCAATCGAAGTAATAGATGCTCAGACAATACAAGATAACTGAAAATCAACTGAACCCACTTAGGAAAATGATGTACCGGTAGCATGCTTTTTTCAATTCGACACAGATTTTCTTCTAGAAATGCATGCGCGATATATCAGTATATGTCAAGATTACACATTAACACATAGCTTTCAAGTTTTTTAAACGAAGCGAGAGTTCCTTAGAAACTTACTTGAAGACCTTCGCACTCGATCAGTTCTTTTATCTGATCTTGAACATAAAATTGACCCTTTCATCAAAATATCTGAGCTCACCTGTATGCAACAGGCCTTCCTCATCTAAAGTTATTTTAGTGGCTTCTAGATTGTTTATATACGTCGTTAAAAGATTAAGACTAGTATTTAACAATGGACATAGTGAAAGGAGAAGAATAATAAGAAGTTGTAATAATAGTTTGTAAATAATTTAGTCATATGAAAAAATATACCATAGTAATTTTGTCACATGAAGAGTTTGCTGTATACTCCTCAGGTTTCAACATGTGGTTGAAATGCATGAAGGCATAAGAGGATTTTTTTGAACCACATGTCATACACGTAATAATTACATAAAATCAACAAGAAATTCAGGAATTCACCTGACTGGATCGAACTTGTATCCTTCAAATGATTCCAGTATGTAGCTATACTCTAAATACCAGAACCATATCCTTTGTTCATATATTCTGATCTATCTAAAAGTGTCTATTTCAGACATGAGTCTAAACCAGATTTTCATTTCAAGGGGGAAAAGAATCACAAGGTGATCAACCTACCGTCAAAGAAATTTATGTTTCATTATATTTGGTCTGCGAAACAGAAGCTTACCCTCCTGATTAGGCAGAATAGGCTTAGACATGTCGAGACCAACAACTTTAGCCTCAACGTCTGACCTGAGGTAATCTGTAGTACTGAATTTCCAATGCCCCCCCTGTAGGATGCTCCATCGATGTTAGACTACAAGAATCTCTCAAGCCATATCCCTGAAACATCAAGGACAAGCTCGGATACACATCGAAGTTTGGCATCAAAGGATTACTACTAGAACACTTCTAACAATTTCCTGTTTAAATCCATATCGATTCAGTATCCAAAATGGCCTCATTCTTTTTCTTTTTCGTTTTTCTTTTTTCTGAGAAATTTTTAAAAGTTTTGATAGAAAGAAATGGCCTTATTCTGTTAAAATTTAGATTCAAAATTGAAATCTATATCCTCGATGTAGGATATAAATTTTGAAATACAATAATAATTTTTGAGGGTTTCTAATTAGAAAAATTAGAACATACAATCAAGTTAGAAGGTTTTCCTACTGCTAATAAATTCAAAGTTGATACTGTAATTCACAGGACACTAGAAATCTTGATCTGATAGAACTTTAAGCTGTAATTGGCATTCCCTCATTCTAAAATCATCTTTCAGCTTCCTGATCCGAATAAGAAATATGGACATGTTTGTTGCTCACAAACTAGAAATTTTTCCATAAAAATTCTGTATGGGCAAAATTTTCATTGAGAATTCCCAGCATCCAAGAACAATCAAAATGGCATGTAGAAAAAAGCAAGAAAATGATTAAAATTGTATTCCCATGCTACCGTGATATGAAGTCCTACATGGTTTCTTGCTATTGCGGACATGGGGGAAATGAATGTTGGAATGAAACACATATTATGGGAGTTTCTTGTCTTGTTTGGATATATCTGCCGATGTATGTAACGGCACAATAGTTCTTGTGTACTTAGCAGCAGTGTTCTAAATATCGGATACCGATCCCATACCGGTCAGCCAAATTACATACCGGATAACGAGCGGTATAACGCCCCCATTTTTCAGCTGCTTCTCAAAACGGAGGACGTTACTTATTACTTACACTAGACAACCCAACAGTCACAGGATCTTGGAATAACCGTAACTACTGCCACAATCAGATTAATAAATAACATGTCTGAAACTTGAAATGATTTCAATTATACAAAAAGTTCATTACATAACATGGCACACTGCATTAAATATGAATACAAAAGTGTCAAAGAGAAAAGTAGTGCCCAGACAAAAAGAAATATAAACAAAATATACAAAAGTTTTTCAGGGGTACTTCGATTTCCTATTGTCACTCGGTCTGTCCAACGAAGTACGGATCTTCAATTGGGGCTGGATCCCCTTCTTCACCTTCCAAATCTGGATTCAAAACCCAGGGGATTAAACCCGGCAAGTAATACATTTAAAAAGAGAAATTGTGTACTATCATAGTACAGGAATATTAGTGTGCATGAGCATGTTTATATCAGTGTTGTTTGTGTGCATATAAATTAACATGAAGGCAATATATAAATTAACATGAAAGCAACATATAAATTAACATGAAGGCAAGCATAAATAAATGCATATATAAATAAGTATGACCATAACTACTCTATCTATTTAATCATATATTCTATTGATCTCAGTCATCGTCTAATTTAATTTTGAAACTGTATTAATGGATAAGATAGCGCTATTCTCTATTGTCGTATAAGTGCCTGTGCATACCCGGGACCCGGCCCCAATATTCATGGCGCTGAACCATGACATGCCGCTAGGCACTCAATCAAGTTCCATATTGTATTACAGTAACGGACATACCACTCTAGGTAAATATCAATTGATGATCCAGTAATCACCTAGGCCGCTGCAGTAAAAAAATCCCGGCCCTAACAATACAATCAATCCTTATACGGTAAGGCTCTTATCCATCATATAGTTTCTCACGTCCCCGGGTTCATAATGAATTATGCACATGAAAATTTTGTAACCCTTCTTTAATTGCTTTTCAATTCATGATAACATGTTTGTATTTCCATGACTGTACATGACATGTAGTATCATAACACATGATCTGTAATATTGAAACACATGACTTGTAATATCAAAGCACATGACATGTAAAACACATGACTTGTAATATCAAAGCACATAACATGTAAAACACATGACTTGTAATATCAAAACACATGACATGTAGCATGATAGATGTTAGTGCACAATTGTACCACAATGCATATCATCAAAATTAATACAATAATCTGGTTTCATTCTCAGTGTCAATTAATAACCCAATTTGGGAATCAAGTGAATCATATAATAATACTGCATTATTTTTTAAACCCAACGTATGCATTTATTATATTTCTAGGCTCAATTATATATATTAATATGCATTTCTCTTTTAATTAAAATCTAATTTATTACTATTATTAATTATGTCCAATTAATCCAAACTAAGTCCAATTCAAATCTCTCAATTATTTAATCCATCAAGTCCAAACGTACTAAATTACTATTTTTTCATATCTTTATTTTAATTTTATTTTCCTTTTCTTTTCTGTCCGGTCCAGGCCCAACCCCACTAATTTTTATTTTCTTTTTCATTTACTTTTACTAGGCTGGGCTGGCCGGCCCAATCTATTATTATTATTTTATATTTTTTTTTTCTGGCCCAAGTTCAATCCAGCCCACTTTTTTTTTCTTATTTTTCTTTTATCTTTAATGGGCTGGGCCAGGCCCAGTTCCCTATCTTTTTCTCTATGTCTTCTTTTTTCTTTATCTTCTGGGCTGGGCCAAGCCCAGTTACTCTTTTTTTTTCTCTTTTCTTTTTCTTTTCTCTTTACTTGTATACGTGAAGGCCCACAGTTTGCATGCAAAATTATTATTTGCATGCAAACCGTATTTTGCATGATTTTGGCGTAGGTAAATTTCCTTTTATTTTTTTTTTAAATTAAAAAATAGTAAATATCACAATATCTATATATGTTAAATTTGACCCACTAATATACTTCAGTTCTCAATATCAGTTAATTGTGCAAAATATGAATCAAGTATTTTTACAAGATAATTTAGTTACACAAATTTAAATTAAATAAGGAAACGAACCAAAATATTTTACATACACAAATTTAAATTAAATAAAGAAACGAACGAAAATAGATATAAATAAAATAACGAAATGAACGAAAATAGCAGTATTACTTGCCTTGGCTCGATCTCGAATATTTGGTTTGAATCCTCGGTTCGGTTTGATTTTTCCTATCCTTTCTCTTTTATTTTTTTATTTTTATTTTTCTGCTGTTGATTTTGGCCGAGAGGAGAAGAGGGAGTGAGAATGGAGTTGGTGCAGCAAAGGGAGTGAGTGAGGGAGATAAGGGAGAGGTTGATATATATATATATATATATATATATATATATATATATATATATATATATATATATATATATATATATATATATATATATATATATATATATATATATATATATATTTCCTTCTCAGTTTGCCACCTAACTGCTACTCCCCTTTTGTTTGTCACGACAGCACAACACATGAACACAGCACAACACATGATTCACTGTTTTATTTTTTTAATTAATTAATTAATTAATTTAATAATTTAATAATTTTGGTTTCGTGTAACATTCTCCAAATACTACCAAATTTATGTATGACGTAATGCTCGACGAGGGGAACACTACAAAATTATCCGTTTGTTATTTCGATGTCCGAAATAAATGAAATGAAATTCCGAAATAATTAGAAGGATAATTTTAATTTTATTAAATTAACAATTTTGGGAGTATTTTTCGGCCTCGTAAGAAAAATCTCCAAAATTCCTAAATATTACAAAACTAACGCGAAGACTGAATATCATTTGGGTTTGTGGATTTAAAGTTATGTTAACCGAAAGTTATTTTGGTGTCCAAAATTGACTTCAGTTGACTTATTCGGCACCACTAGTAATACAACTAGCTCGAAATTTGGGGTATTACATCCTACCCATCTAATAAAAAATTTCGTCCTCGAAATTTAATTGGTATTTTTGATCATGAGAAAGAATATATGTATTTTATCTTGATATCATTTTCAAACTCCCAAGTTGAATCTCATGGTGATTGTATATCCTATAAAATAAGAACTAATAATATTAGTTTATCCTTCAAGACTTCTCCCATTGGTTAATAATCCTTACATACCGCTTTTCATATTTATGTTTTATTTCTTCTGTAACAATCATAAAAACTTTAAGCCTTTTCTCAAGTCTATTTTTGATATATTCACTATTTTGTACTTCTAACTAAGCGCTTTCTCAATTATGATATATAGAATACATCATGAACGACTTCCATTTTTGATAGGAATGATAATGGATAGCCAGGATTCCCAATTTATTCTTGAAGTTTTATTTGGGAGAAGGAATACAAAAGTAAGATAGAGTTTAATCAGGAATAGCTGCTACCAATTCGATGTGCCACGCCATCCTGATTAAATAATGGAAAAGATACAAGTGACAAATATTTTTATGAAGTCCATTCCTAGGATCCTATTACATATTGTAATGGATTTTATAAGAGAAAATAAATCAAAACTATTACAATACCGAAATAACAAGACTATAAATGGTAGGGATATAGGATAAAAGTGAATTCATGACTACAGAATTCAATCACACACGATGATCTTATCAAGCGACTGCAATTGCTGGCGCCAGAGAATATCTTTCTACAATTGCCTCGCCGACTCAATAAAACTTGTGATGTATAAAGGCTCAGGACATGAATCGTATTATGATAATATTCAAATAGAAGATACAAAATATCAAATGGGAATGATCAACAAAAAGTAATGGAATAGGACGATGATTTGGAAAGATATATTTAAGCTACATAAGGTGATCTACCAGGATGAGAAATCATAATTAGATTTTTGTTATCCATTAGACTCCATCAGCTTTGCATATAATGTAGCTACAACAACATGGCTGCATTATCCTACAACTAGATAGAAACTCAAAGTGTAAGCATAATCTGATATATTTCCTTGGCATTCTCACCATTCTTCCCCAGAAAAGCCTCACATGATTAAGATTGGTATAGTAGTTATGTCCAAATGTAACTATATTTCTCCAAAGAAATTTGTACTTAAAAATTCATTTAAACTTCATCTGAAATTCTTGGTATAGATGAAAATTTAAATCTTAAATGCACGGCCTACAGAATTACTTTGCTTATCGAATGATATAAAAATAGAGCATGAATATGCCCTCTCCAGAAGTATCAAGAATTGCTAGTACTGTTATTAGACTCCGTTTTAATTTCTCAAATGATTTATTACATTCATTTGTTCAGACATATTCTAACTCATTTTCTGATCTGTTTATTTAAAGTGATAAGGTCTTGTAAAATTCTATACAAATATTCAATAATACTCAGCCATCCCAGAAAATTCCAAATCTTAAACACCGATTTTGATCGCATGCCAATTTTTCATAGCTCCTAAAATCAAACGTATTATCTATCGAACTTACACTCATACTCGAAGAAGATTAGGTCGACATTATTCTGCAACGGACCAGATAAGAATCAAGAAAAAGAATTCAAGATAAATACCTCAAACGAATAGAAAACAATAGGATAGACACGATATTAGATCTCATAAGTATCAAAAAATAAGAAACAATTATTACGAATAAGTCACAGACATGTTCTTATGTGGCAGTAGTCCTATGGTCTTCCACATAAACCTAGGCTCTGATACCACCCTGTAATGCCCCCGTTTTTCAGCTGCTTTCCAAAACGGAGGACGTTACTTATTACTTACACTAGACAACCCAACAGTCACAGGATCTTGAAATAACCGTAACTACTGCCACAATCAGATTAATAAATAATATGTCTGAAACTTGAAATGATTTCAATTATACAAAGAGTTCATTATATAACATGGCACACTGCTTTAAATATGAACACAAAAGAGTCAAAGAGAAAAGCAGTGCCCAGACAAAAGGAAATATATACACAAAATATACAAAAGTTCTCCAGAAGTACTTCGATATCCTATTGTTACTCGATCTGTCCAACGAAGTACGGATCTTCAATTGGGGCTGGATCCCCTTCTTCACGTTCCAAATCTGGGTTCAAAACCCAGGAGATTAAACCCGGCAAGTAATATATTTAAAAAGAGAAATTGTGTACTATCATAGTATAGGAATATCAGTGTGCATGAGCATATTTATGTCAGTGTTGTTTTTGTGCATATAAATTAACATGAAGGCAATATATAAATTAACATGAAGGCAACATATAAATTAACATGAAGGCAAGCATAAATAAATGCATATATAAATAAGCATGACCATAACTACTATATCTATTTAATCATATATTATATTGGTCTCAGTTATCGTCCAATTTAATTTTGAAACTGTATTAATGGATAAGATAGCGCTATTCTCCATTGTCGTATAAGTGCCTGTGCATACCCGGGACCCGACCCCAATATTCATGGCACTGAACCATGACATGCCGCTAGGCACTCAATCAAGTTCCGTACTGTACTACAGTAATGGACATACCACTCTGGGTAAATATCATGTGATGATCCAGTAATCACCCAGACCGCTGTAGTAAAACAATCCCGGCCCTAACAATACAATCAATCCTTATACGGTAAGGCTCTTATCCATCATATAGTTTATCCCATTCCTGTGTTCATAATGAATTATGCACATGAAAATTTTGTAACCCTTCTTTAATTGCTTTTCAATTCATGATAACATGCTTGTATTTCAATGACTGTACATGACATGTAGTATCATAACACATGATCTGTAATATTGAAACACATGACTTGTAATATCAAAGCACATGACATGTAAAACACATGATTTGTAATATCAAAACACATGACATGTAGCATGATAGATGTTATTGCACAATTGTACCACAATGCATATCATCAAAATTATTACAATAATCTGGTTTCATTCTCAGTGTCAATTAATAACCCAATATGGGAATCAAGTGAATCATATAATAATACTGAATTATATTTTAAACCCAACGTATGCATTTATTACATTTCTAGGCTCAATTATATATATTAATATGCATTTCTCTTTTAATTAAAATCTAATTTATTACTATTATTAATTATGTCCAATTAATCCAAACTAAGTCAAATTCAAATCTCTCAATTATTTAATCCATCAAGCCCAAACCTACTAAATTCTCACTTTTTCATATCTTTATTTTAATTTTATTTTCCTTTTCTTTTCTGTCCAGTCCAGGCCCAACCCCACTCATTTTTATTTTCTTTTTCTTTTTCTTTTACTGTGCTGGGCTGGCCGACCCAATCTATTATTATTATTTCTTATATTTTTTTTTTTCTGGCGCAAGTAAAATCCAACCCACTTTTTTTTTCTTATTTTTTTTTTATCTTTACTGGGCTGGGCCAGGCCCAGTTCCCTATCTTTTTCTCTTTCTCTTCTTTTTTCTTTATCTTCTGGACTGGGCCAGGCCCAGTTACTCTTTTTTTTTTTCTTTTTTTTTTCTCTTTTCTTTTTCTTTTCTCTCTACTTGTATACATGAAGGCCCACGGTTTGCATGCAAAATTATTATTTGCATGCAAACCGTATTTTGCATGATTTTGGCGTAGGTAAATTTCCTTTTATTTTTTTTAATTAAAAAATAGTAAATATCACAATATCTATATATGTTAAATTTGACCCACTAATATAGTTCAGTTCTCAATATCAGTTACTGATGTAAAATATGAATCAAGTATTTTTACAAAATAATTTACGTACACAAATTTAAATTAAATAAGGAAACGAACCAAAACATTTTACATACACAAATTTAAATTAAATAAAGAAACGAACGAAAATAGATATAAATAAAATAACGAAATGAATGAAAATAGCAGTATTACTTGCCTTGGCTCGATCTCGAATATTTGGTTCGAATCCTCGGTTCGGTTTGTTTTTTCCTATCCTTTCTCTTTTATTTTTTTTTTTATTTTTATTTTTCTGTTGTTGATTTTGGCCGAGAGGAGAAGAGGGGGTGAGAATGGAGTTGGTGCAGCAAAGGGAGTGAGGGACTGAGGGAGGGAGATAAGGGAGAAGTTTATATATATATATATATATATATATATATATATGAGAAAACGGAAAATACACCGGCGGTGAAGGAAGTTTCCTTCACTGCCGCTTAGGTGGCCCAATAAAATTATTTCACATGGTGTCATTTGAGAGAATTCATTTATTTCTTATCTTGAATGACGCCCCGTGTTATAATTTTATTGGGCCACCTAAGCGGCGGTGAAGGAACTCCCTTCACCGCCGGTGTATTTCCCGTTTCCTCTATATATATATATATATTTTTTTTTTCTTTTTTTTCTTTTCTTCTCAATTTGCCACCTAACTGCCACTCCCCTTTTGTTCGTCACGACAGCACAACACATGAACACAGCACAACACATGATTCACTGTTTTATTTTTTTAATTAATTAATTAATTTATTTAATAATTTAACAATTTTAGTTTCGTGTAACATTTTCCAAATATTACCAAATTTATGTAGGACGTAGTGCTCGACGAGGGGAACACTACAAAATTATCCGTTTGTTATTTCGATGTCCGAAATAAATGAACTGAAATTCCGAAATAATTAGAAGGATAATTTTAATTTTATTAAATTAATAATTTTGGGAGTATTTTTCGGCCTCGTAAGAAAAATCTCCAAAAATCCTAAATATTACAAAACTAATAATCGAGAGGACCGATTATCATTTGGGTTTGTGGATTTAAAGTTATGTTAACCGAAAGTTATTTCGGTGTCCAAAATTGACTTCGGTTGACTTATTCAGCACCACTAGCAATACAAGTAGCTCGAAATTTGGGGTATTACAGGCGGAATATCGCTATATGATCCTAAATAGCAGAGTGTTATACCGGTTAAAACATAATCATATAATTGGCTATATAGAACATATTAAAACACATAAAACAAGTTTATGGTATTTATCTTAACTTATTTGCATTCAAATTATGAATTTACAGATACTATTTAAAACGTCCGTATAAGCACAAAGCGACAGATAATCATAAAATTAAGAAAAATAAGTTTTCAAGAAAAAAGAGAAGTTTCTACAATACAAAAGTGATATAATTTGCAAAATTACAACATTGTCATTTAAATGAGTTTATCTGAAACATACTAGAACTTTAAATATCAATATTTGCAATACATTTTCTAGCTAGAGTCTGAATCCACTAGTTCATTCGAAGGCATGCCTTACTCCTCATCATTTGATGACGAATCCAATGATGTGTAAACTACTTCCTCATCATCTTCATCTGATGCGGACCGCTGTTTAGACTTTGAAAATGAGAATGCTTTCTCCTTAGAAGTTTTACTACTTTGGATTTGGATGCCTTAACTCTTTCACTCTTCTTTTTCTTCGGATTAGCACCCATAACAATCGACATCTGTCGAAAAGTCAATTGCTCTCCAGGAAAGACCTTATCATCACTAGTCTCATAAGGATCGTCATTCAGTTTCTGAGGCATGAACCATTCGATAACATTTTCCTCTTCATCGTATGCAATTAGAAAATCTCTGTTTGGGGTCAAAAAGTTTGCTCCTAAAGCTTGCATTGAACTTGATAAAGACTAAATCATTCAATTTCTTAGAATTTAGCCTATTTCTTTTTTTCGTATGCACCAAAATAAAAAATAATCAAATAAAATTCGTTGAGAACATATTTGTTTGAAAGAAAAAAATATTTTATTAACAAATGACAAATCGTAGTACCATCTCAAATTTACTCCAGTTCCGTTCACAACCCGAAAATCTGGTTGTCAGGCTCAAAATTCTCATTGCTATCATCCTCAATTCGGGAACATCTGGCCCGTAGAATTGTCACCATTGAGCTAGTAATGAATATTTAGAAATAGTTATTAGTAAAATAGTTTCTTAAATTAAAAATAGATTGAATTTTACATTTCTTAAATTGAAATTCATACCTGAATTAATGATACTCTTTACTGCTGCTTTTGCAAAAAACATTCCAAATGTTCCATTTTGATTTTGATACATTGGAAACTGCTGTGCAATCTTATCAACTCTGTCATTATCATCTGGATAGAATATGTACATTATCTCAACGATGCCCGATATGAATTGCCTATCAGCATCGATCTCAGTCTGCTTCGCATAATAATACAGAGGGTTCAAGAGATTTCCAGCTTTATACAGAGGACTCTTAAGTTTTTCCTCTCATCTCTTATCAATAATCTTCCACATTAGAAAATATTTCTTCTCTTCACCCCCAGAGCATCTCTTATTTCCTCTTTAGCAATCTCCAGGTCGTCGTACAGGAAGCCCATTGCAGGGACCTTATCCCCATCAACTCTGCGCAAAACTTTCACTAGTAGAGTAAATACTTTTAATGCAATATTTGTGTTGTCCTAAAATTTGTTGCCAGCAATTATCTCTGCAACCTAAACTTTCATAAAAGAATGTATTAAAAAAATATGAATAACATATAATTTAAATTTATAATATCAATTTTTATTAATTTGAATAAATATCTTCTTACCTGCATCTGTTCTAGACAGACTGCAATCCATCCATTTATCAGAAATAAACATATGCTGCAGCTCTTTCTTCTTCTTTCTGATTGATGACAAAGAAATGTCATGGCAAACCTACTTGTACCCAGTCTTATTAGCTCTCCACCAATCGCCTTACTTATAATATCTAGAGACTTGATGTGGCTGTATATGTACACGGAGACTGATTTTTCCATCATAATTGCACTTCGGATATGTTTAATCTGTCTAATATCCTCAAGCATCAAATTAACTGTATGTGCTACACAAGATGTCCAAAATATATTTGGATGTGTCAGAACTAATGTGTTTGCTGCAACCATATTGTTCGAAGCATTATCTGTCACAATCTGTACAACATTTTCCACGCCAATTTCGTTCATTCCCCTCTACAAATTTATGGATATAACTGTTATCGTGCCTATCAGAAAAAGCATCTTGCGATAATAAGAAGGCTATACCGGCCGGACAATGCACAACATTATATTTATTAAACTTCTCTTTTGGTCTGACCATGCATCAGTCATTAAAATGCAGCCATTCGTTCGACAACTCTGTTTGAATGATTCAAGAGTTGTATTTGTCTTCTCGACCTCTCTCTGGAGACAAGTCTCGCTTAGCTCGTACAGACTGGGAGTCTGTAAATTTGGTCCATACATGTTAATGACTTGAACCATTTTCATAAAAGATGACAGCGTAGCAAAATTGAATGCAAACCCTCTTTCATAAAAAAAACTGGCAATGTATTTAACTGCATCGTCTCTACCCTTTTTTTTAGGTTGATGGCACGGTAGGCTATTTTTGAGCTGCTTCAACTGTCTTCTCGACCGATCGAACAGCAAATTGATCCATCGGTCCTGTTATTTTGCGAGAAACTTGACCTGTTGTTTTGTAAGAAGATGACTCTTCTCGAGTTGTCTCCTCATCTTTTTCTTCTCCAACACGAACTGTTTTAATAAATTTTGAAGTTTCGTTACTTTCCCTTCCTTCTCTAACTTTATTTAGTATCGCCAGAACTTTTTGCTTCACGTCATCTGAGACTAGGGGACAGCCTTTGACATTCCCACTGACATGACCTAGATAATTATTCGCTACTTTTTTCCCCCAATCCTAATCTAATCATATAGTAGGGAAAACTAAATTATATCTTACAAAAAATTATTTAATTAAAACTACATAATCCAAACTACATTGTCCTATAATTCAAAATTTCAAACCCTAACATATCCAATAAATACTACAAATTACAATGTCATATTATAAATTGACAATTGCTCAATGTCCTGCAATTAAAATATCATATATGCACACAATTTGAAGCAACATATTTTCAGTATCAAAATTCTCAATCAAATTCACTTTTAATTTGTAATTACTCATCACTTAACAAATTATTAAACAAATTCACTTCTAATTAGACTGTAACTGGTCAAAATTACCTCATAATATCATTGTCACTGTTCAAAATTGGAGTTCGGTCACTGATTCAATGAATCAATGGGCCCAACACTGATTCAGTTAACACTGATTCAGATAACTGAATCAGTGTTCGACCCACTGATTCATTGAATTAGTTGGTCGAACTCCACATTTTGCCTCTAATTGAACATAAAAATTAAAGATTTTAATATAACTCGCAATCAATTTAAGTTAAATAGTACAATTATAAGAGAAATTGAAGAAATTTGTAACCCTAATTCAAATTAACATGAAATTAATCAAACTTGACTTACCCACTGCCCCACTAGATTGTTCGGCCGGCAAAGTTGAGATGGCAGCGTCGAAATCGACCGGTGAGCTCCTTTCGGAGAATCAGATACAAGGAGAAGAGAAATCGGAGAGTGGAAGAAGAAAGAGAGGAATAGTCAATTTAGGGTTAGGGTTGGGCTCGATCGACCGACGTTTGCAGGGAGAGAACGAGAGAGAGCCGGAGAGTGGGAGAAGAGGAATCAGAGAGAGATTTGTGGCTGGATTTGGAAATTAAGGTTAGGGTTTGTCGCGGGGGAGAAGAAATCGATTGCTCGGGTTTTCGCAGGGGAGAGAAAGAGAGAGAGAGAGAGAGAGAGAGAGAGATCGCTTTTTACGTGTTTTTTCCCTTCCTACCTGTTTTATTTCTTAACGGGTCGATTTTTAACTGGTTAACGGGTTTAACCCACAACCAAAATCCAAAACAATCTAAACCGATATTAACTAATACCGGCTGGTATTTCTTATCTCGTTATCGGCCAATATATCGCCACGTAGCCGATATATCGGTACATACCGGTCCAAAATGAGAAACGGTAAAAATTTCACCTTACCGTCTCGTTTCTTCCATTTTCCCGATATACCGGCCGGTTTACCAATATAAAGGCCGGTATTTAAAAAACTGCTTAGTGGTCCGTTTGGAGACTAGTACTTGTGGTCATAATCCTGGATATGCACATAATATCCAGGATATTTAGTGGTACGTCATTCGGTTCATATGGAGACTAGCACTTGTGGTCGCAGTACTAGATATGCAAGGTCAAGGTTCTAAATATCGGATATCGGGTTTGATTTGATGAGGGATTTTCATATCGGGTAATGGAATATCAAACGATATATCAGGGATATGAGCTAATATCAGGTTTTTATATTGTATCGTCCAACCCTCCAAAACGATATATCAAGTGATATATCATTCATATCTACCGATATTTAAAACAATAATGATACACTCCAAAAACACGTGAATATTTCTACCATTCAGTTCCAAATAACATAAGTAATAAACAAATAACTTAGAGTCACGTGGGGACCAACATGTCTCCATAAGACTACGAGTCTAGGCGACCAATCCATGAGGTCATCTCTTGAATCCTTTAAGACATACTCGCTTACTTTAAATTCTATGTTTCTACATTTACCGTGCCATCCATGCTTACATTTATGTCATACCATGCTTTTGTTTACTATTGCTCATGTTTCCATTGTGCCTTATAGGCAACTTTTTTAGTAGACTGTTTGGTATACTACAAGGTCATTCACTAAATTTGATTTCAACAGTCACATGAACAAATTGAAAGGACTTTCTTAAGTAACTTGGAAGTATTTGAAGGATGGAAGCAAGTGTTGTCTAGGAGTCAATTCTCGGCAAGATCCATTAACCACTACATCACTAACTGTCAGAATCCTTCAGTGCATGGATTTTGGATGTTAGATATTTGCCAATTTTTGATCTAGTTGACAAAATAAGACAAAAACTTATGTTGAAGATGAATGCCAGGCGAAGGTTGCAACTAAGTGAACAGGGACACTTGCTCCCTATTAGTGTTTTACATACCGACCAGTATACTGGTCAGTATATCGGAAAAAATAAAGAAACAAGACGGTATGATGAAATTTTTACCGTTTCTCGTTTTGGACCGGTATGGGCCGATATATCGGCCACGTGGCGATATATCGGCCGGTAACGAGATAAGAAATACCAGCCGGTATTAATTAATATCGGTTTAGATTGTTTTGGGTTTTGATTGTGAGTTAAACCCGTTAACTTGTTAAAAACTGACTCGTTGAGAAATAAAACGAGTCGGGAGGGGAGAAAAAAAACGTAAAAAGCGATTGTTCTCTCTCTCCCTTTCTCTCCCATGCGAAAACCCGAGCGATCGATTTCTCCTCCCCCGCAACAAACTCTAACCCTAATTTCCAAATCTAGCTACAAATCTCTCTCTGATTCCTCTTCTCCCACTCTCCGGCTCTCTCGTTGTTCTCTTCCCACAAACGTCGATCGATGAGCCCAACCCTAACCCTAAGTTGACTATTCCTCTCTCTTTCTTCTTCCACTATCTGATTCCTCTTCTTCCAGTCTCTGATTCTTCGAAAGGAGCTCGCTGGTCAATTCCGACGCTAACATCTCAACTTCACTGGCCGAACAATCCAGTGGGGCAGTAGGTAAATCAAGTTTGATTAATTTCATGTTAATTTGAATTAGAGTTATAAATTTCTTCAATTTCTCTTATAATTGTGTTATTTAACTTAAATTGATTGCGATTTATGTTAAAATATTTAATTTTTATGTGCAATTAGGGGCAAAATGTGGAGTTCAGCCTACTAATTCATTGAATCAGAGGGTCGAATACTGATTCACTGAATCAGTGTTCGGCCCACTGATTCATTGAATCAGTGGCCGAACTCCAATTTTGAATAGTGACAGTGATATTATGGGGTAATTTTGAACAATGACAGTCTAATTAGAAGTGAATTCGTTTGATAATTTGTTGAGTAACGAGTAATTACTAATTAGAAGTAAATTTGATTGAGAATTTTGATACTAAAAATATGTAGATTTAAATTGTGTGCATATTGGATATTTTAATTGCAGGACATTAAGTAATTGTCAATTTATAATTATATGACATTGTAATTTGTAATATTTATTGGATATGTTAGGGTTTGAAATTTTGAATTATAAAACAATGAAGTTTGGATTATGTAGTTTTAATGAAATATTTTTTTTTAAGATATAATTTAGTTTTTCTGACTATATGATTAGATTAGGATTGGCGAAAAAAGTAGCCAGTAATTATTTATATTGGGCACTCAACTTCAAATTTATATTTCCATGAATTAGATTAGGATTTTCATGAAATAGATTATGTTTATTTATATTAGCTACTTAATCAATTTTTTATGTCCTTTTTTAATAAAATTTGAGGTCAGAAATTAGTTGAAGGATGTCCTCTTCTGATGCTTCTAATGTCCAAGAGAAACGAGGAGGCAAAAATCCAGTTTGGGATTGGAGAAAAAAGTACCCAATAAGCCTAATAAAGTAGAGTGTAATTTCTGTAAGAACAAATATTGGAGAGGCATTACCCGCTTGAAGTAACATCTAGGTCATATCAGCGGAATGTCAGAGACCGTCCCCTGGTCTCAGATGACGTGAAACAGAAGCTCTGGCGATACTAAATAAAGCTAGAGAAATAAAGGAAGGAAAAGTAACAGAACTTCAAAATTTATTAAAAGAAGTTCGTGTTGGGGAAGAAAATGAGAAGACAACTCGAGAAGAGTTATCTTCTTGCAAAACAACAGGTCAATCTTCTCGCAAAACAACAGGACCGATGGATCAATTTGTTATTCGATCAGTCGAGGAGGCAGTGGAAACAGCTCAAACACAGCCTACCATGCTATCAGCCTTAAAAAAAGGGCAGAGACAATACAATTCGTTACATTGCCAGGTTTTTTTTTATGAAGGAGGGCTTACATTCAATCTTACTACGCTGCCATCTTTTATGCAGATGGTCCAAACCATTGGCATGTATGTATCAAACTTACAGACTCCCAGTCCATACGAACTAAGCAAGACTTGTCTCCAGAGAGAGGTGGAGACAAATGCAACTCTTGAATCATTCAAACGAAGTTGCCGAACAAATGGCTGCACTTTAATGACTAATACGTGGTCGGACCGAAAGGGGAGAAGTTTAAAAATTATAATGTTGTGCATTGTCCGGCCGATATAGCCTTCTTTCGCAAGATGCTTCTTCTGAGAAGCACGATAACAGTTATATCGACAAATTTGTGGAGAGGGGAATGAACGAGATTGGCGTGGAAATTATTGTACAGATTGTGACAGATAATGCTTCGAACAACATGGCTGTAGCAAATACATTAGTTTTGATGCATCCAAATATATTTTGGACATCTTATGTAACACATACAGTTAATCTGATACTTGCGAATATTGAACAGATTAAATATCTGAAATGCAATTATAATGGGGATACCAGTCTTCGTGTACATATACAGCCACATCAAGTCTCTAGATATTATGAGGAAGACGATTGGTGGAGAGCTAATAAGGCCGGGTACAACTAGGTTTGCCACGACATTTCTCTCTTTGTCATCAATCAGAGAGAAGAAGAAAGAGCTACAGCATATGTTTATTTATGATGAATGGATAAATTGCAGTCTGTCCATAACAGATGCAGGCAAGAAGGTATTTATTCAAATTAATAAAAATTGATATTATAAATTTAAGTTATATGTTATTCATATTTTTTTAATACATGTTTTTATGAATATTTAGGTTGCAGAAATAATTGCTAGCAATAAATTTTGGAACAATACAAATATTGCGCTAAAAATATTTACTCCACTGGTGAAAGTTTTGTGCAGAGTTGATGGGGATAAGGTCCCTTCAATGGGCTTTCTGTACGGTGATCTGGAGACTGCTAAAGAAAAAATAAGAGATGCTCTGGAGGGTGAAGAGAAGAAATATCTTCCAATATAGAAGATTAAGGGTCCTCTGCATATAGCTGGATATCTCTTGAACCCTCTGTATTACTATGCGAAGCAGACTGAGATCGATACTGATGGGCAATTCATATCGGGCTTCGTTGAGGTGATGTACAAATTCTATTCAGATGATCATGACAGAGTTGATAAGATTGCACAGCAGCTTCCAATGTATCAAAATCAAAATGGATCATTTGGAATGTCTTTTGCAAAGGTAACAGTAAAGAGAATCATTAATCTAGATATGCATTTCAATTAAGAAATGCAAAATTCAATCTACTTTTAATTTAAGAAACTATTTTACTAATAACTATTTCTAAATATTCATTACTAGCACAATGGTAGCAATTCTACAAGACAAATGCTTCCGAATTGAGGATGATGGTAATGAGGATTTTGAGCCTAACAACCAGTTCTTCAGATTGTGAACGGAACTGGAGCACATTTGAAATGATATTACGATTTGTCATTTGCTAATAAA
This sequence comes from Dracaena cambodiana, assembly GCA_036321105.1. NCBI lineage: Eukaryota > Viridiplantae > Streptophyta > Magnoliopsida > Asparagales > Asparagaceae > Dracaena > Dracaena cambodiana. Next base: position 6,833,219 of record JAYEPQ010000017.1, read on the forward strand.
ATATTTCTTTCTTTCAAATAAATATGTTCTCAACAAATTTCATTTGATTATCATTTATTTGGGTGTATACGAAGAAAAGAAATAGACTAAATTCTAAGAAATTGCATGACTTAGTTTTTGTCAAGTTCAATGCAAAACTCAGGAGCAAACTTTCAATCCCAAACAGAGATCCCCTAGTTGAATACAATGAAGAGAAAAAGGTCACCGAATGGTTCATACCTCAGAAACCGAATGGCGATATCCTTATGAGACTTTCCTGGATAGCAATTGACTTTTCGACAAGTGTCGATTACTATGGATACTAATCCGAAGAAAAGGAAGAGTGAAAGAGTTAAGGCATCCAAATCCAAGAGTAGAACTTCTAAGGAGAAAGCATCCTCATCTTCAAAGTCTAAACAGCGGTTCGCATCAGATGAAGATAATGAATAAGAAGCTTACACATCATTAGATTCGTCATCAGATGATGAGGAGCAAGGCATGACTTCGAATGAACCAATGGATTCAGACTCTAGCTAGAAAATGTATTATAAACATTGATATTTAAAGTTTCTAGCATGTTTCAGATAAACTCATTTAAATGACAATGTTGTAATTTTATAAATTATATCACTTTTGTATTGTAGAAACACTTCTCTTTTTTCTTGAAAACTTATCTTATCTTAATTTTATGATTATCTGTCACTTTGTGCATGTACGGACGTTTTAAACGGTATCTGTAAATTCGTAATTTGAATACAAATAAGTCAAGGTAAGTACCATAAACTTGTTTTATGTGTTTTAATATATTCTATATAGTCAATTATATGATTATTTTTTAACCAGTATGACACCAATATGACACTCCGGTATTTAGGATCATAACGCAATATCCCACCTGGTATCTGGTATCCGATATGTAATTTGGCAGATCGGTATCCAATATTTAGAACACTGCTCTCTATGCTTACAAGGATATTAGAAAGAAACTAGGAGCCTCTTAAGCGAGGCACACAAGTGATAAAGAAGCTGAGGTTGAAGATGAGATTATGAGAATCATCAATCTCAATGATAAAACTTGTTCTTGCAGGAGATGGCAACTGACAGGATCACTGTGCAGTCATGTTGCAAACTTTATTGGAAGTATCAAGAATGCGAAGTGGGATATTTTTTGTGCTAACTAATTCTTCGTGAAAAGGTAATACAATGATTCTATGCACAATGATTTCAATTACCTTGATAGATTATCAATGGATTTCAACTGTTAGATCTACTGTGTTTCCAGGTATAGACTAGCCTATGCTAAGTCCACTGAAGATCAGCTGGAGGTTTTTGAGAAAGATTATACCATTGGTGCTCCTCATGCAAAGAGGCCAAGGAAAAAAAGAATTCAAGCAAGGGGTGGAGAAGACGGCAATACTGGGGTTTGTCAAAGAAAATTCAAAAATGTACAAGGTGTAATGGTTTTGGCCATCATAGGAGCACTTGTAAACACCGTATAAACCCAACATCAGCGCATGCTACCCATCCTGGTTACAATGCTGCAAATGCACACCCTCATGCTGCAAATTTAAACAGTCAACCACTTGATGCTCCAAATCAAAGGTTATATCTCTCTCATTGTTTTTAGGATTGTTTTGGTGAAAACCACGAGCACACTAATCAAGTTCTTTGCAGTTTGACACCCGCATCAGCAAAGAGGAGGAAGGTGGCACCAGTTGGGGGGAGAGGAAGCAGCAACTGGGGAAGAAGGATGCCTACTATTGGTAGAAAATCATAATCCACAGACCAACCTACCCAACATGAACAAAATGTCCAGACTCAGCAAGCTCAACAATTCACCTCCTAGTCATTTACGCCTCCAAATCTAAGGTGACATCACTTGCAAATAATTTTGACATTCTGTTGGTTAAACCTCTCTGTCCATTAATCTAATTATTCGCAATTGCATATCAACTGGTCTTCTAAAATTCAGTTTCAGTATTCACTCGATCCGAGAGCAAGTAGTCAGTACTCAAAGAACTCGATGAGTACTCGAATTTGAAATAATAACATTTTAATTATTATGCATAAAGAAAATGTATAATAAAGAAATATGTAATTTCAAAACTCAAAATCAAACATCATAAAATATATTCAAGCAAGTTTCTTAAATCATAAACATACATACTCATTATTGTCCTCATATTGAATATTTACATCATCCAATTCCTCATCCAAAGAAGCATCATAGTCACACAGTGACACAGTAGTACAGAATTAACAGTTAACACAGTCACATGGAGTTAATATAGTCACAGAGTCAATCATCAAGAACCCACAAAGTTAACACAGTCACACAAAAAGACCCAAACCAATAGCCAAAACCATAGTGACACCCTCAACCGAAAACCAAAGGCCCAAAGCCAAAGCGAAACCCACAATTGAAAGCCAAAGTCAAAGCAAAACGCATAATCGAAAGCCAAAGCCAAATCGAAATCCACAACCGAAAGCCAAAGCCAAACCAAATGCACAATTGAAAGTCATAGCCCAAGTAAAACCCACAATCGAAAGCCAATAGCAAATCCAATGCACAAATAGACTAAAACTGAAGTAAATTTCAAGAAAAATTTTAACTCCAACTTACAGAGCATTATGACCTAAGTGGTCGACGAGAAAGAAGCTCAAAGAGACTGCAAGAAAGTGAGAGAGCGCTTAATTTGGATCGTCGTTGAGGCTGAGAGAGACCAAAAAGATCATAGGAGATCGCCGCCGATGGAGAAGATCGCCGACAGAGAGAAACGCCAATCACAGAGGGAAATTGGAGGTTAGGACTGTGGGGAGATTGGAGCGAAACAATGCATGAATGCGAAAAACCCTCACCTGACTCTGCTTTAAAGGGGTAGAATTCGGGTTTGGATTTCAGTTAAAAACCCTAAAAAACCTGATATCTAATTTTTATAAATCGGCGAGTACTCAGTACTCAGTCGAGTACTCCGAGTACTTGTTCTGTCCGAGTTTTGGGCAATTTCTTTAACTCGTACCCATTTTCACTCTGATCTCGAGTACTTGGATGAGCACTCATCCAAGTTTTTCAAGTTTTTGAACACTAATATGAACAATCAGAAAGAGGAGGGTGTTACCTATAAAGGGAAGAGGTTTTAGCAACGGGGGAAGAGGCTAGAACCCAATTGGAAGAAGTTGCACCACGAATGTGGGCGCAACAATACTTATGACAATGAAAGGAGTACTTGGATGAGCACTCATCCAAGTTTTTCAAGTTTTTGAACACTAATATGAACAATCAGAAAGAGGAGGGTGTTACCTATAAAGGGAAGAGGTTTTAGCAACGGGGGAAGAGGCTAGAACCCAATTGGAAGAAGTTGCACCACGAATGTGGGCGCAACAATACTTATGACAATGAAAGGACTACATCACAGCAGCCTACCTATCCTGATCCATGGTAATATCAATTTCAATATAGTTTGATTATTCAAACATATACCATATGCAAGATCCTCATATTATACATATTGCATTTAACAATATATCACCTGCATTTAATAGGAAGGTTGTTGCTTACAGGTAAGGTGGCAACAGGGACATAGGGAGGGGCATTAGCAGTAGGCAAAAGTTTGTAGCTAGGACCAATATCAATCTACTGAAGATCTTTCTTCCACCATACCAGCTCAACCAGGAGGAAGCCAGCGTGCCAATTCTCAACCTATAGGATGCCGTGTCACCACAAGAAAGCAAGCAGTCCTAGAACCAGAAATTTCGATGGGGAAGAGTTGTTTGGATGTGAACAAAACAAATTTCTATTGATCTCTTTAATATTTGACTTGTAATATCTTCAATTTAATATTAATGTTACATTAGAAGATCTTGTATAGCATATTTTGTCACAATAATATATGTGACATATGCTCATGACTGTTGCCACATTCTAATCAAAGATTAAATATGTGACTTTGATATTATCCACCGTGTTTGGGTAATGTTAAATTAGAAGTTCTTCTATTTTATGATCAATCTTCGTCTGCATACCTGATATTCCAATTTGTGAACTAACACACATGGATACCGTTATTATCATACACACCACGTTATTATCATACACACCACGCGTACCCCATTTCCATGTAGATTGTCATTATCCCATTGATGTTTGGATGTGAATAAAACACAGAACCCATTCTGATCTATTTATTAACCATGGATACAGTCATTACCATGCACACCACACATAACCTTGTCTATTGTTACAAAGGACATCCCCATGTGTCACACTACAACACTAAATCATCCTTATTTTAAGAAGGATTATAATGAGACCAGCTAACACCTTCATCCACTTCAAGAGTTGATCCATCTTGTTCTCCAGCATTAGATGAATTTCAAACTTTTCAGTCATACCCCGATGTTCTTTCAGTCATCACCCGGCAGAAATGCCCACAACCAAGAGTTTTGAGTCCATTGCAAGCAGCACATCCCCAGAAATCCAACCCCTTATTTGCCACTCGCCTACAAGTCCACTTTCTTAGTGGCACGCCGCAGCTGCAAAGTTTCATATCCCTGGCACCGCTGCTATTTGTTATTACTGTAAAATTGGAGCTGGAGGAAGCTATTTCTTCAGGTCACAATGAGAAATTAACTAGGAGTAAGGGAAGATTGAGAAGAAAGCCAACACTGAGGACAATCTTCATCTTATATAGATATGAAATAGAGAAATCTACCCATATGTTAGAATGAGACGTCAACTTTAATGACACTTGACTGTCGCAGAGGGAGGGTGTTGGGTTAATTTATGACAATTGGAAACTGAGTTATTAGGGAGGGAAGGGAAGAGAGAGAGAGATTACTTTACAGAGAGAGTAAATACGTTGGAGAAAAGAGGAGAGATGGGTTAAAACGTTAGGACTAAGATTGAAGGCGAGGGTATAACGGGATAAACGTGACAACATTTAAGTCTTAAACAGAACTTAGCCAGATAGACTAAATTGGAGGAACTTAATAGTTTTGCTGATTAAAATTAAAAAACGAAGAATTTAGGAATCGATATCTAAATATGAAAAATTTAAAGGATCAATATTAAAAAAAAAACCCTATTCGTTATAAACTTGACTAGTAAGTTATGTCTCCGAACAGACAAAACACTAAGGGTGTGTTTGTTTGCATAGAAATAGAATGGAAGTAGTGGAAGTAAGGCAATTTTCACTACTTCATTTATTTGTTTAGCCAAAATGAGAATTGGAAGCTACTTTCATTATGATAATGTAAATGCTATATGGCACTCCTACTTTTTCTTCTCTCTTTTTTTTTTTTGGAAGTACTCTTGAAACTCAAGGAACTAGGTAAGATATTATTTTTTATTAGTTTCACATTATTACTTTTTAATTCTACTCATGTAACAAATATATTAATATTATTATTTATTTTATTTGACAATAAAATAATATTTTTCCTATTTCATTTCTCACTTCCAAGAGTAACTATACAAATACTTGAATTCTATTGAAAAACTCTCTTCCTAACTTCCATTTTGAAAGTTACTTCTATTTTTCTTGCTTCACCCACTTCCAATAGCCAAACAGGGCCTAATTGTTTTATTGATAAAATCTGCAGTTGCAAGAGGGCCTTGTTCATCTTATTTGACAATTTGTCCACTATCAGCACAGCAGTATAAAGCCTAAAAAAATGAGGTAAATTTACTATAGTATCATTCTAAATACTTGTGAACGAACCAGTGCATAGTTCTATTAAATTAGCAATATCAAATTCAGAAATAAGAACCACAATAAATTCTGAAACCTTCACAATCTTGGTGTTGCTGAGAATCAACAAAAGACGTGAAAAACAAAACTCTCCCTATAGTATGCTAGAACATAAGCAGAGGCAAAAATGTCACATGTTCCATGTAGTTTTGAAATTTGACTGTACTTACACGGACTTGCCACTATGTAAGCTGCCTGTTACTATATATTTCCAGTTTTTCTATTAGCAAATTCTCTACTACGCAGATGAAGGAGAGAACCTATCTTCAGGTCAAGGTTCACTGATTTTCATGGAAAGCAGCTAACAATCAACTATAAACAAACAAACAGGTGCAAATAATATGAAATTCCTTCATCACATAGTTTTATGTTGGATTGTTGATTATAGAAGATATATCATATGTATAGAAGATCCAGCAGGAATCATATTCATTTACCAAGAAGTTTCCAAACAAATACAAGGAAACAATATTAAATATCAAACTATGAATCCAAGAGCATTTAAGTGCATCTAAAGAACTGACCTGGATAAGGATAGCAGCCCAACATTCACTAGAATCTCCTTGGCCCAAACACCCTCAGGAGCTGAAGCACTCGAGTAACTGAAAAGAGTTTGTAATCCCCAAAATGTCTCAGATGCATGATGATTATCCGAAACATGCACTAGAATTTGAACAAAGCTTTTTTTTTTTGCAGTTCTATAATCATGGTAAAAACTTATTTTATACCAAAAAATATAATAATAAGAAGAAGAAGAAGAAGAACAAGAAGAAGAAGAAGAAGAATAATAATATTTAAAACTAAAATGAAGTAAAACAAGTGAAGAAACTACACATCAATATAAATAGAAGATAGAGCCAAGATGAAATTCAAAATTATATTAAACAACATCAGCATCAAAGTTAATATGCCACATGAAGTAAAAATGGAACACGAACAATTAGTTAACCACAAAGAACAAGTGGAGTTATGCCATCAACTATCACTGAAAAGTCCACAGACATTGATGCTTTACAGGGCATTCAGAGCATAGTTGGACGAAAATGATAGTGTAAAAATACCTACTAGCTGAACAGTTGTGAAGAACCTTGTATAAGAAAGAAGGATGTCACCTCTAGTCTTCACCTAAATTTGGCATGCAACATGGATTTGGCAGCTGAACAAATAGCCACTGTTTTCTTTGTATTATATGGATCTGGCATAACTCAAACGGGAAAAACAAAACACAAATTTACTGTTCCTCATTGGGATGGACTGACAACAGTATTGCCCAATCCCATCTTCTGTCCTAACACAGTGAGCTGCTCCACAAACTCCCCACCATTGAGAAGCTCAGTAGTCCCGTATATAACATGCTTCACTGGCTGTGAACGCTGTTCCAGCTCCATCAAGCTCCTATATTCAATGTAATTCCCACCGCCGATCATGAAAACAATAGCATCTTTAAATGGCCCCTTCAACTGTGCTGCAGAACCGGATCTCGGTGCCCTCGGATCAAATAATAGATAGGAATCCACCTCTGGGTTCGGTTTCCCTTCCATTAAGGCTTCAACCGTTCTTGTCAATGCAAGCTCCCTCCCACCAGACAAGAGATTCTTCATACCAGCAGTTACAGCACTAATTGACTGCCCATAAAGCTTCTCGGCCCAGTCTACAATGTTGCTCTTACTAGCCGAGTTCATGGAAGACGCCAATGATGAATTCAAAGACTTTATCTTCTTCACATACTGAAATGCACAAGTATCCACCTCGGACTCCTTCAATGCCGCTTCTATTGCTTCCAACTCTGATTGAGGCGTAGTCTCCACAGAAAGAAGGTAAGTGATCGCCAACCGAATCTTATCCACCTTGGTGCCCTTCCCTTTAAGCAACCCAAGCAACGCACTCCTATCCACGCTCACTTTTGTCAACATATCATTCTCGAGGGTACAATATGAATCCAAAGATCTCTCCTTTATCTCACCCAACAATACAGTAGCTATATTTGTATGTTTATCAATCACCTTCTTCCTTTCCGTGAGCTCTGGCAATGAGTTCACTGCATTCATCAAATGCTTGGTGTTCCCAATCAAATCCGTCCCATCAAAATCCACCTCCCCATTGTCCTTCCCTCCGGTCCTCCGATTCACCTCCTCAACATCCTGCTTATACTTCGCCAGCTGCAGCTCAATCTCCTCCGCCACCTTCGGGAATGGTGACCAGCTGTTTGCCACCCAGAATGAATCCATTCCGTCCAACTCATACGACTTCATCCCAGCCGCACTCACCCCCTTCTCCCCGACGCTCACCCTATTCAATCTCAATCCCAGCACATCATGCACCAACGGCCTGTAACTCCAGTCATGCTGCACGCCCACGGCTAACTCAAAATTCCGATCGAACAAGCACAACACCGGCCTCTGGAACGAGCTCGCCAAACCCCCACTCTCCGAAAAGATATTGTTTTTCGTGACCAAATGATCACGAATCTTCGCGTCCAGAGCCTCTGCAACCATGGCGGCGGGGCCGCCCCGCGCGCATCTGATCACCGGCACGACGCCCAGCGTCGCCAGCACGCAGAACAAACCTCCGACGATCTTGTCCACGATCCCCTGGATCTCGGGCTCCCCCGCCGAGGGATCATTCATCTGGACATAGATATCTTTCTGGGCCAAGGAGAAGAGGCTGTCTTCGAGGGTGATGAACTCGAGGTACTGGTCGTAGATCTTGGCGATCCTGTGGACGGAGTCGGACTGTAGGGTCTCGGCGGCGAGGGTTTCAAGGAGGGGGCGGGGGAGGGAGGAGGAGAAGTTGAGGTGGAAGGACTCGTAGAGGGAGCGGGCGGCGTCGGCGGCGATCCGACCGACGTTGGCGGGGGTGGGCTGGACGAAGTAGACGGCGGGGACGTCGGGGACGATCTGGCGGTCCTTGTCGATGACGAAGTAGAGGGTTACGCCGTGCTTGCGGAGGTCCTTGACGTGGATCAGGGGGGAGAGAATATCACGGCAGAAGCGGTCCAGGATCAGGATCTTGTAGACCTCGCCGGAGGGGGAGGTGGTGGTGGTGGAGGTGGTGGTGGTGGGGGCGGAGGAGGGGGATTGGTTGAGGTTGAGCATGCGGATAATCTGGGCGGTTTGCTTCTGGCGGAGATTGAGCGCCATGGCGGCAGCTAATCGGTTAGGGTTCTAGGGTTTGGTTTCAGATCTGTGTTGATTCAGATCTGAAGGAGATGGAGAATATGGAGAGGGGTCGAAAGAAGAGAAGACATCGAAGAGGGGATTTTAGAAATTCTATTTTCACAAGTAAATTTATTCTTTACTGTTTATTCTTTACTGTTTCAAACCTTTTAAATAATTATTGGAGTTTTTAAATATCTGTATCTTTAAAAATTAAAATTTACAAATTTTTATATTTATAATTTAGTCCCAAAATATTTTAAGTTAGTCCACTTTAGTCCCAGCTATATTTTTTGTCCGAATTTTCTGTTATACTCTTGAGTTAAAGAGGAAAAGAATGAAAAGAGAAATTCAATAATAACAGTAAGAGAAGAGTAGGAAAGAAAGGAGGACTAAAATGAAATAATTCAGAGGTATAACGGAAAATTCGGATTAAAAATAGGTTGGAGTTACCCTTATTTTTTTTGTCACTTATTTTTTTACTAAGTTACCCTTCGTTCTTATATATTTTTTAACTCCGTACTCATCTCCTCACCACTCCTTAAATTTTATCAAAATTATTACCTTAAAATAAAAGAAAAGGATAAGACACCTCCAGGTGATCTTGCCGGCTCCGACCTCCCCTTCGGCCCCACCAACCTCCTCAGTCCTGCTCCACCCTCATCCTCCCCTCCCCTCCTCTCCCTCCACCTCCAACCCCCATCTCGAACAATCAAGAAACTTAAAAAGAAGCAATTTTTAGCATAAAATAGAAACTAAATAACAAAAAATCCCCAAAACGGCTATCTCAATATCAGGACTCACGTCCACAAGCGGAGCCGATCGAATCCTCACAGATTCAATCTCTCTAAACTTCTCAAACTCCTTCATCAATACCTTCTTCTTAATCTTCAATGGCAAGTTCCCAACGAACACTATCCTCAATAGCTTGCTCTCATCATCGAAACCCTCGTCTTCCTCCTTCAACATGAGAGTCTCCACTGCCACAACATCCTTCGCTTTCCTCTTCTCTCTAACGTGAACGGCGATCTCTTCTTGCTTAGCAACCTCCCCATACTTCCTTTTCTCGTACTTCGCTTCGACCTTATCCCTCTTCCTCTTCTTCGTCGTTTTCTTCGAGGAGCCGCCGCCTTCGTCTTCGGCATTCTCCGCCTTCTTCTGCTTCTTGGGGAAGGAATCGGGGATCGAAGAGGGAGGATTGGGGTTAGGCTCAGGGTTTTCTTCTACATTCTTGTCTCGCTTTCTCTTCTTGGCGTTGTCATGGGCAATAGGAGGAGACGCTAACACTGGCTCCGCCACTGTCGCCAGCAGTGGCAGGTTGGACTCAGGTACGGGCTTTGGCGGAAGGGATTGCTGTCATTGAAGAGAGATTTGATGGCGGAAGTTGAGGGACCAAGAAAAAAGGCGGTTGATGGTGGGGCTGGTGGTCGGTGGAGTGATGGCGTTTTGCTACTCAGCATGCTATGCTTCTACTGCTTTAAGAGGGAGGGTTAAAGTTCGAAAAAAATTTGGGCACCAGGGCGTCAAGAGTAAATTGCCGTGCGCAAATAGAATTTCCCGAAGATTAGGGCTCAGTGGAGGGAATTTCAAGAGGAGCACACCATTTTTCCTAGTGAGACCACTTTTCCCAGTGAGCACACCCTCTCTTTTTTTTGAAAACAGAGGTTTTTTTCCTAATGAGCACATAAATAATCTCCAAAATACTCTTCCCAGCTCCTCTCTCCCACGTTCTTAAAAGAGAGAGAAACCGACCAAAATCCATCTCTTCCTCTCTCCCAAGCGCATCGAGATCAATCCACCGTCGCCGCTCGCCAGGTCATCGTCGTTGCTCGCCAGCCCGCCCCGCTCGTATCCCGCCAGCCGCGGCAGCTCGCGATCCGCTTTTCGCTACAAGGGCGTGCTGAAGGAGGAGAGGAAGAACTAAATTTTTGAGAAAAATGTAAAAAAATAAAACCTAGTTTTTCGTGTTCATTTTAACTATTTGATTTAGGAAAAAAAATTGGAAAATGAGGGTTGATGAGGGTAGGTTGAGTTAAGGGGTGAATAAATTGAAATTTTTTTATAATTTTACATTTTACTATGGTGAAATGAGAGGCTTAGTTGGATAAAAAGACTTAGATTTTATTGTTGTTATTGAGAAATGGTTGCTGAAATATATAACAGTGAAGTACAAAATTTATAATGTTAATATTAATTGGTAGGTTTTAGTATTTGGGTTAAATTAGTAAGTTTTGATATTCCTATCGGAAAAATTGCTCCTTTTTTAGGGTTTCTCACAACGAAAGAGATAATTTAAGCCAATTATAGACTTTAATTTCCAAGATAATTTACTGAAGGGGAGTAAGCAAGTAAGAGGATTTGGATTTGGGTTAGAAAATCAGATTTTTTTTTTCCCCCCCCCCCCATTTCTCTGCTATTCACGCGGGAAAAAAAGAGAAGATAGAGAGATTGAAGAAGAAAATATTTTTGTCCTAAAATTTGAATGGCAAAATAGTAAATATAAGGAAACTTTTAAGTGGGTTCACTAGGAAAAAAGGTGTGCTCCTATAGAAATTCCCCTCAACGGAGATGGAAAGAGGCAAAGAAGTTGGAACCGATCGGGTTGGGTCGGATCGATGCGGGTCGGATTTGTTCGGTATCAGTTTGTAACCCGAAAAGCTGATAAAGTTTTATGCACACCGTTTGGTAAGGAGAGCTAGTATATAGTACAGAAGTCTCTTCTAGAACACACCATTTTTCCTAGTGATCCCACTTTCTAACGGTCCGGGCTCAAAGCCCAGATGAAAAATGAACTATCTAGTGGGTTCACTGGGAAAAATGGTGAGCTCCTTTAGATACTCTCCTTCTACTCCTCTCCAAGACTCGAACTCAGATGAATTCGGCGAGATTTCAAGGCTTCGAACTCCAACAGCCCTTGCACGGCCGCACCCACCCTAGCCCTTAATTTGAATATTTTTAGATCTTAAGTAATTTGAAAATTTTTGGGAGAATAAGAAACTTATATTCAATATTTTGATTTTTGTTAATATAACATATAATTACAATTAAGGCAACAAAAAAGGAACATATGATCTAACTTGATTATTGAATATAAAATTTGATTATGAATGTAATGATGAGAAATAAAAACTTTATAATATAGTGAAAGGTATTGATTAAGTAGATTTTAATGCGTGTTTAAAGTTGAAGGAAAAACAAAGAATCTACTTGAAAGAAAAGGAAAGAAGATGTAATGGTAAAAATTTTATCAATTATTTATTATTCCTGATATTTAGCCTCTATAAGATTATTTTATAATTACCTGTAAGACCTTTTATCTTAAATGCAATTGTTAACAATAAATGAGGGAAAAAAAGGAAAATTAGAATATACCAAAGGAGTTAATGTGGAGCAAAAGAGATGAAAGTGAAGAAAATGAATGTCATTTTCAAATTCCAGTGAATTTAGCAATATATTTGTTAATGTAGTATAAATGTATAATTTTGATTAATGATCCCATGGTCATTTGAATGTTAGTTATCTATTTATATATAGCTATTGACATATATTTAACATAAAAAAATATGAAATTCACTGGCGTCACGTGTAATTATTTTATTGAGTCACATAACCGTTAGTGAAGAAACTCCCTTCACCGCCAGTGAATTTCCTGTTTTCTTATTTAACATATTACTGGTTTAATATTTTTCTTTATTTATTTGTTTTTGCTATATTATATATTGTTAGTTGCTTATTGCTTACCTATGATATAATATTAATATACAGGGAAAACGATACGTTATACGTATTCTGATTTGACGACTTTGTTTCTAACTGTGGTTGTGCCTAGGGTTTCCCCTGCAATGTAGAGGAGCAAATGGGATCCAGTGATGGAAATGGTGGTTTGGATTTTGGGGCAGGGGTAGTGGGATCAGGAGGGGAGTGAAGTGCGTGAATATTTTAGGGAAGGTTGGGAGAAGGGGAGTAGAGATAAGGCTCGTTCTTTGATTTGTTACGGATCCTCCGCTGAAGGTAATGTTGAAAAGTTTCTACTTTAGAAAAGTTTTAGTTTAAGTACTTATAACACTTTGTATCAGCAACTTTGCTTCATGCACTACCTTTGTTATAGATTAGTGGCGGATGCTAAGGCATATCTTTTTAGTCTCTGATCAACTTATACGTACGGACCATCTAGATTTCGATTTGAATCAAGATTATTCACATGGATAAAAGTTTGATTGTTTTTTTGGCACAATGAAAGATTTTATAGGTCTGCATGAGAACTTTTTTCTCTACTGAAATTGTCTCTGCTTGTCGAAGTCTATTAGAAGGTGCAATTGGGTTATTAACTGGCTCGCGATTTGTGCTATGAGAAGAGGCGAAGACACATAAAGTAGAAGGTGTTCGCCAAGAAAATTGAATTAAATTTCTTTTCATTGATAACTTTTCAATAAAGAGATTACAATTTGAACGGTTTTCCATTTATAAAAAATGAGGAAAGTCTAATTTCCTCTTTGTTTAATGTCGGGTTCTGTTGTACCTGTGGAGAATGATCATGCTCTCCGTTGACAATCCAAATGCAAGTTCTGTTGAATTCATTCACTAATTTGAACCTTAAATTGAGCCAATTCACTAGTTCAAATTAAATGAATTAAGTGAATTGAAATTGGCTTCAAAAGTTGACTACATAGCAAAGGAACAAAAAAAGGAAGATGAAAAGATAGTCCCACATTGGATAGAGGATTGTAACGATGTGGGTTTATATATGGTAACTTGTTCCATTACTTTGCTTATGTAACAAGAGGAAAACCTTAAGCACCACGGGTGGTGCTGCGCACCGCCCGCACGCGCACGCGCGTGTGCGAGGGCGAATGGGCGTTTAGGGCGCTTTAGAGGCCCACTTCGCACGTACGCAACCTCGCACGTCGCGAGGAGCTGAGGAGTTGCGACTGTTGAAAACTCAACCGTTGCGACTGTTGAAAACCTATAAATAGGGTCTGGGTCAGAGTTTCAGATATACGTTTTTTTCTCTTCTTTTTTATTTCAGTTCATCTTCTGCGGACAGAAGTTTCAGAATTTCTGTCTACAGAAGATCTCTGTTCAATTCCATTCAATAAGTCCAGTCCTGCATTACATAAACCAGAGATAACCTTTATCATATTCACCAGAGCAGAGAGATTGAGGCTTCCTTCCCTCTGCAGATCGATCGTTGTATCCTGGGAGATCGACGTCCAAGAAATCCAGAAGCAAACAGTGGAGGACGAATCGATTTTAAGGAGATAGTGTCCAACACTAGCCTCGATCTTCATCAGATCTTCTTCCTGTTATCTTCCAGTCGTCTTCCTGTCTTCCTTCAACATTCTGAACCAGGTTTTTCATAATCCAGTATCTTCTTTATTCAGTTTGGGTTAAATAAACTAGTTAAAGGAAAAAATAGTTTAATTATTTCTGTAAACAGTTTAATTCTGGAAACTGTGTTAAGAAATAAGTATCAGTAATAAGAACAATTTAATTATTCTGGTTAACACTGAAACCTAATTATAGAATTAATTTCCTGCAAGATAACAGTAGCAATTCTGTATAGTAAATCTGTTAACTATAAATCTGCCCTCTTGTGTTAATCTAAAATATATCTGTATGCTTCAATCTGTAACCAGAGCCTTTAGTAACCTCCTCATGTAATTATAGAACCAACAAGTTCTTCGGTTGGCTGTCTTCGTAAAGCTCTTGGATGCAAGGGCTTTAAATTTTAGCACAAGTGCTCAAGTGGAGATGATTTTCTCCGTGTGTAAGGGTGTATCTTCAACTGATCAAGAACCCAATATCCAATCCCTTTTCCAGCCCAGTTTTTGGCTATTTATGGAGGTTTGGAAGACCTTTGAATTGGAGTAACGGTCCAATTAACAGCCTTCTTGATTGAGGATTAATTCTTTGTCTTTTAATCCATTGAATTTATATTAAATCTCTAGGATTTGTAACCGACGTCTTTAATCCCCTGGATTTGTAACTGAAATGCGGATCTCAGTTTTCAGATCTGCATTTTAGCTCCTGGTGGCTCGCATGGTATTCTCAAACCCGCATTTGAGTGTCATTGAAAATGATTTTCACTTCTCAAGGTTTTAAAGCAGAATTGTGGCCCTCTGAATTAAATTCGCTTTTGAGTTGCACTTATTAACTAAGAAAAGTTATGTGCGGATCTCCCTATATTAGATAATCTGAGTCCCCAGCAACATGTCTTGTTCGATTAGACCTGCGTTTGGGTGTAAACGAAAATAGTTTTTATCCTTTAAGAGTTTAGTTTAGAATGAAAATGCGATCCTTTAGAGTTCTCATTAATTATGTTTAACTCTAGAAATGAGTTAAAAAGTTAACTAAAATCGCAGATTTCTCTTTAATTGATTATCCGCGTTTTAGTTTCTTAACTGGACCTGCGTTTTGAGGTTTATGAGTTTTTGTGGCCCATAATGCAATCTTGCATTTGAGTCCCATTCTCAATGAAATACGATCCTGTGGGGCCCACCTTTATCAGCCTAATTTGCGGGTCTTTCTGGATGAAGATCCGCATTTTGGCTAACTTGAGAAATAAAACGCGACTCTGTGAGTCACATTTTAGCCTTTCTTGGCTTCGAGACGCGGAACTGTTTGAGAGAATCATGTTTTAGTTTTTCTTGGCTTCATAACGCAGATCTCTCTATGATAGATGATTCACATGTTGGCTAATTTTTGGCTAACATTTATGAATTCTTCTTTTCTTTTCCATTTTTCTTAAAAATTTCGCCATCAAAAGGTAGCGTATGAAACTCGAAAACTCTACCTTATCGTTAAGTGGTTTATTAGTTCATAATCTACTTGTTCATCATCATTGAAGAGAAAATCTAATCTTGAATGTAAACAACAAAATGATGGTTTAATATATATATATATATATATATATATATATATATATATATATATATATATATATATATATATATATATATATATATATATATATATATATATATATATATATATATATATATATATATATATATATATATTTATTTATTTATTTATTTATTTATTTATTTATATTAGAAAAATGAAAATGAGCTGACAGCTCACGCAAATTACCTGAGCTGCAGTTCATTATCACTATCTCCAATAATTTTTTTAAAAAAAATTCTTTTGGATTATGATCTCGACCCCCTAGGATTCACTCATACCCAACTTCTTGGGTTTTAGTTTTGATTTGGTCATCTATCAAGCTAACACAAAATTAACGATTTTCAATGAATAAAACATTTTGTATGCACTTGATGAAAGGGTAAATGAAATCCAAAATTTATGAAATTTAATCCGAAATAAGTTAAAGATGTAGAGATAGTGATTGTTAAAAAAAATTAAAGAAAAATCATTGGATCATTACAGTTTTGCCGCTAACTCACGTAACTTTTCCTGAGCTGGCGGCTCACCTACAGTAATCCCATATATATATATATATATATATATATATATATATATATATATATATATATATATATATATATATATATATATATATATATATATATATATTGCTAGTAAAGGACTATTGACAGAAGATAAGATGACAAATAGTTAGGCATTTTAAAAATGGGGTGGTTT
The DNA here is from genome assembly GCA_036321105.1 of Dracaena cambodiana. NCBI lineage: Eukaryota > Viridiplantae > Streptophyta > Magnoliopsida > Asparagales > Asparagaceae > Dracaena > Dracaena cambodiana. The sequence continues at coordinate 6,849,708 of JAYEPQ010000017.1, forward strand.
TACTAAATAAAGTGGTTAGGGAATAATTTATGTTAACCATTTTTTACTTAAATAATTAGATAAATATTTGTTTACACAAAATCTGTGAGGCCTCGATCCCAACAAAGGACTATTGATTTGCTATTTTTCTAAAAGATTGTGCTTAGTAATATAGAAGATCTAATAAACGTAGGTATTTGGCTAATGATGACTCCTTCCCTCATCATCGTTCTTTGCAACTTTTTCTTTATTTTGAAAACAATTTTTTTAAATTATAAATAAAAAATTCTGAAAATTTTGTATGGTCCATGCCAATTTTCTCAAATTTTTAAATTTTTTATTTTCTAAATAGAATATTTTATCTCTCCTTTCTGTTTAGTAATATTAAAAGATATAAGGCTCGGGGTCCAATAAAGCACAGACATAGATTTTACTTTTGTAGTAATCAGCCAACATTCTAAACATTTTGATTTTGGTTATACATCACACATAGTAGAAAGTCTGAATATAAAGAATATGGTATACAATAACATCTGATCTAAAAGCTTGAATAGCCTTTCATTCTAACTCATTGCCATTTTGCCCACTTCTTTTTGCCATCAAATTCTTGTGCATTCTTTGCACGCCCTCCCAAATTTAAATGCAAGATAATCTTACTTGTCTATTTTAAAGCATAATTTATTGCATTCAAGAAAGATGTACACAATATTTAAAATAGCGATAACGATAACGTAATATTTTGTCTCTGCTAGGATATATCACATATAACGTAACGCATAATATAGCTTATGTAATTTTCTATTTATTTAATTAAAAATAAATATAAAACTATATAAAATAAATTTTATAAACTCAAAAATAAATTTAAACTATCCAAAAAAAAAAGAATATAAAACTATTTTATAATACATAATCTATTCTAATTTTATATTAAGTTTTAAAATAATTTTCACATTTATCTTCATAAATTATATTAAGTTTCCAACTGTAATTCTAGTCATCATTTAAATAAAAAAAAAAACAAGATTTCAAATTTTTATTTCAATTCCAATTATTATCATTATTATAATTTATATTTTGTAGTGTTCAATTTATCTTATTTGTAATTGTTGATTTCAGTTCAGTTAAAAATTCAATAAAATCTTATACGTCAGCTATCGGAAAGAAATTACAATAAGCAAATAAGAAAATAATCATAAATTAACAAGTTAGCAATTTCACAAGTAATCAAACAACCCTACAACTAATCAAGAAAATTACAGCAATTCACTAATAAATAAAATACTAATCAACAACAATATATAAATTACTAAAAAAATTATAAAAACGTAACTTAACATAACGTTACATAATATAACGTAAAATAATATAAAAAAACATACTGTTATGGTACACTGAGTTATTTTCAGTTGTTATATGGCACTAGAGTTCTGTTAGGCTACGTAAAGCAATATAACAGATTTCATAACGTGCTTTCAACATTGGATGTACATTGCCACTAATACATTGCCACTGCTCTTTGGTAACAGTCTTACCTGTCTTCCATAGTAGAAGTCATTATGCTTAGGCAAAAATCTATAGAAGCTATGCAACTTGATGACTAGTACAACTGAAGCATTAATTTCATGCATGGATTCCTTTGGTTTTGTATAATTTTGGTCCTCACATGCATGCAACTATTAGTTTATTCCTCCGTAATACCTGTGTATTGCTTCTCAATAGCTTCGATCTCATCTCACTGCTTCCATGAGGATTTGTTCTGTGTTTCAGGCAAAGCAGGTGGAACCATACTCGTATTTTTTCTAATATTTAAGACAAGGACATGGATGATGATAGTGATGCAGAAATTGGAGTGAAGACACAGGTTGGTAGCAGACCAAAGCTTCAAGGTACAGATAATTTTCTTTATCTATTTTATTTTCGTGATTAAGTCCTTCAATTGTAATGGTGTTTTGCCTAGGGTTTTTGTGGTTATATCTAGACCAAATTTTATCCGTCAAATATTGCCTTCACATTAGACCTACTCAGTCTTATTTTGTTCTTAAACTTTGGGCATAAAAAACCGAGCCAGACATGTTGCAGCTAGAATTTGCAGGTATTCAAATCTAGATTGGAAAAAGGGGAAATTCACCGGCAGTGAAACTTCACCGCCGCTTAGGTGACCCAATAAAATTATTATATGTGGCGTCACTCAAGGTAACAACTAAAAGAATTTACTCAACTGCCATTTGAGTGTAATAATTTTATTGGACCAGCTAAGCGGCAGTGAAAGAACTCCATTCACCGCCGGTGAATTTCTCGTTTACTCATATATATATATATATATATATATATATATATATATATATATATATATATATATATATATATATATATATATATATATATATATATATATATATATATATATATATATATATATATATATATATATATATATATATATATATATATTCCCAACATGCAAAAAAATAAGGGCAACAATTGAAAACAAATAAAAATAATATGTTTTCAGCAGCTCCATTAATCCACAACCTTTTTTACTTTATATACAGGACAAATCTCCAATAGAAGCAATGGGAACAATTACCGGCTTCTATACGTGTTTATCTCGTCTGTTGCTTATGCATTCTTCATGAGAATCAAATCATCTCTCTTAATTAATTATTCATTAAATCTTTTTCTTTTTAAAAAAGTAAATGATATTTTTCATCAAGCACATGGTCACCCTTTATCGATCAGCATTTGTTGGTCACTTACGTTAGGTTCATAATAAGTTTCTGCCTTTTGTTCATGTAATGACCTCGATTTTTAGCTGCTTTCCAAAACGGAGAACACTACTTAGAATTTATATTAAACAACTCAACAATCACAAGATATTGGAATAACCATAACTACTATCACATTCAGATTGATAAATAACACAATAACATGTCTGAAACTGAAAAGATTTCATTTATACAAAGTATTCATTACATAAGATTGCGCATTGCTCTGAATATTAACACAAAAGAATCAAAAATACAAATGAGTAAAGCAGTACCCAAGTAAAAGGAAATATAAACAAAGTATATAAAGGTTCTCCAGAAGTTACTTCGCTGAGTACTGTCGCTCGGTCTATTCAATGATGTACGGATGAAGTACGAGTCTTCAGTTGGAGCTAGTTGCTCTTCTTCGCCTTTCAAACCTGGGTTCAAAACCCAAGGGAGTAAAGTCAACAAGTAACATTTTAAAGAGAGAAAATGTGTACAATCATAGTACAGAAGTATGAGTGCGTGTGGGCATGTTTATGTCAGTATTATTCGTGAACATATAAATTAAGCATATAAACATGTTTAAATAAATACATAAATAAATAAACAAATATGACAACAATTACACTATGTATTTTAATCATGTATTTTATTAGTCTCAGTCATCATCCAAATTAATTATAAAAATTATATAGATGGATAAGATTGTTCGTCGCAAAATTCTTACTTTCTTCTATTGAATACAATTTGATTACAATGAAAGAGAACAAAATAGAAACAAACGAGATATTTATATTTTATCGCTCTCTTTTACAATGAAAAGTGGGCTCTATGTAGCGATGAGATCTATCGAGTAGCTCCTTTTGACGATCTGACGTGAAAATCTTCTTTCTTGATGAAAAAGATGACCGACCCTAAATCTTCTCTGTTGGTCTTGATGGGTTCAAGACTCTCACGCGTAACTTGAATTTCACAAAAGCTCCGAAAAAGATCTAAAAAGCTCGATCACTAAAGACTTCAAGGCTCTCTCGCGTACTTGAATTGCCAAAAGATCAAAAAAATTGAAGATAGATCTATTGAAGATTAATTTATTGAAGATGGATCCCTAAAATCTCCTCAAAGAGGGTATTTATAGATTTTAGTTTGAAAGTTCTCATAGGAATAAGAAGATTTCTATAGGAATATGAATAGAAAGTTTTCATAGGAATAAGAATAGAAGGTTTTTATATTCATCAAGGATTCTAATCAAATATCTTAGTCTTGATTTAAATATCTTGATTTTGGATTCTGATTGGACTCAATTTGGGTATTGGATAAGTACAAATCTCAATCATAATCGAATTAGAATTCTGCACATGCAGAGTTAAAATACTATGAACGCGGAGCTATAGATTTAGCTTCGCATTTTACTGAACGCGAGGCTAAATCTTAGCCAAACGCGAAACTACGGAGTTAGCTCCGCATTCTACTTGGAAATTTCCTTTTTTCATTACTTTTGGAAATTTTACCACCAACAGAACCCTTTCCAAAGTTTTCAAAATGGTTTTTAACTTAGCAAATTTTGAAATACTTTAGATTTTTAATTTGGTGATCATGTTAAGATCAAGAAATTCGACAGAGGTGCCTAATCGCACATGCTTAAAACTTTGATGGAGGCGGTTCAATGCTCTCTCGCGTAACTTGAACTACATTTCACTGTCAGAGGTAGGAACTTAACATGACAGAGTTTATGAAATTTGTAGCAAACCCCCAGCTATCAACGGATTTGATTAAACTTTACTAACTACCGTTTGAGTTGGGCTAGCCATACTATTTCTCTCAATATTGAGTAGTTGATTCTTACTTTTACACCCAGTATGATAGGGTTAGTAAGGAACTTGATCTCCTCTTCCCGCCGCTTTAACAACATTGGGCAGTAAAAATTTTTATTTATAGCACTCAATTAGCCATTCCAATGGCTAGCAAGAGTAGCAGAAGCAATATTATATTTATCATCGTCAATATTTTCGGCACCCCCAGCCCAATCCGGCTACTAGCCAATGAGGACGACTCAGTCGCAGCTGCGGTTCGGAACGTACCCAAGAGGCCAACTTGCAAGTGTGGGCTATCCGTGCTTCGTGTTGATATTGACTTCCCTACTGGTACAGGGGTTGCTCTGGCAGGAAACTCATTGGTTCCTACCACTAAAATTGTTATATTTACAGAAACTTTCTTCTGTTCCTCTTTAAGTGTGAGAACTCCGACTTCTATCAATACCTGAATTTGGTTCTTAAGAGGATAGCAATTCTTAGTTGGGTGCCTGACGTTCCGATGGTACATGCAATAGTTAGAGTCGTTGGTTTTCCCAGCGTCTTCTGGTTTTCCATTTTCCAGAAGTTTCAGTATGTCCTTTCTGAGGAGGAGATGGAATAAAGTATCGGTCTAATCAGTCTTGAATGTATAAGTTCATCTTGTCATGGCCTATTTTGACCTGCACCTCTCAGATTCTGAGGTCTTGGTTTCGGATACGCAATTGACGCCATCACAGCCTTTCCTTTATTTTTAAGATTCTGTAGATATGGCATGTTATTCGTAGAGTTTCTCGTGCCACGAGATTTCTCAATCCGGCAAATTATATTTTTCGCCTGCTCTCCCTATTTTAGCAGATCTTTCCAAGTTTTGGACTCTACAGCTCCCATTATTATCAGTATACCGGTCCTGAAATTATCCTTACAGATTTCCATCAGGGTTTCCTGGGTCATACCGTGTCGACAATGCACAGATTTTTCCCTGAAGCGTTCAATGAAACTCTTAACTGTTTTTTCTTCTCCTTGTTTCGTCGCAAGGAGAGAATGAACCGATATTTCGATATCATCTTCAAAGAAACGTGTCAAGAACTGCTTCTCGACATCGTACCAAATGTTTATAGTTCCCGGGAGCAACTGCATAAATTATATAAAAGTAGGTCCTCGTAGAGTGCTCACAAATACTTTAGTCATTATGGGATCATTTCCCATTAGATGACCTGTCTGTGACAAGAAGTAATAAATGTGCTGGCTAGGGGATCTTTTCTCGTCATACGGCTCTAACTTGAGCGGTTTATATTTTTCGTGATATGATGTGATATCCCATTCAAGTGGGTACGGTCTGGAAACCCACCTCGATTCTTTCAATTCCTTCTTGTGGATTAGGGCATCTATGCAATTTTTTGATTTTTTCTTCATGAGGATGATGGAAAAAATACTTATCATCATCCTCATATGCCGAATAAACTTTTTCTTATTTGGTTTCTTCATTCGTTTTTAATGGTATCTTCTCGTCTTTCTTCGATGGTTTTTCCGAGGAAGAAGTTTTAGTTTTATTTTCGACTATTTTTTGGGTATTCTCGACTTTTTTTAAGAGCATCATTTTGAGATCCTCGATCATTTTCTTTTGATCTCGGATCATCTATTCTTGGGCCTCCAATTTCTGATCAATGTCGTCAGATTTATCCACCATATGTGATGCTGACTTTTATGGTCGTGAAGACGTAGAAGAGCGAGGTGAGGCTATGGCTGAGTTGTCGCTATTTTCATCACAGGAACCTTTTACGAGTTTCTTGTAATTTCGAGGGGCGACAGCACCTGATTTAAGTTAGGTAAAATGATAAGCTTCTTCATCACTTAATTCTGAATCATTCTCTTTATTTATAACTTTCTTACCATTTCCGACCATGTTGGAGGTCACTGCTTTTCATTCTTTTTCTCGGAGAGCACCTTTTGTCCTCTTTGCAGGGTGTTTGTCTGACTCGGTTAATCGGTCAAATACCGATACCCTTTTCTTATTGCAGTAACAATTGTTCAGTACAGCAGATACTACTGTCATAAGTTGCTCATAGTGACAAATAGGGTCCGGTTGGACTTGATTTATACTCTTCTTCTTTATTAAGTACTCTCTGAGGTCAGTGGCCTTAGATAAAAAATCATGGGGCCCACCTAGTTATTGAGAGGGTCTAGGGGCCCACTAAAGTTTCTCAGAGTCATTGATATCAAGTTTTTCTCCACTAATACGATTATCAGCTCTAATTTTATATTCAGGTTGTTTTACGCGGAGCTGAATGTTAACTTCGCGTTTTGAAGTATTCACGCGAAGTTGGGATATAATTTCGCATTTTACGCTAGCCTCGCGTTTTACGCTGGCTTGGTGTTTCAGCAGAAGTTTAACTTCTGCTACTTTAGCCTCGCGTGGAGAGTTATCATCACATGCTGGCTCATTCTTTTGATTTACGCAAGTTTTATCTTCGTGATTTACGCGATGGTAAGAAGTCTTGCGATTAACGCAAGTTTTACTGGCTTTGCGATTTACGCTAAGCTTAGTTTTAGACTCGCGTGTAGAGTCTCCATCATACGCTGACTCTATCAGAAATTTATCCTCGCGATTTATGCGAGTTATGCTAACTTTTCTAGTTTTAAATCCAGAACCAGTAGCCTCGCATGGAGAGTCACACACTGGTTTTGTCATGAATTCGCGTTTAACACGATATTGACTGGTCTTGTGATTGACGCAAGCCAGTTTGCGAGATGCAGTAGCCTCGCATTCTTTTACTTCATTAGCCTCACGTTTAACGTAGGCTTTGAGGGCTCTCCTCCTTACTCTCCGATTTCAATTGCGGAGTTGAGTTCTGGTTAAACAAATTTCCAGGCCTTCTTCGGCAGTAGAGAGGTCATCCTCTATTAGGATTTTCTACCCAAATGACGGCTCCATAACCGCGGTCTCCAAGGGTCCCCATTTAACGATGGATTTCTGATTACCCGATTTATGGATATTGGGGCTCACGCGGCGATAGAGCCGCATTTCGGTCAGATTACCTGATTTAGAGGAGAGATACTCCTCATATTTCTACTGGTCGATCTCTATGACAAGCATATTAACGTCGGATCCGATCTTTTCCATATCAAATTGCGCCAAGATCTCTTTTTTAGTAAAAGAGACGTCTCCACTGTGGTCGCTAGTTTGTTCGTCGCAAAATTCTTACTTTCTTCCATTGAATATAACTTGATTACAATGAAAAAGAACAAAACATAAACAAACGAGAGAATTTATATTTTATCGCTCTCTTTTACAATGAAAAGTGGGCTCTATGTAGCGATGAGATCTATCGAGTAGCTGCTTTTGACGATCTGACATGGAAGTCTTCTTTCTTGATGAAGAATATGGCTGATCTTAAATCTTCTCTGTTGGTCTTGATGGGTTCAAGGCTCTTACGCGTAACTTGAACTTTACAAAAGTTCCGAAAAAGATCTAAAAAGCTCGAACACCAAAGGCTTCAAGGCTCTCTCGCGTACTTGAATTGCCAAAGGATCAAAAAGATTGAAAATGGATCTATTGAAGATTAATCTATTGAAGATGGATCCCTAAAATCTCCTCAAAAAGAGTATTTATAGATTTTATTTTGAAAGTTCCCATAGGAATATGAAAATTTCCATAGGAATAGGAATAGAAGGTTTCCATAGGGATATGAATAGAAGGTTTATGTATTCATCAAGGATTCTAATCAAATATCTTAGTCTTGATTTAAATCTCTTAATTTTGGATCCTGATTGAACTCAATTTGGATATTGGATAAGCCCAAATCTCAATCACAATCAAATTAGAATTCTGCACACGCGGAGTTAAAATACCGTAAACGCGGAGCTATAGACTTAGCTCCGCATTTTACTCAACGCGAGGCTAAATCTTAACCAAACGCGGAGCTACAGAGTTAGCTCCGCGTTCTGCTTGGAAATTTCCTTTTTCATTACTTTTGGAAATTTTACCACCAACAAAGATAGCGTTATTCACTATTATCGTATAAGTATCCGTACATATGCAAGTCCGGATCTCAATTGCATGGTACTGAACCATACCATACCGCTAGGATTATTAATCACTCCCTGTACTATATTACAGTAACGGATATACCACATTAGATGCTAATTATTACTCGATGATTCAGTATCATCCAGGCCGCTGCAGTAAAAAAAATTTAGCCTTAACATTATAATAATTCCCTATACGATTTGGTTTTTATTCATCATATAGTTTCTCTTATTCCTGAGTTCATAATACATGATGTGTATGACTTATAAACATCATAATATAATTTATTTTGATATATTTACAATTTTAACTTGGGTATAAAACTACATCTCCTATTATAATTAATATAATTTTATGATCATTTATTAAATGGAGAATCACTATAAATAGTATAGTTAAATGTCTCACTGTCCCTCATATAACTTTATATTTATAATATCAATTATGATAACTATTTAACAAATCCATGCATCTAGTTATTACTTCAACATTGCAGTTAAAAGGTATCTTGATCATTTAATATATAATGGGTTGTAAATTTTTCATAGTTAACAGAATGGCCAACTAGCATTACTCCCCTTTATCCATTGCCCAAGTGCTATTAGATGTTATCATCAGTTACTCCAGCAGTTTAAATACAACTAGTTACAAGTAAAAAAAACTCAGGTGAAATTTTCGTTGCGCAGTCAATCAAAATACACTTCTGCCTATCATATTAACATCCTAACTCCCATCAAGATCGACTCGAAGAAGGCGTACATACAATATTAAAATATAAATTAATTACAATATTGTGTATGTCGAAATTGACCCAATAATCAGTTCAGATCTTACTATCAATCAATAGTTCAAAATATAAATTGAGCATATTAACAAAATAAACTACTTACACACAATAGAAATTAAATAAATTCTTCAAGAAAAAAATAAGAAATAAAAGTGTTACTTACAACGAACTCTTCTTTATTTATTTCAAATTCTATTCAAAACTCTTTCCAATTCAGAGCGTTCTACTGTCCTAGTCTAAGATAGGAGTGGAGAAAATAAATTTTGAAGTTGAGGAGAGGAAAGTTTGATGGAGGAATTGGTGTATGAACACGTAAGGTATTAATATTTTTTATTTTTTTATTTTAATTTTTTATTCCCTCAACTTTATCGGCTTCTCCATGCAAGAAACCACCTAGCTCTTACTCTTCTGCCATCTAAAAAATTATATACCTTAGTTTACGCCTTTGTAACAATACAGCATGTGAGAAAACTGCCATATTGTTTAAATTGGACTTAATAAGTAATTAAATTAGTTATTATTTAATAATTTCGGTTCCATTAATTATTGTCCAAATATTACCAAATTAATATAGGGCGTAATGCTCAACGAGAGTAACACTAGAAAATTATCCGTTTGTCATTTTGATTTCTGAAATAAAAGAACTAAAATTTTAAAATAATTAAAAGAATAATTAAACATTATTAAATTAGTAAATTTGGAAATATTTTTTAGACTCGCAAGAAAATTTTCTAAAAAATATAAATATTAGAAAACTAATAACCACGAAGACAAAATATGTTTGGAGTTACAGATTTAAAGTTACGTCCATCGAAAGTTATTTCAGTATCCAAAATTGATTTTGATAATCTTATTCGACACAATCAGATTCAAAAGAGAAATACAGGTAACACGAATTTTGGGATATTACAGTTTAACTATTACAAAATCATAATTTAGCTATTACCTTCGTACTTAAAAATTTAAAAATATTCACGAGTTATACACAACATCTCAAGTATTTCTTTTGACTTTAAATATTTACGAATAAGTTTATGATAATAACAATCCATACAGATTATATTAGTGTCATTTTAGACATTCTTTTGAGAAATGTCGCTGCAGAGTCAACAAGATATATTACAAACATTTGTTTCAAGAGAAGGCATGGGAGCTAAGATAATATATATAACTATAAGAAAAAGGGGTTTTTTTATTATATAACAATTTTGAAACCGTTGTAAAATAGCATGTTTAGCAACGGTTAAATTAGTTGTCACTGTAAATCTTCTTTTTACAATAGTTAATTAGCAACTATTCTAACATTGTTGCGATAAACTATATTTTACAATATTTTTTGAAATCGTTGCAGTAAATGACCCATTTGCCATAGTTATTTTGCAATGGTTAATGAGTTGTCACTAAATGATTATTTTGTAACAGTTTACGGAACTGTTATAAATATTTAACTTTTTTGTTAATACTGCAACAATTTTGGAGTTATTTCTAAATAGTAGTTGTTAATGACAATTAGTGCAATATAAAAGATAACAAGATTACATAGTGGATCTTGATTGGAGGGTAAGATCATACTGGATCAGAGATCGACAAGAAGCAACTCTCTGATGAAATAATGCCAACTACTATTACTAATTATGACATGAGATTTAAATTTAGCTATAATAGATCCTACTTGACACTATCGAAATTAAATTTATATATGTTGGATGCTATTTTTTTCATAATATGGCTGTACCCGAACTATGACTGTGAAAAAAAATTGATTATTTAAATAAATAATGAGATGAGAAAGGATATTACCAAATTTGCTTAGATAATTTTGCAAAAACAAAAATGTGTTTCTGAATTTGACTAACAAAAAATTATACAGAATAATTTTAAAGTTGATTCAAGAAAGAGATATATTAGAAAATAATTGTAAATGTTACGAAATTATCAGAAATTAAACTAATCTATTTTATTATGAGTCAAGGGATATATATATATATATATATATATATATGAGTAAACGGAAAATTAACTGACATAGAAGCATTCTTCACTGGCGCTTAGGTAAGCCTATCAACATATTACACATGACGCTACTCAACATAACAAATAAAAGGAGAATACTTCACTGCCTGCATGTGTGCCATGTGTAATATATTGATAGGTCCATTTAAGCGTCACTGAATGATTTTTCTTCTATGTCAGTTAATTTTCTGTCTACTATATATATATATATATATATATATATATATATATATATATATATATATATATATATATATATATATGTATGTATGTATATATATATATATATATATATATATATATATATATATATATATATATATATATATATATATATATATATATATATATATATATATATATATGTATGTATATATATATATATATATATATATATATATATGTATGTGTATATATATATATGTATGTGTATATATATATATATATATGTATGTGTATATATATATATATATATATATATATATATATATATATATATATATATATATATATATATATATATATATATATATATATATATATATATATATATATATATATATATATATATATATATATATATATATATATATATATATATATATATATATATATATGTATGTATGTATGTATATATATATATATATATATATATATATATATATATATATATATATATGTATGTATATATATATATATATATATATATATATATATATATATATATATATATATATATATATATATATATATATATATATATATATATATATATATATATATATGTATGTATGTATGTATGTCTCAACACCATAGAAACAATCCAACAGGCGATATAGAATTAAATCTAAACTAGATCGAAACATAAGAATATTTTCTAATTTAACTCTTCTTCTCAAATTTGAGTGTACATATCAATTACACCCAACTTGTTATACATATTAGAAAATATTGTCTACCATTTCAATAGTACAGATTAAATTGAAGTGGGTGAGTAACAGTAACAATAACAGTAGTAGATGAATCACTTAAATTATATAGCACACTCATATTCGAGTAGCAGAAATAGATAAACTTGTCGTTTAGAGGCAGTAGTAATAATAGATAAACTTTTTTCTAAAAATCAGTAATAGGCAGTAGATAAACTTTTTTCTTAGAAAAGTAATAGGCAGTAGATAAACTTTTTTGTTAGAAAAGTAGCAGGCAGCAGATAAACTTTTTAAAGAAGTAGGCAACACATAAACTTCTTTTTTAAAGACAGTAGTATGCAACAGATAAACTTATTTCTCAGAAGTATTAGTATGCAGTAGATAAATTTGTTTCTTAAAAGCAGTAGTAGGCAGCAGATAAATTTGTTTCTTAGAAGAAATGGAAGGCAGTAGATAACCTTCTTTTTTTAGAAACAGTAATATGTAATAGATAAATTTATTTCTTAGAAATAGTAGCAGTCAGTAGATAAATTTCTTTTTAGAAGCAGTAGTTACTAAAAGAAGGAGTAAAATATTGTATCAAGTCTAAATTACACCCTTGGAGCCGAGAATAGACCAGTTAAAATCTCTGTAGAGAAGAAGGAAAAACTAAAGCAGATACATAATCGGTGATTATAGACCAGAATCAGAGTTGAAAACGGATTCGGCATCGAATTGGTAACATGATGTCGAGTAAGAGTAGGAGTCGGGAATCGGAGTTGGCCCAAGTAAGATGGTTGAGATTGACAACTAAGATTTATTTCATAACGCTATATAATACCATATTATGAAATAATCAGAACCTAAACTACTATGTTTTATTATGAGTGAAGATATTATATAATATATATATATATATATATATATATATATATATATATATATATATATAATATATATATATATATATATATATATATATATAATATATATATATATATATATATATATATATATATATATATATATATATATATATATATATATATATATATATATATATATATATATATATATATAAGTGTCTCAACACTATATAAACATTCCAATAGGCGAATGGACTAAACTCAAATATAAAATAGTTTTTTAATATAACAATAAATATCTAAGCAATGGTATAGTCTTTTCTATTTCTAGAGTTTGGTCACAATAATGGATTTTTAGAAAAGGAAAAAAAAATCAAACTATTGTATGCTTTGTCCATTGGGAGTTAGAAAAAAAATATAGGAAGTATAAAAATTGAAATCTTAAACTAACTTGAGTGAAGAAGTTATGAATCTTGAAATTTCAAAAGTAAACTAGTAGGGTTGGCTTTAGATAGCTAATTTATCACTTCTAAATAGTTTGATATCATCACCAAATATACAAACATTCTTTTTACAAAGTTTTTTAAGACACTATGATTCATTTAAATAACTTGCACAACAAACATTAAAATTATGAATCCTTAACTTCCATTTTGATATTAATCAATGATTAGTAAAACCATATTCTATTCTAGTTGGTAACATCTTATATTCCTAAGACAATGATTTTATATTCGATTCTGAATGATACTAATCAAGACACTAAATTTGGTTAATTAATCAGAGTATGATCTTATTAAAATTATATTAATAATTAATAAATCACATAAATAAAGTACTAAGAATTATTATATAATTACAAATAAGAACATGATAAACCAATGAGATGTGTATTACAATTTAAGGTTACTTAAGCTGTCAATGGACCCTACTAGCTACCGATATAGACTAGCACGAATTGAGCCCTACCCAAGCATTGCCGAAGAAAATTTGGGCTAAGCACATCCTAGGCTAGCAGCAAAGTCAGACCATTTATTGGCCCAGGTCCGTTAGCCCATTCGAGACTGTCAATAGTTAAATTAATAGTTGGGTAACAAAAATGCAATATTTGCGCATTTTGCTCTTTTTGATTTTATAAGTTTCTCCTCTTCTTTTTTTTTCTTAATAATTTCAGTACTCTACAAACTTCACTATTTCAAGACTTTGTATCTCTAGCGCTCTACTCTCATTTATTTTTTAACCTTTATCATATGCTCTCATCAGTTTTAACCTTTAAGTCTAAGAAACAACTGAATGTGGTTATCTCTCTTATCAGCTTGCAAGTGTAAGATAATGTATTTGATTTCTTATAAATTTTGTAATTAGTTTTTTTTCATCTATTAAACTGGATGAACAATTTTTTTTAGCATGCCACAATAATAGTTCTATAATAGATTCATTATAATTTTATGTTCCAAAATTAAGAACATTTATAGAGGTTTTCTATAAGGCCCCTATCCAAAATTTAATTAATTTATATGTATGTATGTGTGTGTGTGTGTGTGTGTATGTATGTATGTATGTATGTATGTATGTATGTATGTATATATATATATATATATATATATAGAGAGAGAGAGAGAGAGAGAGAGAGAGATAGAAACGAGCTAATAGCTCATACAAGTTACCTGAACTGTAGTTTATTTTCATTATCTCCAATAATCTTTTCTAAAAAGTTTCTTTTGGATTATGATCTCGACCTCCTAAGGTTCACTCATGCCCAATTTCTTGGATTATAGTTTTGATTTGGTCCTCCATCAAGTTAACACAAATTAACAGTTTTCAATTAATAAAACATTTTGTATGTACTTGATGAAAGGGTTAATGAATTCCAAAATTTATGAAATTTAATTCGAAAGAAGTTAAGGAGATAGAGATAGTAATTGTTAAAAAAGTTAAAGAAAAATTATTGTATTATTATAGTTTTACAGCTCATATAACTTTTTGTGAGCTGGCGACTCAACTACAGTAATCCCCACCACACACACACACAAACACAATATATATATATATATATATATATATATATATATATATATATATATATATATATATATATATATATATATATATATATATATATATATATATATATATATATATCATGCATCATTAATTTATAAGATGACACTTTCCTATTAATCCAAAAGTCAAAGTAATTAAAATTAAATTGATTATATTTTTAGGATCTTGTGATTTAAAAATCAAAACCTGCCTTAACAAATTTTATCATATCTAGCAAATCCATGCCTAACTACTTCAATCCTCCTCAAAATCATCGTACGCAAAAAAGAAGAAGAAGAAAGTTAATAAAATAAAGAAAAAGAGAGAGGCATAAGAAGAGGGGGAGAGGAATAAGAAGATCAAAAATCTATAATTCAACTCTGGAAGAGTTTAGGTCGTTCTAAAACAAGTGGTAATTCTCCTTTTTTTTTTAACTATTTCAATATATAAAATTTTAAAATCCATTTGTCATTCTCACCCTATTCCCATGCGTATTATTGTTTTTTAACTCTATGTATAAGGGCTTTTTCTTCAAGAATTTCTTTTTTTTTCTATGTATTGTTTGAGTTTCAGTCATAATCCCTTTTATTGATCTTTACCTAGATAAAATTAAATATATTATTAATTGATATGCTAGATTTATTTTGAATGACTAATAGTATTATTTGAATTTATTCATTCATTTTAGGGTTCTAATCGAAATCTGACTATGCTTGTCTTATTAATGCACTTATGATTAAAATATAGGAATCTTGTTCTTTGCATGTAGATTGATTTGTTGTAAAATCATTATGATATCGTTAGACAAAGATCAATCCTATATTGACCATATGTATTTAGTTTATTATATTAAAAATTTGTTATTTGAAAAAAAAACTTAGATCTATAATTTTTTAATGTATCTCTATGCACGTTATATATATTTTTTATATTTCCATTAGTAGTGAATTGGAAAACTTAAGTTCTATTTTGATTTACCTCATGTAAACACTAGTTAAATAGGTGAATTTTTTTATTTAGTTCTATATTGTATACATAAATTTTTTATTCAAATTCATGTTAATTATTATTTAAATTCATTTGAAGCTCTTCATTTATTAAAATGTTGATATATATAATCTATTGTTTAAAGAAATAACCAAGTCAAGAAAAAATATACAAAAAAAAATATTGTCCCATTTCAATCGAGAGAGAGGCGTGCTTGAAGGCGTTGCTGACAATGTCTAGCAACTACTGCTCTTGGACACTTATTATAAGGAACCACTATTGCTGAGTGCTATATATTGTATATTTATAGTCTCAATATTATCTATTTTTGTATTTAAATAATACTACTCGGGTATTTTTTAGTTTGTTTTTTAGGTAATCTTATTCCTACAAGGAGATGACATAAAATCAAAGCCGGATTAGGAAATCAAGTCCAGAAAAAGAGTTAAAAGTGAGTAAAACTACAAGACAGTGATGCTGCAGAGAGTCAATGTCCAATACAGTCATTCATATCAAATGCAAAGGACTAGAACTTCATGCGGAAGAAATTTCAAGCCAAATTCTCAAACTAATGCTGCTATTTAGTCGCATTAGCCGCCAATTGGCGGCAGAAAGTGGGCCCCACTGGGTGATTTTTTTGTCGAGATTTTGACGTAATTTTGTAGTTTTTCAATTGTATTAAAATTATGGTTTAATTTTCCGAAGCCTTTATATTGGCCGTATCTTTGTATTCTAGGAAAAAATATGTAGATAAATCATAGAGAAAGTAGAATATAATTTGTACTCGGATTTTATTAATAAAAATTAGGATTTGCTGAAGGGGTGATGATCATAATACCGACTCCAGAGGTAACCTTTATTGTTCTTCAATTTTTCTTAGGCAATTCTCTTTTAATTGCTTTCTAGTTTAGATTTATATTGCTTTCTAGATTAGATTTAATTGATTTTGTTAATAAAAAATATGATTTTTCTTACTAGAATTATGAGTAGCTAATTTTCTTTAACTTTAGGATATAGATAAAGTTAGTTTAATAGTTCTAATATGAATTTACCTCATCTTCTTCCTAAAAAGAAATAAGTTCATGATTTTTCTATAAACAATTAAAAGATAGATTTCATAAATCATAATTCTTTGATAGATTATGCTTAATTCACATTTTGATAATCTATACTTAAATGAGATTTGGAATTCATATTCTTTTTTTATAGAATTATTAACAAGATTTTCCTATAAATAAATCGAATAGAATAAACTTGTAAATCTAATTTTTTTGATATGTTATATTCAAGTGAGGTCTTTTGATAGTCTATGCTTAGATTAGAGTTTGAAGTTTATTTCTTTACTTTTATTTATGAGATTTTCTACTAGATATAATTTATTTTTAAGAAAGATGTTATATTTGATGGTCTATATTTGAACATCACTTGATAGGTTATATTTAGGGTCACTTAATTAAAATCAAATTAAAAAGATCACCTTTTTAATGTGTTACTTGATCGTGCATAATTAAAAAGTTAGGAAGAAAAAAATATTTCATTGTTAGGCTATTATTCTAATGGATTCGAAATCCTAGACTAATATTTAGAACTTAAAACCAACCATCTCAATTTAGAAACTCGTAGTTAACTTGATAGAACTAAAGAATTAGTAAGAATTGCAAAATACCTGAGATTTCTGTGGGACGACCTGTATAGTGCTACACCGATACTGTACGCTTACACTTAAATTATCACATCAACTATCAACAATGATTTGTCTGCATCAGAATACTAGAGTGCATATATGTGTGTTTTTCTACAACAAACTCCTTACTTACTCTTCATTTACAAATGTGTCATGATAACAAGATGCCAATATCAATATATATTTATTCATCTAATATTTGGGATGCTAAATTTTAAAATTATTAAGTTCATTAACAAGAGATAGTCATGGGT